>JAVJIF010006809.1:0-168353 GCA_038442645.1 Agave tequilana | reverse complement strand
CTTCTTTTTTCTTCTTTTACTGCTGCATACTCATCCTTCACACTATTATATTATTGAAACTTTGAAAACTAAAGAGCATAGGGAGACTGGACATTAGTGTTTGAGATTGAGAGAGTATTATTTTTTGTTGGTGAGATTTTTTTTTTTTTTGTAAATTTGAGAAGCCTATTGAAATCAAGAAGAAGAAGAAGAAACACAAACATTGCGTTGGATCCGATTCACTTCTGACACTGTCTGCCACGCGTCTTTTTTCCTCACATGCATCTCCTGTATCGCTGTCGCTTGCACTCTCTCTCTCTCTCTGCTTTAACTCTTTTTAACTTGGAAAAAGCTTGAGTTAATGCGAATGATCTTTAAACCCGCAAAGTTGGGACCCGGTGATAGTACGTCTGTGAGAGGTTGTGGTTTTGGGTGCGTTTGAAGTGATGTGAACGGAGTAACGCACGGTTGATTTTTCATTGGAACAGGGGAACCCCGTGAGTTGCTTTTTGTTTCTTCCCACCTCTCGCTCACTCTGCTCGTGTGCTCTGTGCATTGCAGTAGTTTTGCTTTTGGATCATGCTCTCCAACTACTGCTGCTGCTGGATGAGCCCAAGCGCGGCCCAGCCAGCTGCTGTCTGCTCCCTGCCACAAACAGCAACACCTGCTGACGTGTCTGTCACAGTAAAACAGCAGCAGTGGGCCCGGCTAACTCTACTTTTATGACTGTTTCAGATAATTGTTAATGCAATGGGTATTGAGAATTTGAGATCCTTAATCTGGAAAGAAAACAATTACACAGTTGTTTTGTGTAGCAAATAAACAAAAATTAATATATTCGATGGTAGCATCTTTGGACTAAAATTGTTTTATGTATAATTGTCATGTACTGTATTTTTATTTCTCTTTCACACTAAATATCTTTACTGTTATAATCACAATCTTTTTTATTGAAATTCTAATTCGATGGTGTCTCATACTCGTATCACGTTCAAACAAAATCAATACCTTGAATTCCAAACTCTGACATATCTTGAAATTTAACTATGCATCCATATCCCCATCTTAAAAAAAAAAATTGAAATAAAAAATAGTGTTTATTAGATAAAGAAATCATGACGCTCATCTCTCTATCTTAATGATTACATATTCAAAAATTCTCTCTCCCTCCCTCTCTCTCTCTCTCTCATGCGAGAAAGAAAGTTACAGTTAGGGTGGCGATAGGTAGGGTACATAAGGTTTTACCCTACCCTTAATCCAAGTAGTCGACCCTCTACCCTTACCCCATAAGGAAATTCTTATATTATCTTTACCCTACTCTATAGGTTAACAGGTAAAATTTTTCTTTACCGGATAGGGTAAGCGGGTAAAATGGATAAAATACTTATATTAAAGCAACTTACATGCAAAACTCTTCGTTCTTAACTCTGCTAAATTAAAATTAGGTAGGCGCAAAAACATCAAACAAAGAAAAGATTTAGGAAAACAACCTCACATAATATTCTAATTATTTAACATGTTTATGAGAATCTAAGACTTACTCTATTTAGAGTTAGTAACATCAATTTTCTTTAAACGAGCAAACAGGTAAGAACAGATTTTTCCCCCTTACCATACCCGTTTAAGCAAACGGGTAATAAACTTTAACCCTTACCCTATTTTTTAAGGGTAAATGAATGAGTTTACCCTTACCCATTGCCACCCCTAATTATAATACCAAAAAATATAATCATAATATTTACATTCATATCACAAAAAGAAGAATAAAAAGATAACTAAATTTATTAGAACCCTTATTCCAAAAAGAATTTTGATTTAAAAATAACATTTATTTAAAAAGAGAAAACATGATACTTATCCTGAAGGAAAAGATAAAAGGTTTCTTTCTTTCTCATTTAAGATTAGAATTATCAAGAATCAAATGAAAAACCTATAAAATAAAAATAAAAAAAGAACTCTTAATAATTTTTATTTTACACCAATTCTGCTTTGATGGCACAGGCAAGCCCAAAATCTAGTTTTGGCATGTAGCAATATACAAATCTAATCTAAGAAACTATCAATTTAACTTTATATAATGCTAGACACATGCCACATATTCCTCTAGTGACTAAGCAACGGTTCACAAACACCCGATGGCGATGAGATCAGTCAACACCGGGGTTGATGCCTGTGACAGTGGATATGTTGTGGGAGTTCAGCTTATTTCACTTTTGTCTAATTGCCTGTGTGGTATTCTTAGACCCGACCTCGGTTCAATTTCAGGGTTAGAGGAACCTGAACCGGATCGGGGCTGATCGGTTCCGATCCCGGTTCCAATTTCGATTCTTGTTTGTTACTTAAAATGGTTTTATTAGAATCTTATTGATGAAGCACAGGGTCTTTCCCAACTAATCTCTCGATGGGGAGAAAAAAAAAAAAAAACTTCATATAATGTTAGGAACAGAACACTTTGAAGCCACAAAATAGTAATAAAAATACAATAAAAGTCTTAAATATTACAATATTTTTTAGCTAGTTGTTCTTTAGTTATTTGTCTAATGGAAATAATATAGAAATCATTATAGAAATGTATACTGTCTAATCGAAATTTTGGCTGAATGAGAAATCTTGTGACTCACTTGGTCACCACCAACTTGTGAACCCACGAGAGAATTAGCTAGTGGAGTCGTATCTCCCATTGTTGTAATCTCTTGGGCCTGTGACTCGTAGAAAGTATCACTGAACTTGCGCAGTTCATGATTGTTTCTGTAAATTTTCCTTTTTCTTCTTCTTTCTTTTTTTTTTCTTTTCTTTTTCGGTGCCTCTTCTCTCTATATCATTATACTGTAAGCCTATAAAATTTTCTATAAAATAAAAAAAGAAAAAAAAAAGACGGTTGTTTGTTGGACTTATGGTACCTTGAATCAACAATTGGCCTTAGGAATTGATTTTTCTCTCCCCTTTCTTTCTTTCGAGAACGGTCTAAAGTGGCAATCTTAATCAGGTTCAGCACATGCCCACAAAATTAAAATAATTCCTCTTTATTTTTTCTACAACAACTAAGTCATTCGCCCCAAGTACTTGGGGTAGGCTACATGAACTAAAGAGAATTACGCCGGATCCGGCACATGGATCATCTTTCTCCACTGATTCCTATCGAGAAATATATCTTCACTAAGACCTTTAGTCTCTATATCTTGTCGTATTATCTCCATTCATGTTCACAAAATATGTTTGGAAGAGGTCAGAGAAAAAAAGAGAACCATCAGAAAAATGTTGCCTTTGCAGAGACAATGGAATCGCACGTTAGGTCTTGTCATGAAATGATGATGAGATAATTTTACTGGTTTGGCACACTAGCACTGAATCCAGCGGCATGCAGCAGGTGGCTGTTCCCTCCACGAAAACAACTCAACGTGAACGAACAAGACCACCACTATAGCTAGCTCTCCAATTGGGGATGATTGAGACATCCATGAAATCAGATCCCAACCTCGCCCCATCGATCGATGGAACCCTAATTGGACCGTATGCAGCAAAAGATAGCAAGTGAAGCCCTTAGCCTTTTGTGTGAAAAAAAAAACCAAATGAAGAATGCAACAGCTCACAATATCTGACTGTGCTTTTGTGCAGTGGAATCCACTGTTGTCATGTGCATGAGAGAAGGATCCATATGTGCGTGATTATTGCTTTAGTGCTGTCATGTGGAGGAGCCGCACATTATGCACTATATATGTCGTCCCATTTTGTTCGAACACCCATGAATCCATGATTCTTTGTCTAGCGAGGCCTCTCTCTCTGATGCATGCTCGTGGCATTCTTTCCTCTCATGTCTTGTCCATTTGCTTCTCTACATTCAAAAGATACATCATTTAAGACTAGCTAGATGTATATTTATTTTAATTTTCTTGGCTCTCTTTCTCAATTTCTCAAATTCGATCAACTTGACTAATAGGCAAGCAATCCTGTCTCTTTCAACTGAAGGAAAACAATCGTGCTGGATTCTATTTAGCTAAGACTATGTTACATGTAGCACGTCACTCACTAGAGAAAGTATCTCGTAGTTACTCAGTGCAGGGGAGAGATACGAGTCTTGAGAATAACTAAACAAAATTTAGGCAGCATATAGGCTAAACCTCTCTTATCCCTAAGATATATACTTTCTCCTTCCCAACTTGATTGGGTCTCCGCACCATATTTCTACACACAAAAAAAAAAAAAAAAAAACCGTAGGGTAAAAAATGTCCGGTGTTTCATTAATAAAATTTAACGAAATATCTTCAAGATAAAAGGGTACAAATATGTATAGAAACCTTATGCACAAGTTGTTCCTTCCTAAAAAGAAAAACGAAACCACCAGAACACCCTCCCAGTCACAGCGTCTTCCCTCCACCGTAGATACGTCGTCTGCTACTCAGACTTGTACATCTCTTGGTCGGTCTCTCGCCAACATTGTCACGATATCTGCAGCTCAATCCGATCACCTCGTGACCGCAGTCCCTACCACCGAAAGACGTGGCATTCCCCTTTCACCGCACTTGCGGCATCTCCAACTCATGACTGGCCATATCATGGTAGGTCACGGTTTCTGTTGCTTTGATCTGGTCATCCCGAGACCGGCTCCCCCACCACTGACACCACGGCATACCACACTACCGTAGTTGCAGCAAAAGATCCGGCCTTGGCCGGTCACCCCGCTCAAAGACAGCCATACTTGGCCAGACATTCTCATAAACATCATTAAAAAGTAGGAAATTAAAAATGTTAGACTTTTATTTAATATTTAATGTTTCTTTTCTTTTTCTTTTTCACAATTTATTTTTAGCAGATTTTCTATAGATACTTGTTTAAGCTTTTCTTATAGAAAGGCCACGATAGAATTGCTGTATCGAAGGCCCAGCCGCCTGAGTTCATATTATCTTAGAAATGGTCCATTGTTAAAATGTCAAGGCTTATGTATCTTAAATTTCCAAGGTAAAAAATTCCAGTAGAACGAAGACAGATGAACTCTTTTTGTCGATCATTATAGAAATCTAAACTGTTAGAAAAAAAATATATCAGTGCCAGAAAAGATTTCATCATTCAGTTTCGTCCAATTCGAATTTTTTACATTAATATTATAAAACTTTAAAATTAGAATTTTAAAATAAGATTATTTAAGTAATTTAAAAAAATATTAGAACTAACTCTCTCTCATCTAAAATCACTTAAACTATAATATCTATCTCTGTCTTTTATCTTTGTTTTAAAATTCTAACTAACCAATTACTCTCCATACATTCGATGTTATCTGATACAACTACTCTCTCTTTCTCATATGAAATCTCCTAACTAATCTCTCTCTCTCTCTCGCGTCTTGTATCTTGAAAAATTAATTATTCTCTTATCTATCTCCGTTGTTTCTAAATTTTTCAAACTACTCTCTCTCTCTCTCTCTCTCTCTCTCTCTCTCTCTCTCTGTCTCTCTTGTCTTGTATCCTGAAAAATTAATCACTCTCTTATCTATCTCCCCCGTTTCTAAACTTTTCAAACTAAATACACATATTTAGCTTTATTTGAAAGAATTTTCTAACCAGTTACAATTCAAGTCTAATATCAAATAACAAATAAATAAATCTAAATTATTAAAAAAATTAAAAATATAAATGACATAAAATTATTCAAGTTTGTTATTCTAATCAATAAAGCATTTTTTAAGAAAAACCCACAATTCAATCAAGAAAATTAATTTCAAATTTTTATACTACCAAAAAGAAAATTCAAACTTTATACTCAATTAAGTTTCAATAAAAATCTAGTAGACTCATCATTCATCTTAAATTATTCAAGTTTATTATTCTAATCAATGAAGCATTTTTTAAGAAAAACCCACAATTCAATCAAAAAATTAATTTCAAAATTTTATATTACCAAAAAAAAATTCAAACTTTATGTTCAATTAAGTTTCAATAAAATTCTAGTAGACTCATATTCATCTTGTTATCAATTTTTTATTTACAAAATAATTCAAAACATTAGCATGTTATTTATAGTATTACAAAAAATTAGTTAATATAAATAAGTCAATGTTGACTAAAAAGGTTCACAAATTATCATAAAAAAAATTTACAGACACTAATAATAGAATATTAATAAATATTTTGAAAACAATTTATCAAAATCATAATTTTATGGGTATTTTCGCCACACCCTAATATCAAACCGTAATTAAAAAAAAATTCAATTTCATAATTTTGTTCACTTTAACCACCTCCTTTTTTAAAGTAAAAATATGCCCCCACGTGTCAAGCGTTGAAGCACCATCAACAACGAAAGCCAAAAATATCCTTAAGAAATCGCATCAAAAAAAGTGAATCTCTTCAAAAATGTCATATTTATCAGGTCTGAGACTATGATCACAATCCTCAGAAAATAATCACATTATAGATGATCGCGACTATGATTGTAGTCCTAAAAGAAATAACTTATTTCTGAAGATTACGACTATGATCGCAAATTACAGCTCACAAAATGATCAGCGTCTTATTTCTGAGAATTACGATCATATCGCAGTCCTCATAAAATGCACTATTTATGAAGACTAGGATTATGATCGCAGTCCTCACAAATATGTAATGTTTCTGATTTTTTATATAATTGCGACCATAATCACAGACCTCTATATTAGAACTGCGCTCATGATCATCGTATTCACGAAAATATCCTAAGAAACACAATCAATTCTCTGCACTACAATACACATTCCTGCTTGTTCAAAAGAATCACAAACTGCAAGTGACACTGTAGTATAAGGGTCTGTTTGGTTGTCGTAATTGGCTGTAATTCGTAAGTTGTAATTGGTAAAGTCTTTTACATTTGTATATGAGTTACATGCATGTAAGCTTTATGGTGTTTGGTTGGTAATATAAAGTTGTAAGTGAAAAAGTGCATTGTGCTTTACGGTGTTTGGTTGTCGTAATGTGTAAGTCGTAAGTGAAAAAATTGATCACAAAATTAACTATTTGGTGATTTAAAAAGTTTTAATATTGCAAATAAATATTAAAAATGCTAAATATTAAAAAATTTTAATATTAACATAAAAAAATAATACAAATTTGCATGATCACAAAATTAACTGTAACTGGGCTGTAAGTGAGTGGTAATTGGGTTGCAAGTGAGGGGTAATTGAGTTGTGTAAGTCTTTTACGAATTACGGTCCAAACAAACGCCGTAGTTGTAACTGGGTTGTAAGTCATTAACGAATTACGGACTTTTACGCGAAACAAACGGCCCTAAGGATAAAAACCTACTTGTAGCACGCAAGAGGTTTGAATTCAAATCTCACTTGCACCATACTAAGGGCCTATTTTTTCATTAAAAAATAAAAATAAAAAATCACAGACTAGTTGCATGCAAGTACAAGTAACGATTTAATGAATGAGACAGTGATCCACACTGAAGTCGCTCAAAGCTTCATCATGAGCCTGAACTCTTCAAAGCTGAGCACTCCATCTCCATTGAGATCAAACCTGCAGATCATAGCCCTGCATTCCTCCGCCCTCTCTGGCCGTGCCCAACTGGCTCAGTATCCGCCTGAGGCTGTTGGCCGTGATGCACCCCTCGCCCTCCATCTCGAGCATTCTGAATGCCTCCCTCAGCTCCCTATCGTCCTCACCCTCGATCAATTTCATTAGCCCCTCGAATTCTTTCAACTCAATTCTCATATGATCAATTGAATATGGAGAGGGAGAAAAAGAGATTAATGGAATGGGTCGACAAGAAATGGATATGAAAAAGAAGCTGGGGGTGTGGTAGTGCTTTTATACGTGCGTGTGGCTACCCAGATTTCTGAGTTGGGTGGGCTAACTATCTAAAATTTGAGTTTGAGGTCGGGGAAAAACGAGGGCGTAGGGTGAGAAGGGGAGGGTCGTAAGAATTCATAATTCATAAATGACTTATAACTTAATTATAATTACGACGTTTATTGGACTGTAATTCATAAAAGACTTACACAGCTCAACTATCACTCACTTGCAACCCAATTACCACTCACTTACAACCCACTTACAGTTAATTTTGTGGTCATGCAAATTGTATTATTTTTTTATGTTAATATTAACTTTTTTTAATATTTAATATTTTTTTGTACTTATTTACAATATTAAAATTTTTTAAATCACCAAATAGTTAATTTTGCGGTCAACTTTTCCACTTATGACTTACACATTACGACAACTAAACACTGTAAAACACAATACACGTTCTCCTTACATTACCAATCAAATACCATAAAACTTACATGCATATGACTCATTTACAGCTGTAAAAGATTTTACCAATTACGACTTACAAATTATGACTAATTACGACAACCAAATAGACCCTTAGATGGCTGAAGCGTAGACGAAACCCAATTAATTAATTGATTGATTAACACTTGGACAATTTGGTTTGAGGAGCTGGGCTGCCTAGCATTAAAATCAAAAACTACTCCCCCGGTGTCGGGAATCTGGTCTAAAAGCTTGTCCGAAAATGGACAGTAACAATGGCCTGAGTCACCTAGACTCACTAAGTATATTCATCAAGAATTAATGCGGTTTTTTCATCAATTGGTAACACCACAAATTCACAATACAACTTTACTTGGATAGAGAGATAACATGAGCATTGTTAATTGTAACCACATATTACGTTGTTTTCGTCGAAATGATCTTGAGGAGTTCATTATTCTTCAGTGGACTTTCCGTTGTTTCGAGACGCGATCGGGATTGTGCATCAATTTACGCAAAAGTGCCCTCCTTCCGCTAGGGAGGAGATTGGAGGCCACTAATCTTTTTGCTTCTATATTTATGTAGGAGATCAAAAAAAAGAAAAGAAAAAAAAAAAAAAAGCAACCAGTAGATAACATGCCGACATCATCTTTGGTTTGTCGACACGTAACTTGACCCATTGACAACACCCTAAAAATATTTGTCGACAAGTTTTTAAAGTAAGTCTGTGGATTACAAATCTATCAACAGTTAAAGAGACCTGTCAACAAGCCTATTACATATCAGTGTTTCTGATTATGTTTAGGAGTAATTTTCTGGGTCCGTTTTGAATTTCAATTTATTTTATTTCTGTTTCTTTATTTTAATTTCCTAATTAGAGAAGTACTCTAATTTTATTTGCCTATACAAAAATCATTATATCCTAAGTTTATAAAATTCAACTTTTAATTAATATATTTTGAGTTTTTCTCATATATACTCATGGATTCCTGTTGTTCTCTCTGCTCGTGAATTCAAGTCGTTCTCTTGGCTCGTAGATTCGAGTATTTATCCCTACCTGAAGTCTTCTGCAGAGATGACGGCCTAACCTGCCCAAAGGCTCCACATCGTGCGAACAACCTCCAGCCTGTAAAGTGATTGACGCCCCTCCAGCGACCTGATGACAGAACTACCCTCCATTATAAAGGGCAAGGAAAATCCATATGCCAAGCCCGGTGTTGGCAAGTGTTACAGGTGTGAGAAGCCCGGACACAGGTGAAATGAGTGCCCGAAGAGGAAGCCCGTCAATATGGCACATTATAAGGACGAAGACGAGATGTTGATCGAGACTAAGCCCAAAAATTCAAATTTTGTTGAAGAAGAAAGAGAAGCAGCCACTTGCGTGATCCAGGAGACCCGGACACATACTCTGTCTTGCATGTTTTTGGAGATTGATTTGAGAATCGACTACTATCAGGTTCATATTAGGCCGTAAGATGAATGAAAAAACGACGTTCAAGACTCCGAAAGGACTGTGCAAGTGATTGGTCATGTCTTTTGGACTATCCAATACACCAAACACTTTGATGAGGGTGATGAACCAAATGCTTAAACCTTTCTTGGGCAAATTTTTAATGACATCCTTATCTATAGTTCTAGCGAGACAGGGCACCTGCAACATTTACAGGGTGTGTTCATGTTCTTCAAGCAAATGAGTTAGGCATCAACTTAAAAAAATGCAACTTCATGACTTAAAAGCCTGATATTTTAGGATTCATCATCAGTTCGCAAGGGATTCATGTGGACGAAGAAAAGCTGAGGGGCCGCACCAAAGAGTGCTACTGAAGTAAAGAGCTTTCATGGGTTACGCACTTTCATTGGCAAATTCAAAACCTTAATAGCGCTTATAACAGACTGATTGAAAAAGAACGATCCTTTTGAAGAAGAGGATGAAGACTTTGCTGAAACTTGACGAAGGCGTACTTGCATAGCACTTTCTCCAATATGTCAAGTTGCTAAATGACAAGCTCAAAACATGAGATTGTATGCACCTTGATCCGTTCCAAAAAATAGTTGAAAAGACTTGAGCATGAATTTCGTGTTGGAACTTCCTCGCACACAAAGATAGTGAACTCCATCATCATGACATTTGATCGATTCTCCAAGAAGAGACACTTTAATCTTTACTAAAAGACTTCCGACGCATCACATATGGCCGAGTTGTTCTTCCAAGAGATTGTAAGACTACACGACATGCCGAGTTCTTTGCAACATTTTTGACTACTCTTCGGAGGAGATTTGACACATCACTGATGGCCAAATAAAAGTTATCAACCACACCTTAAAGACACTT
The DNA here is from genome assembly GCA_038442645.1 of Agave tequilana. Lineage (NCBI taxonomy): Eukaryota > Viridiplantae > Streptophyta > Magnoliopsida > Asparagales > Asparagaceae > Agave > Agave tequilana. Next base: position 157,811 of record JAVJIF010006809.1, on the reverse strand, counting down.
ATTGAGAATCATATGTGGAGACAAGTCAAAAGTGTTGGATCAAGTTTTGCCCCAGGCAGTGCATACTGAAAACAACTCAATCAACAACTCAACAGACATGTCACCACATTTCCTAGACATATTTTTACAGAAAGTTTTAAGCTAACAGTCCTATCAACAATATCATTCACCTGTCGACAAATTTTTACAGAATATTAAGAATTATAGTCTTGCCAACAACACTCTTCATCTATCGAGTGACCTACGACGTATCAGAGTATCCTACTTTATTTAAAAATTGTTTTTTTAGTCTGTTTTGAATTCTAATTTGTTTCGTCTATTGTGCAACAGAACTTGCATTGAATGGAAAAGCAACCGAGGAGGACGTGTGTTGATCTGTTAACGGCTGAGGTGGGTTGGGTTCAATGTGGGTCACCACGCACAAGTTACGTGACTTTGGGTCCATCTTCGACTCATCATGGCACATCAATTTGGTCTTTCCACTTGATTTGGGGCGGTTCAGACCTGATCTGAAAACCCCACATCTTCAACCCTTCTCTTCTGAGCAAACCATAATCCATCATTGGTCGCCGCGGACGGCCATGAACCACATCCTTGAGTACTAGGAATCATCTGAACGTCAAATTCCTTGCGTTTCTCCTCTTCCAAGAGCTTCGCCAGGATGTCTTCCCCGTAAACACCAAAGTTTGATTCGAGCAAACTTTTTCCAACCAGACGAACTTCTTGACAAGATCAACAAAACCAAAGAGAACACAATAATTGAGGGAGAAGTCATACACATGGACCCACCATGAGATTGAGAATTGTTTTCTTTCCCATGCAGCAGAATCCATGGACGACCTCTCCATTGCAAGAACAAAATGACCCAGCTCCAACTCACCGAAACCCACAACCTCCTTGAGATTACGGTCGACTGGGAGAGGGATAAAGAGTTTGGACGGTGAAAGCCATTTCACCGACCAAACCCACTCAACTTATGAAGAGACGGGAACCGCTCACGTAAAGCCTCCTTGATCCTTCTTCTGAAGGATTTCCTTCCGCAATGGAGGCAAGAACACAATTGTTTGAAATCCTTTGTTCTTCCATCTCCATGTCATCAGTAATACTTATAGATGCTCTAGGAATGGGGCGAGAGCCAATCGTAGTCTACAGATGAAGTAATGGATCCTAATTATATTATCCCACCATGTCCTTGCATTGACTGGTCAAGTGACCCGAGCCATCACAATAGGAGCATTTGAATTCCCTAATGTATTCAATTTTGTGTGACCCCAGATACCACATTTATGGCATTGAGCCTCCTCAACTCCATTCTCAATAAAGCGAAATCTTTTCCGAGGAGGAGAAAATATGCTCTTTTTCTTATACGAGACCGGAGTACTACTTTTTCTCTCTTCCGCCGCTGACTGCTTGGGTGACCCGCTAACAGTCTGAGCACATAACAGGGACTTTCCTTTGTTCACCACGCATCAACTCTAGAGGCTCCATGGCCAGCTAACACTGAGACAGGGAGAGTATCTGGTTAGAATTTCTTCCACACTCAACTACAACATCTAGGCGAGGTCCAAGTCTAGACGCCATGGAATGAACTTGCTGACCTTGAGTATGGTTGCCATGGAGAGGCTTCTCACAAGCAATCCTGGTGTCGTCCGTACGGCAAGGCGGAGCAGGGTGCTCCTGCCACCGTTGATGAACTTGGTGAATCATAAAGGAAAACTCACTGAGAGGGTGAGGTTGCTGCTCTCCACGACTCGCCACAGACACTCGTCTAACTTCTCTCATTGGTCTCTTACTGCCGTGAGCAACCTGAGAGTCCTCATTGCGCCTCCACTTCAATAGGCCCCGTTTCCGGTGATCGATCAACTCTCTTAGGGTCCTGCTTTCCACTCATCTCTAATTTTTCCCTTCCTGTGTTATGTCACATTTCCAATCTGATTTTGTTTCCTAAACCCTAATATCAGCTAAACTGACTCAAATATCAATCTCATCTGATATTAACCATCATCGTTTCTATCAGCTTAACTCATATACATCAGTTCGTTTAATATAATCACAAGGAGAAATTCCAAAAAAATCTAATCAAAAACCATATAGTCCAACTAGATTTCCATCATTGTCATACAATGCGCTAAATTCTCAGCTGAAACTCAAAACCTAAAGCCCAAAACCATGTTCAATAAGCATTAAAGCCTCTCAGTGCAAGAACCCGAATCAAAGCAATTCATGCAATAAATTAAATTTTAACTTGACATCATCTTGATAAGGAATGCATTATCATGTTTTAATATGATATTTGTAACAAGAATATCTTGCAATTAACTTCGCTTTACCGAATAAAAAAAGCCTGAGATTGCTGTAATCAAACCATTTTCACAAGCAAAAGTTTACCTTTCACACAAAACAATCTGAGATCACGATTTGCAACCATTGTAAGCCAAAGTTTAATCCGTACGCAGAATAAATAACTCTAATTTATGTACATTGAAAAAGCACTAACAATACCCTATCCAGTTCAAATTGACCAATTAGGATGGAAGTAAGTACCAAAAGCATTGAAGAAAACCAGATATTTAATTATTACAAGAGCTGATGAAAATAAACATATCCAACTTGATCACAGAAGCAGCACGAACTGTTGAAACAATCTTATGATAAGAAAATGTCACTTTGGAACTATCTCAGCATGGCTAAAAGTTGAGCAGGAGCACCTAGATGCATACATAAGATAGAAGTGTGACTTGATATGGTCAGATATAAAGCACTCATACTGTTAACCTAATTAACACAGTTAATTTGTTTAAGACAATCGCTTCCATTAGGCATTAAATAGGTGAGTTTAACTTGAGTTTATCTTGATCAGGTGATCAAGCCTGATCAAAGGGCTTTGTTCCAGGTGACTTGCACCATGAAGATATCCTATGCAAAGGGCATGAAATTTAAATTTGGTCAAATATAAGATAATAAAGAGCAAATGTCTATATGTTGTAATTGAAAATAATTTCACCCCTGCACAAATAAAGAAGAGAAATGAGCGAAAATGAGTTTTGTGTGTCTGTTGACCCAAAGATCTCTGTTCATGGAAACAAGTAATCGTGAGGTCTAATGCATATGAACCAGTTCTTTTATCACTCAAGTGTCTTTCCCATGATAAAACTGTCAAAACATTACAGCTCGAATTTCCAAAAACTAAATCACCATTTGCAAAAGCCAGGCCAGATTGGTTTAAGATGGAAATGGGTTTAAAAAGATGTCAATTTGAAAAACAAGAGTAAATTTGTCACATAACGTCAAACAAAAAAAATTAGTTACAATATCAATCCGGGGTTGCAAAGTATTAATCACAACAAACCCTACATAACAAGTAGCCTGATCGACACAATAATGAATTGAAGGAAAAAAAAACAAGAAATTTATACAAAAGACTACAAAAGATCACAGAAACCAAAATTATAAGGGAAAAAAAATCAACAATCAATTTCATGCTTCACCATCCCAGCGGAAACTAGCATCACAAGTATGAAACACATTAAACTAATCAGTCAACAATATGCACTCCTGCTCCAACAATAAAGATGTTGCATTATCAATATTTAACAGTTACTAAACTCAACAGCACAACAAGCAACATGCAAAAACTAATTAGTCAACAATTTGCAGTAAAGCCAATATGCACTAAAGCTTAACCAATAAAGATGCATGATCAAAACTTTAACAAACTGAAGCAGCTCAAACTACCCAAAATACAAATTTTAATTCTACAGGAACTGAAATGATTTTATTACTTGATGTCCTTCAAGGATGTCAGGTAAATGATTGTCCAGATTCCCATAGGGTGTGTTCGGATTCATGAAAGGGGGAGGAAAATGAGAAGTGGGAACTTTGTTTGTTTTACACCTCCGTTTTACGCTATCATTTTCCCACTTTCATGGTGCTGCAGTTAATTTTGTGGTCATGTAAATCTCACTTGTAATAAGTTGTAACTTAATGCATTAAATTTTAATATCATGTAAATCTCACTTGTAGTCCAATTACAGTTCAAAAAATTGACCTCAGAAATAATATTTAATTTAATATTATTTTGTGATCAACTTTGTGATGAACTTTTTCACTTTCACTTCCACATTACTAACTAAACACCAGAAAACACTATACTTTTTCACTTACACTTCTACATTACAATTAAACACCCAAAAACTTATTTCCACAAATCTCAATTTCTCACTACACTTCCACATTTCCCACTCCTCACTTTCCATTTTCCTCGCTCTTCCATGAATCCAAACACGCAAAGTAACAATAACCGAACTGCACATCTTCCTGTGAATTACTATAGCAGGACACTCTTTCGGCAGAAATGCATAATAGAAAGCATAACACCGGTACACAGAGTCCTGCAACTGAGAATATTTAATAGAACATGAATACATGGAGAACGAAAAAAACTTCAAACATTATTTGATCTGTGTATATGTTCCATCTAAAAACCAAAGTAGAAAACAAAAGCCATCATTTGATCTTCACAAGTTCTATTTAGCCTAACTCCATGTATTTGTTAACCCACATGGCTAAAGATAATTTCTACCCATGAAAATATGTGGGGAAAATGATTGTTGAGATTTCTAACTGATGGTACAGAACCCAACAGCGCATTTTCTCCATAGCTACTATAGCAGGAAACACTTTCAGCAGAACTAAATGCTAGAAAGCAAGATACAGATAGACACAAATCGTGCAACTAAGAGTACAAACTAGAAGATGAATATGTAGTAAACAAGAAACAACACAATTTGATCTGTATAAGCTTTGCTTTATCTAGCAAACAAGTGCATAGAAATTCACACCGGGAGATAAAAAGGGTATGAAAGAAGCCAAAAAAGAAAAATTAAGTTATTTTATCTTGAAGCACAATTGTTCTTCCTACGATATTACCTGATACAGAATCTAATTCTGCATGGTGAAGTGTTGTGCGGACGCACAGGTGTCAATTGTCCACGTCTCAAAGTTCCCCGTGTAGATTCTAAAACATATATTTGTAGTAGTGCAGGCAGAGATATGTGTTAAGCAATACACATAAAAAACAACCAATTATAGAAATTGTGGCACAGCTCGAGAAAATAATAACTTTCAGCATTTACCTAATAAAAATAGTTAATATCCTGCATACAACTGACCCAAGATTAAAATGTAATTATGATAATGTCACAGTGTTATTCGAGTGCCCTAGAAGTGTCCTCGAGTTTCTGACATGTCAAAAAAAGACTAAATTTTGTTGTAACCTGGTACAGTGATGAAACATAACCTACAAGAAACATGTGAGGAAAATGATTGTCGAGATTTCCAACTGACAGTTAAGGGAACCCAACTGCCCATTTTCCTCAGAGCTACTATAGCAGGAAACACTTTCGGCAAAAAATGCAACAGAAAGCAAGACGCCGATACACACAATCCTGCAGCTTTGAACTTACTAAGCAAAGGGGCAAAAAAAATATTAAGAAAATAATCTACGAAATGGGTAACATAGCAAAAAAAAATTTTCTGCAGTAGAAGTGTAATAGGCAAGACGGACAACTTATTCCTAATATGGAGCTATAACAGACTGCACCAAACACGATAATCAGAAGTATCTATGTGCAGTACAGTACTTATGCAACAACAAGGACCTTGCGTTTCTGATAAGGTTAAAGTAAAGAATACTTTTAAAATTCTAAAGATTAATCAACTAAATATTTCTAAAGTACTCCACATATTCCTGGTTGTCTAAAGACAGAATAATGTAAGGTCCTCTAACAGCACTAAGACCATATCACTCAAAAACTATAACTACTGTATCAGAAAATTATATAAAAAACATGTAAAAAAATAAAAGAATAGCAGTGTTGTAGAGTTATATACTAAATATATTGAAAGATTTACGAATGAAATAGTAGCAAGAGAGGCAAAACTAATAACAGAACCATATTCTAGAGCAGTGCAGGAAGAATTACTAACATACCTGATATGTCAGGAAAGCACGCGAAACTGGCAAAGAATATCAAGGTAAAAGAATTAACATGTCTGACAACACCAAGCAACCAGAACTTCAAAGAACTAACTCGCTGAACACCTTGTACAATAACTGAACAATAAGAGTATTCAGCAGTAATTTCCTAAGGTAAATTTAAAAATCAACATAACAGTATGTTTATCAACCCATTTTCCAAATAAAAACACATAAGCAAACTGTGAATCAATTTCAACTAAGATTTATGTCATTACAGCTATGCACAGTAGGCAATATTAAAATGTCATCTTTCTGGACTATCTGCCAAATTCTATTAGGATGCACTAATACCTTGTCCAAATATTAAATTACAGCAATGCAGTATGATAATATTTGAACTTTAACGCTTTTCCCCTATCCTCCTAGACATCTAATACCTTTTTTCCATTCAAAACCATTTAAATTGTCAATTTAAAGAGAGAAAATTAAGGCAAATAAAGATGTCTTTGATTGATCCCAAAACTAAAGAACCATGTTCTTGGTACAAAACAAAACAAACAAAAGTACTTCTCACAAATATTATAACTACTCTCGATAAGGGTGGAGGAAACAAAGTGAATAGTAGAAAATATGTAGTCAACTACTCAAGCAACTGGGACATCTATCTCCGTCACCAGCATAACTGGTGGCCTCAAGTACTCATCTTCATCCTTTGGAGAGTGGATGCTGACCACATCTGGCAGAGGTGTCATAGGGCCCTGCTTGCCCTTGGGATCCCAATCCAACATAATCTTTACCTTAATGCCAAGAACACCCTAAACAAGAAAAGGAGAGAGCACATGTAATTTAACTTCAATAAATTCAGAAGTATTACAAAGATAGGGAGTAATTCTTGATTAAAAAAATGCTTGTAAAATAATTTCATGACATGGTGGTGTGTTTTGTTTTTCTTCACATCTGACACCAAAAAGGCCAATAATAAACAACAGGTAACACATAATAAATAAAGGAAATTGAAGACAGTTAGAATTCATAGGGTAGTCCAAAATTAGAGATGGCTGGAACCATTGAATTAAACAGAGCACTTTGTGAAGTCAGCTCTACATTATACTTGGAAGAAATAGAAAATTGCCATGCCATATGGTGCAAAGATAAGGTTATTGACAGAGAATGATAAGGAATGTCAATGTTAACTAATTGCACTAAGAAGTCCGCACTCATTACATGAAGAAAATCTAACCTGTCTCAGGAGCACATGCCTAACAGCTGAATCAATATATTCATTAACAGGCTGGCCAGAAGAAATCATGTATCCATCCTTGAACTTCATGGATTTGGCTCGTTGCGCCCTCAGTTTTCCACTCACAATCACCTGCAAGACATACGTTTTAAATACAAAGGCATGGTAAAAATTATAGAAGTAAATTATTTATAAGAAACAAAAATGAATAAATACCTCACAACCCTTGGCACCACTCTCCATGACAAACCTTAGCACACCATAGCAGGCCCTGACCAAAATAACAGACGAATGGATTATTGAACACCATTGCCAATATCCCATTAAAAACAATGGACTACTAGAACTATATTGATGTTATGAAGTTAATGATACAAATATACAGACAAAATAGATCCCACAATGATAACAAATAAGTAAACCAATTGACTCATAAAAAACTGATACAATCCTTAGACAAGAGAACATGATGGTATGGCACTTAACAAATATTGATTCTTGGGCATGGCTACATGTGTTTACAGAAACGTATTTATATTGACATATATAGTAGAATATATTGGGTTGTTATTTGTGCTTCAGAGATTCTTCAAGAGGGCAATTAATTTATAACAAAACAATCAGTGTCTGCTAGATGGGGCGAAGGTTTACTTAATCTTGCATATATTCTGATCTGAATAAATTTTAAACTTGTAAATGCTGACACAAATGGACACATCACATGTTCGACAATGATTAAATCAGCATTCTCCATTAGAAAAGTGTCCTACATATGATAGCTCGTATGTGCAACATGAATATTTATAAATTACAAAATAGAAGAATTACAGAACTAAATAAATCAAATTTTACTGGTCATCCCTGACAAGATAGAAAACACACATTTTATTAATATTTAACAAACATGGTTTTTATATCAGTATTTAATTAGTATTCAATTTTCATTATCAAAATAGCATTGCATGTCACCAGAGTCAATCAAATTTAAACAAAACCTGACATTAAAAAGATATTCACTCGTAATTTCTTCAAACAGTTTAAAATATGAAGGGGTAAACAAGAAAGTTCACAAATAAAATATTGACATAACAAGCTTGAGAAATGAGAGCTGGGGAGTGTTGTCTCATGACTATATTAGCATGCATGGCATTGCTATAGTCATCTTCCGACACAAAGTTGGTACAGAATAACCTATTTGCTTTATAGATGACCGGCTTCAGATGTTATCTGAAAAGATACAAAATACATATATTATTTTTATATTTACAAACATCGTTTTTATATCAGTATTCCTTCAATCAGTATTCAATTTTTCATTATCAAATAGCATTGCATGTCACCACAGGAGTCAATTAATTTAAAAGAAAAAGTGACATAAAACAATATTCACTCGTAACTACTTAAAACAGTTAGAACTATGAAAAATCCACAAATAAAATATTGCCATAACAAACTTGTGAAATGAGAGCTGTGCAGTGCTGTCTCATTACCATAGTAGCATGCATGGCACTGCTTTAGACATCTTCCGACACACAGTCAGTACAGAATAACCTATTTGCTTTATTATAAATGACAAACTTAAAAAGTCGTAAAACAGGAAAATAAACTGAAAAACAAAAGACAACAAAGAAACAAAGAAAGAAAGAAGAAAGATTGCTCAGCGTCTTAATTGTTAGTTTGATACTAATCATTAAACTATCCCCATGGGACTTTTATGGAAATGGCAAATAAAATACAGATGAATAACAAACAGAAAATATCAGTTAAAACTAGTTGATCTGCTAACAGATCATCAGTCACTCAAACCTTCTTACAGTGCTCAGCTAAAATTGAAGACTAGACAAAAGAGCTCATGATATACCAAGCAGCAAACAACATGGCATTAATATGAACATGACCACGGGCTAGGTAATCATGAAATACTTCACATAAAAAAACTGCTTGTAAGAACTAAGAAATAATAATAGGAGATGGTGTTGAAAGCCCTTCATTTGTTTGTAAACAATTTAAGCACTAACTACACTCAGTGAACTTCTAAGTATAACATTTAAATAAATCTTCCCTTCAAGGCAAATAGCAGTATAATCAAACAGTATAAGCATAACTGCTCATTGATGCTTCAAAGGGCAACTCTAAATCTAGTCATCCTCAGACACAGTGTCAGTACAAGGAACCAAACTGCTGTAAAGATGACATAGACTAACAATTCAACAAAAAGGGGTCAATTTTTTGCAGTCCAACTAACAAACATAATAGGCAATCACCAATATTCTCATATACTCGCGACTAAAATTAATGAAATGCAAAATATCAACTTACAGGTGCAATTATAATAAACCTCAAAATTGAAAGCTTTTTGCAGTGATAATTAATAAAAACAAATACCTCCGGACAGCAAGTCCCCCAAGAAGCTTGTATCGGAGTGATTCAGCCTGTGCAATAGCACAGAGCCCCCTGTTGTTGACCTTCTCAGCATAGAGTTCAACAGAGTTCTCAGGGAAATTAAACCGTTTCTGAACAACAGAAGTCAGCTCCCTGATCCTTCTTCCCTTCTCACCTAAAACCAAAGCAAAAAGAAAGAAATGATTACAAAATCTTCAGAACTATCAAAAGAGTTTTCTAATTATATCCAGAAGCTTTAGTGCTTTGAATGATTTCTCAATACTAGTGTTTAACAGTAGACTGATTTTGGGACCCTATAAGAAATTGCACATTTTAGAAACAATTCATAATCAATATTAAAAATGAATATTATCCTGATGAAATGTTACTAATAATAACTAATTCCTTGTAAATTTAATCGCATACATTCATTCAGGAGCTACCTAGAATTCTCAAAATAGTTTCAGAAAAATCAACGAGCATTTCGTGAGTTATCCATTAAAAGTCATATTTTATCCATATAACGCGGATTTCTGTCAATTAATCGTCAGCAGTCTATTCATTCATTTTCATTCATTTTAAAGGAGCAAGTCAAAACTTATTATTAGAGAGAGAAAAATCAAATATCTATCCATGAAATTGTTATAAGCCCCATAAAAAACTAATCAAACTGATGAATTGAACAAGGGAGAGATGTACCGAGCACGTTCTGAGTTCGGGTTGCCCTGATGATGATCTCGGTTCGCACCGGCGTAACCCTAACCTCGACGCCGGAGTATCCGTCTTCTGCGAGCTCCCTGGTAAGGACCTCGTTCAACTCGGCGAAGAAAACGCCGTCAGCGACGAACTGAACAAATACAAGACGATGAACATGAAGTAAAGTATCGATCGATCGAGAGATTTAGAGAATGAAGAGAGAATCGAGAACGCACCTTTCGCTTTTTGCTCATTTGAGTCGCCATGTTTTTCCTTTTTTTCCCAGATCGAGTGAGAGATCTCAGCCGCCGCTTGCTCCACGCGGATTCTACAAAACCCTAGAAAGGAAAAGTGAAGGGGAGCGCGGGTGGTATTTATAAGTGGATTGCACTTCCGCTGTTGCCGCATCTGCTTTTGTGGAACGGGTCAAATAGTTTTCTAAGATCCATACCCGCATTAGTGGACACTGATATTTCCAACTTAACGAAAAGCCCTGACTTATTCCCCTGGCAAAACTAAAGGTGTTATTGGTTTGGAATTTCTTGGATCAAACTGGGACTCTGACTCGAATTTGGAGTGAATTATGACTCGGATTATACCTTAAACTTTTTAGTTGAATTTATTAGGACTCGGACTAAGCCATAGAGTTTTTAGTTGGAGTTATTGGGACTCGGACTAAGCCATAGACTTTTTAGTTGGAGTTACAAGCACTTTGTTATGAAAAACGTGTGGCTGCCTACCTTTACTGTGCACCATTAATAAGTTTACTATGCGCTGATGTAAGCGATGACGCAAGCGACTGCATAGTGCCCCTAAGGTTTTCCTATAAATAGGCCCTTCCTAATTCATTTCAATGTACACACAAAATTCAGAAATCAATAAGAATTCCTATTTCTACTCTGTCTCTAGAATTCTCTGTCTTGGTGTTATTTCTCGGAGTTTTACAACACGTTATCAGCACGATCACTCTAGTCTGTCCCCAGCCTCTGCCTCCGTCAGCTCAGGGAAAAAGCCTACCACGTCAAATTTCTGCCTCCATTAGCTTAAGGTAAAACTTGTCACGAGCCTCTGCTTCCATTGCTCAAGGAAGAGTCCTATCACAAGTCCCAGCTTCTACCTCTACAATCTCAAGGTAAAATTGGCAAGTTACTATATTTATGATATTCGTATAACACCACTACTATAATAAAAGGAGGCTCTGCCACCTATTTATAGAAATGTGATGTGATTACGAAAACTGAATTATTATACTAATTATATTCATATAACATCATTACTATAATAAAAGGAAGCTCTGCCACCTATTTATAGTAAAGTGATGTGATTATGCTATCTTTACTAATATCTAACTTGATGCTTGCGTGGATTAAACCCCAAGCTTCTAACATTATATATTTTATTATTCTACTATTATATCTGGACAAACACCCACTGAAAGGTTTACCGAGTAGCGTGGTGTGCCAATATTTATTTCAATAATTACTGCTTTATTAATTATGCCTGCAAAACACCCACCAAGTAGAGTGGCGTGCATATATTATAGCTCGTAAATATATATAGTACAATGTATTTATTTTACCATTTCCTTAATTACAATATTTAATTATATAAAATCTATATTGTTTTTCTCTCTCCCCAAACGGCTAAAAAAAAAAAACCCCCCAACGGCTATATCCCCAACGGCTAAAAAAACCCCAACGGCTATAATCCCCCAACGGCTGTAAACGGCTATTTTTCCCCTATAAATAGGTGAGTTCTAAACTACACAACTCACTCATCAATCTCTCTTCATTTCTCAAAATTTTCATCATCTCTCAAAAGTTTTGCGTTCGAAGTTTTTCGCAAGATGCTTAGTCCAGCTTTGATGTTTCTTATTGCCGTCATCATCATCAACACTTCTTTCGTTTTTCTTGGAGATATGGATCCAAGTGAATTGTACCCGTATTTTTTTATTTTAATGTTCACTTTTCCTCTTCTGCTTATAGCTATTTTGGTTGACATGCAAATTTTCTTTGAGAAATAAAAATGTTGTGATTCTAATTATTTTTATATTTTGTTATAGTTATCACCATGTCAAACTTTGCAAAGCTTGAGTTCATTCCACTTGATATCACGGGGAGAAATTATATGTCTTGGGTTATTGATATTGAGATACATCTTGAGTCAATGGGTCTCACTGAGACCATTAAAGAAATAAATTCTACGTCGTCACAAGATAAGGCAAAGGCAACAATCTTTATCCGCAGACATCTTGATGAAAGTCTAAAGTGTGAATATCTCACTGTTAGAGACCCAAGTGCTTTATGGAAAAATCTCAAAGAAAGATTTGATCACCAAAAGGAAGTTATACTCCCTGCCACCCGTGATGAATGGAATGCTTTGCGCTTCCAAGATTTTAAGAAAGTTAGCGACTACAACTCTGCAATGTTCAGAATAGTATCCCAGTTGAAATTCTGTGGGGTAGATATCACAGATGAAGAAATGTTGGAGAAGACTTACTCCACATTTCATGCATCTAATATAACACTGCAACAACAATATAGGTTGCGTGGCTTTAAGAAATATTCTGAACTAATTTCATCTCTTCTTGTGGCAGAGAAAAATAATGAACTTTTGATCAAAAATCATCAGTCTCGTCCCACTGGTTCAGCAGCATTTCCAGAAGCAAATGCTGCATTTTCTAAAAATTATGGACGAGGATATAATTATGGACGCGGCCGTGGACGTGGTCGTGGTCGTGGCCGTGGACGTGGCCGTGGACGCGGTCGAAGTGGTTTTTACAACCCTTCACAGAATAACGCGATCCACAAGAAGCATCATGTAGAAAGACATGAAAAAGGAAAAGATGTTCGTGAAAGTTCTCTTCGGAATCCTGAAGATTCCTGTTATAAATGTGGCTCCAAAGGACACTGGTCTAGAGTGTGCCGAACACCGGAGCACCTTTGCAAGCTCTACAAAACATCCTTGAAAGGAAAAGAGAAAGAAGTGAATTTCACTGAACATGATGATCCTATGGATGATTCAACTCATCTTGATGCTTCGGATTTTACTGATGATTTTGTTGATCTTCCAATCAATCATGATACTGGTGATAATTAGAAATATGGTTATGTATTATCATATTTTGTTATTTGTAATCTTCAAATTTATCTTTGAATAAAATATTTCCCTTATAATAATATGTTTCAAATTTATTCTTACCAAATTGTTTATTTTGCATGAAGCTTGATATGGATTATTCTAATGATGAAGTCAAGACCAAAAGTGGAGAGATTTGCATACCGGATAGCGGTACTACACATACTATTCTCAAACATAAAAGGTACTTCTCTGAATTAAAACCAACAAAGGCAATCATCAATACAATATCAGGTCCTGTAGACTTGATTGAAGGGACTGGTAAAGCCAGCTTCATATTGCCAAATGGAACAAAGTTTTTCATAAAAGATGCTTTGTTTTCACCAAAATCCAAAAGAAATTTGTTGAGTTTTAATGATATATATCTTCATGGATATGATACTCAGTCTGCAACTGAAGAAAATATGAAGTATATGTACCTTACTACTTATATATCAGGTAAGAAGTACATACTAGAAAAACTACCAAAGCTTTCCTCAGGATTGCATTATACATATATAAATGTGATAGAATCACATATTGTAGTTAAAGAGGATACAGAGACAGTAACTCTGTGGCATGATCGTTTAGGTCATCCTGGTTCAATGATGATGCGAAGAATTATTGAAAATTCACATGGACATACATTAAAGGGCCAGAAGATCCTTCAAGTTAGTAAAATTCCATGTGAGGCTTATTCTCTAGGAAAATTAATTATGAGGCCATCACCAGCTAAAATAAAAACAGAATCACCTACATTCCTTGAACGTATCCAAGGTGATATCTGTGGGCCTATACATCCATTGTGTGGACCATTTAGATATTTTATGGTATTGATAGATGCCTCTAGTAGATGGTCACACGTTTGTTTATTGTCAACTCGCAATGTAGCATTTGCGAGATTTCTTGCTCAGATAATTAGATTAAGGGCACAATTTCCTGATTATACAATCAAGAGAGTTAGACTTGACAATGCTGGTGAGTTTACGTCTCAGGCATTTAATGATTATTGTATGTCTATTGGAATAGTTGTTGAACATCATGTTGCCCATGTACATACACAAAATGGTTTGGCTGAGTCACTGATTAAGCGCCTCCAACTTATTGCTAGACCATTAATAATGAGAACAAAGCTTCCTATTTCTGTATGGGGTCATGCAGTTTTACATGCTGCAGCATTAATTCGCATCAGACCAAGTGCATATCATGAATACTCCCCTCTACAATTAGCATTTGGTCAAGAACCAAATATTTCCCATCTTAGAATTTTTGGTCGTGCGGTATATGTACCAATTTCTCCACCACAACGTACAAAGATGGGTCCTCAAAGGAGACTGGGAATATATGTCGGCTATGAATCTCCTTCTATTATAAGATATCTTGAGCCTAAAACCGGCGATGTTTTTACGGCTCGGTTTGCCGATTGCCACTTCAATGAGGCAATTTTCCCAGCATTAGGGGGAGAAAAGAAACAGCTGGAGAAGGAGATTACATGGAGTGAACCATCCTTATTGCATCTTGATCCTCACACAAGACAATGTGAAACAGAAGTGCAAAAGATTATGCACTTACAAGAAATAGCAAATCAATTGCCAGATGCGTTCACTGATACAAAAAGAGTGACTAAATCATATATATCAGCTGTAAATGCTCCTGCTCGGATTGAAATCCCAAAAGGACAACCCGAGAATGAAGTCACTCACGAGTCTAAGACACGCCTGAAGCGTGGTAGACCAATCGGTTCCAAAGATAAAAATCCTCGAAAAAGAAAAGGAGCAGATAAGCACGATGACCCCAATGTGCAAGAATGTGTTCCAGAAGAAACACAAAATAAACAAGAATGTGTTCCAGAAGAAACACAAAATAAGACAAATCAAGAGATGAAAAATCCTGAAGATATAGAAAATCATGAAATCTCTATTGATTATGTCAATACAGGAGGATTATGGAATCGCAATAAGATGGAAAATATAGATGAAATATTTTCCTATTCCGTAGCATGTGATATTGTTAACGGAAGTGAGGATCCTGAACCAAGATCCGTCACTGAATGTAAAAATAGACATGATTGGACAAAGTGGAAAGACGCTATACAGGCTGAATTGAGTTCGCTTAATAAGCGCAAAGTATTTGGGCCTATTATCCTCACGCCTGAAGCCGTGAGGCCAGTAGGATACAAATGGGTCTTTGTACGAAAACGCAACGAGAAAAACGAGATTGTGAGGTATAAAGCTCGACTTGTTGCTCAAGGTTTTTCGCAAAGACCTGGAATTGATTATGAAGAAACGTATTCTCCAGTAATGGATGCAATTACGTTTAGATATTTAATCAGCCTAGCAGTTTCTAAAAATTTAGAAATGCGTCTTATGGATGTTGTTACAGCTTATTTATATGGATCGCTTGATAGCGATATTTATATGAAAATCCCTGAAGGATTTAAAATGCCTGAAGCATTAAGTTCAAAACCCAAAGAATTATATTCGATCAAATTGCAAAGATCGTTATATGGGTTAAAACAATCAGGGCGCATGTGGTATAATCGCTTAAGCGAGTATTTATTAAAAGAAGGATATGTAAATAATCCTATATGCCCATGTGTTTTTATAAAGAAAACAACATCCGGATTCATTATCATTGCTGTATATGTTGATGATTTAAACATCATTGGGACTCACAAAGAGATCCTAGAAGCAATGATATATTTAAAGAATGAATTTGAAATGAAAGACCTTGGAAAAATCAAATATTGTATTGGTTTACAGATTGAGCACTTGCAAAGTGGCATACTTTTGCATCAATCAAATTACACTGAAAAGGTCTTAAAACGCTTTAACATGGATAAAGCAAACCCTTTAAGCACTCCAATGGTTGTTAGGTCATTGAATGTGGAAAAAGATCCATTTAGCCCTCGCGAAGATAATGAAGAGATTCTTGGTCCTGAAATACCATATCTAAGTGCAATTGGAGCTCTTATGTATCTAGCTAATTGTACCCGACCAGATATAGCATTTGCTACTAATTTATTAGCAAGATTTAGCTCATCTCCTACACGGAGACATTGGAATGGTATTAAACATGTATTTCGTTATCTTCGAGGAACAACTAACTTTGGTTTGTTTTATTCCAGAGGATCAAAACAAGAAATAACTGGTTATGCAGATGCAGGTTATTTGTCAGATCCACATAAAGCCAAGTCTCAAACAGGATATGTGTTCACATGTGGAGGTGCAGCGATCTCTTGGCGTTCACAAAAGCAGACACTTATTACCACTTCTTCTAATCATGCTGAAGTCATAGCACTCCATGAAGCAAGTCGAGAATGTGTATGGTTAAGGTCTGTAACTCAACACATCCAAGAAACTTGTGGATTACCAGTCAACAGAGATCCAACAGTACTGTTTGAAGACAATGCTGCATGCGTCGCTCAAATGAAGGAAGGATTCATCAAAAGCGACCGTACCAAGCATATACCCCCGAAGTTCTTCTCATTCAGCCAAGAGCTTGAATAGGATAAGCAAATTACTATTCAGTATATCCGATCAAGTGATAATGTGGCAGATCTCTTTACAAAGGCACTTCCCCCTACAACTTTCAGAAAGCTTATTCATGATATTGGGATGCGTCATAAGCGAGATTTATGAAGAAGAACTACTCATGTCAACTTGAGGGGGAGCTTACGTGGCTGCACTCTTTTTCCCTTACTATGGTTTTGTCCCACAGGGTTTTCCTGGTAAGGTTTTTAACGAGGTAGCATAGAACACGTATACAGAGATGATGTACTCTTTTTCCCTTCGCTATGGTTTTGTCCCACTGGGTTTTCCTAGAAAGGTTTTTAATGAGACATCATGCAAGGTTGGCAGCCAAGGGGGAGTGTTATGAAAAACGTGTGGCTGCCTACCTTTACTGTGCACCATTAATAAGTTTACTATGCGCTGATGTAAGCAATGACGCAAGCGACTGCATAGTGCCCCCAAGGTTTTCCTATAAATAGGCCCTTCCTGATTCATTTCAATGTACACACAAAATTCAGAAATCAATAAGAATTCCTATTTCTATTCTGTCTCTAGAATTCTCTGTCTTGGTGTTATTTCTCGGAGTTTTACAACACACTTGAACTTTTTACTTGGATTTATTAGGACTTGAGAGTTGAACTTTTAGCTGGCTGGCCGCTGGCTCCCCTCACGCGCGCCTTTATTGCCGCCTCCTCTTTCTTTCCTCCTCTTCATCTTGCCCCAGTGGCTCTTGTTCATCTCTCATTCACTCTCTCGCTCTCCTCCTTCATGGCTGATTTCTTCTGCTTCTCCTCGTTGTCTTCTTCGCTGCTACTCCTCAAAGAAGAAGGAAACCAGCTTCACCGACCGAATCCTCGACTACATTGAAGGTGATTTCACCACCATAAATACATTTTTCCTTGTATATTTCTTAAAAAGTCATATTTTTAGTCACATTACTTGCCGCGGCGTTCAATTTATAATGGATCATCGAATGTTCGAGGCATCTGTGCTGATGCAATAGAAGATCAAGGAGTTATCTTGGGATGCCTTGGCTAAGGGCTCGAGTCCGATTTCGATCCAAAAGGTCAACTTATTGTTTATAAGGCGTGTTTTTTTTCTCGCATTCAAGTTGTGTCTGAGGGTTTAAATTTGCAACGTTTAAAATTTTTAGGCATTTGTGTTTTGTATAATTAATGACCTAGCTTGGGAAATATTTGAGTCTGCAAATTTGGCAAACTCAAGCAGCAGAGATTTAGTTTAACTAATAAGAGAACTGGAAGACCCTTGATTTTGGACACAATTATAGGTAGACAGCACATATTTTTATTCCGCTTAAACAACAGTTGAATTTATACATTTGAGAAAGGGGAAAGCCTTCCATCATTGAACTTCATTAGGAAATTGAAATTACAATAGCAAACAAATGCAAGACTATAAGAGAAGTAGAAGAAAGAGGTTGAAAGAAGGATGATAAAATAGGCTAAGACTCCAATTTATAGAGATCAATGGAAGAAACATGAGAGATGGCTAGGAGGATGGAAGCTCAGTCGAGGGGTGATTAAGTTTAGCAATTGGAAGGAAATAGAAAGCAGAGGATCTAAACAACTGTTGGTTTCTCTTCATCCAAATTGCCCACACGATAGTCATGATGATCATATCCCATTGCCAACAGGCGTTACAGGAGCAATACCATAATTGAATGTAAAATATATGTTGAAAAGGAACAAATGCTTGTTGACTGTTTCTTACTGTGTCTTTTTTCCTCTCCCCCTCACACATGTATAGGACAAACAATGTGAGGCTAAGGAACGGCAAATTTTGGAGGTGAATTCAGGAGTCAAAGTTTTCAAGTTTGGTACCCTCGCTGTCAGAAGTTCATCTCCAAAGAGAGAAGTCCATAAGACATTTTACAAAACGAAAAATAAATGATAATTGAAAAGTATTTGAAATAAGGTTGAAAACCATGTGCTAACTGCTAATTAAGATGCGTATGTGAATGCTGAGGATTCTCGCCTTTGGGAGGTTCATGACATTTACATGAGAAAATATTGGATGGTAGTTTTAGGTGAGCCTTCTTATTGCGAAGGAAGGGTAATTTATAAACTTAAGATGCAAACTCGGTGACATCTTCTAATACACTTCTAACTAGCTCACATGATCAAGTACTTCAGTGCTGTAGTGCTTGAAGGATGCAATAGCAACAAGATATTATTTTGGGGAATAGAAATATTTGTGCAGATGGAGAATTTTAATAGGTGTTTTACTTTATTTCTTAGAACATGGAAGAGCTGTTTTAATTATTCTGATATATTCTTTCAAATGGTGGATTTTCTTTTTTACACTTTCTAGGACAAAGAAATCTTACCTACCCACTTACATTAAGATTTTCTCTGATCTCTTTGAACTCTTGACGGGTTCATGGTTTCTCTCTTTCCATTATATCCTCGCATCCCATGCATCAGATTAGTCCTATAAGCAGTGTCATTGGAATTAATCAATTAGCCAGGAGAGTCTCTCCCACAGTCAATAGTATCGGAATTTCATGAATGGCACAAGTGACCGGCAACTCAGTGGAGCAGTGAAAACAATGTCAAAATAGGAGGATCAAAAGGTCAAAGTTGGTGGTTCGTAAACAAGGTCGTCGCTCAGATACTGTCTCTTCCAGTCATCCTTGGAGCGATTGAAGCTGGAGTTGACCGTCGCCTCTGAGGGGACGGTCCCCCTGAATGGCTATGAAATTACGATGATTCTTCCATGTATTTATAGGTAACATAGGAGAAATCTCTATTTTTCCCTAGGGAATCTTTATAAGTATCACTGCTTGGCTTTCAGTTTGCTTCTTACGGTTTCCTTTGCTAATCTCAATTGATAAGGATCACCATATTTGTTTCTGAGGTGATTTACTCTGTGTTGGAATTGAAGAATATAAATGTGAATCTTTGAGTTGAATTATGGCGAGATCCGTTGATCGAATCAATTGGATGATGGTTGGAGTGTGTTCTCCTTCCATTGAGGATGAACGTGGTATATTCACATGTTCAATTCCGACTTCGAATGAATGAGATATTTAAGTCTAAAGATTGCCTAATTCAAAGCCAAAATGGGACTAAAGGTAGCTAAAAGCATTTAGTCCCACATTGGCCATGAGATGAAAGTTTGTGGTGTATAAATAGAGAAAATTGAGAACAAAGGGCGTGCCCTTTGGGTACTTGGAGTTTTCGCGCTCGATTGGGAGGGGACCATGCCCTACCATGCGTGCGCGCGTCGCCGTTGGCGGCGGCCGGCCGGCGCCGCCGGGCCGGGCTCGGGCTCGGGTTCCCTACCCGGCCTGGTTCTTTTTGAGGCAGGTCTCACGGGTATGGGTTGTTAGCAAACCCGCTCCACTACCCGAACCAGACCCGCCCCGCTATCCGGATCCAAACCGCTCCAGTTGGACAGCCAAGCCAACGGTCGCAACTGTTGGACAACCAACAGGTGCGACTGTTGGGTCGAACCGTTGCAACGGTTCAGACCGAACCGTTGCAACCTTTCGTTGGGTTCAGACCCGTTGGCCCCTCCTGGAGCGCTATATATAGCACTCCAGTTTCTCATTCTCACACCAACAACAAACAACTCTCTCTCTCTCTTTCTATCTGAGTTCTGAAGCAGAAGCAAGTTTGCGTTCTGAACTAGGAAGTAGAGTTCCAAAGCGACTTCCAAAGAAGATTCTGCAAAATTCGTTCTGAAAGAGGGCTCAGAAAATTCAACATATTCTTTTATAGAATTGTTGTCTGAATCTTCCTTCGTCCTCAACAGTGGGTGCTACTCCAAAGTAAAGGCAAATATTCATTCGAAATTTGTCCTTGTCCTGCTGCTTCAACGATCCTGTGAAGGTACTGGTTGACTACGGTTCGACCGTACGGTGATTTGGTAGTGCTATCCAAATACCGTGAAGGAGTGTTGTATCTTGGGAGACCAGCGTCCATTATCCCGTTAGCACAGGTGCGGGGGACGTAATTGTCTTAAGGAGATTCGCTCTAAGCGTACCTCACTCCAAATACTGTATAAGCGAATTAAATTCTTTATACAGGGGATATACTGATATTCAGTATATCGAGACTGACTTAGATTCAGTCTAATTGGTGTTTAACCAAGGAAGGAAATTGAAAGGTGGTTCTTAAATTAAGGAACGTTTTATTGAATGGAAAACCTCCCACCTGATATTTGCCGACCTGGCCAATTAGATTGTTGATATTTCAGTGATCTTGAATAGTTGTCAGATTGATTCCTGTTAAGCAGAAACCAACACTCTGACCTTGTATTCGGCATCTTTCTCAACTTATTACTATCCCTCTTTCTTAATTGATTTTTGATATACTGTCATGGCATGCTGGGAAATTGAAGCAACCCTAAGAGGTTTGCAAGAACAAATTGTCATGCTCACATGCAAAACCAATCCATGAAAATGCATGTAGCTTCATGTTTTCTATTACACATGACCAGGTAGAAACTATTTGTGTATGACCTCTTTCACTGGACGATAAAAAAAAGCCCCACAAAAAATTGTTTTATCTCACTGATTCACACATATTTTCAGTTTAAGTATTAATAGAAAAACATTGTTAATGCATTATGCATTATGCAACGTTACCAGATCTGGCAAGAACTGTTGCAAACCTCCCCAATTGTACCATCACCTCTTATGTCTTAAGCTTCAGAGCTGTTATGAAATGTTACAAACCTCCAAAATGATCTCATTGAGACACTACAATCATACTGAAAGGTCTATGACGTCTACATAAAGTTTCCCTTAGTAAAGGATTATGCTCTTATTGAAGGCCATGTGAAGATATTCAATCCGTCTTTCCTAATATTAATCCGTGAAGTGTGAACTTAGCATTCTTGTTTTTTTAGATAAAACCGTGAGGTAAGAACCCTAGGCGTTTTATTAATAAGAACTTAATGAAACATTCCTAATATAGAAGGGTACAAACTTGCATGGAACACATGCACAATTTGATCCTTACAAAAAAAAAGAAGAAGAAGAAAAGCGAAGCCACCGAAACGCCCTTAGCTTCTCCCCTTTACTCCAGTTGCGACGTCTACAGCTCAGACCGTCTATCTATTGGCCAAATCTCCCATTAGTGCCGTCACGACATCTGCAGCTCAGATCCGGTCAACCCATGACCAGATCTCCCTACCACCGAAGTTGCGGCATGTCCCCTTTACCGCACTTGCGTCATTTGCAGCTCAGAATCCTTGCCGGTCATCGCTGACACGGTATCCGCAGCTTTGATCTAGTCATCCCGTAACCGCCACACCACCAAAGTCGTGACATGTCCTCACCACTGCAGCTGTGATATAAAACCGGCCACCTTCGACCCGTCACCCGCTCAAATCTAGCCATCCTTGGTCGGACACTCCTGCTAGATCCGACCACCCTCGGTCGGCCATCTCCTCTCGGGTCCGGCTACCCCCGCTTAAATATGGTCATCTCTTGACTGGATCTAGAAGATCTCAAGCAAATCCAACTGCCTTTGATTTCGGAACAGCCACCTCGAAGTCGATAACATCCCTTACTCTCGCTGGTCCTTACCCGGATCTTAGAGCTCTGCAAAAAATTCCTTCTTTTGCCGGCCCTTGCATGGATATGAGATCAACAACCCTCAAAAAATCAAACCCCACTCCTCATCAGGGTCACACCCGCCAATCCCCCTTCTCCACGAGATGGTTAATAACAGCGAGATCGCCGGCTACTCCGTCCCCAAAAGGTTGCGAGCCATCGTCCGCGACAGGACCACTTGAAAGACACGAACACATTCTGACGATCCAGCTTCGCGCCAGGCGGCAATGCCGCGCAGGCTCAAGGCCCGATCTGGCCACCCCTTGACCGGATTTGAAAGTTTAAGGCCGCATCCGACCTCTCCTTGGCCGGATCTGAAGGCTCACAGGCGGATCTAGCCACCCCAAGGTATCTCTTAGACCAGATCCGAATCCTCAATCATCTTCATTAGGTCGGGCTTCTCGGCCGCCAGTGATGGCACTGCCAGCGATGCTGCCCAAGGTCCTATCTTTGGGGCCGGATCCGACCACTCATGGCCGGATCTGAAGGCTCAAGGCCAGATTTGGCCTCCCATTGTCCGGATGTGGCCGGATCTGAAGGCTCACGGCCGGATTCGACCACCCAAAGGTATCTCTTCGATCGGATCCAAATCCTTGGTCATCTTCTACAAGTCGAGCTTCTCGGCAGCGGTGACGGCACCGCTGGTGATGCCGCCCAAAATCCCGTCTTTGACGGCAGTCTCGACGTCGACGACGTGGTTGCCACCCCAAACGAAAAAGAAGAAGAAAAAAAGAAAAAAGAAAGAAAAAAAATTGGATTTGGATGGAGAGTACGATGGGGGGGAGGAGAGCAGGTGGGAGGTGGCCTCCTCGCCCAGATCTAAAAAATGTTTTTAGGATTTGCTTTTTGGGTGGGGGGGGGGGGGGAGAATCTCTCTCTCTCAATAAACTAAGACTTACTGTTCTTGTTGAGACTAGATTATTCGTGCATTATTTTTGATATTGAACCAGCTATATCAGCATTGTGTTGGCTTTAACCTTAACTGTTGTTGTGTTTTTTATCATGATACATGTAATTGCCTATATATATCATATGAAACTATTTAAAGCAAGTTTAGGGTTAAACTCATAGGGGATAATTACTTTTTGTATAACCTTCTCAAATGCATTTGTGAAAGCTCCTCAAATGCGTCACGTGGTGATATGTCGGATATATTCATTTCAAATATCGGCTGATGTATCGGTCACGTGGCCATATATCGGCCCATATCGGTTTCAAACGATATTCGGTAAATTTTTACACTTATCGCATCGTTTTGGATAAAATACCGGTATCTCAGCCGATATATCAGTATATCGGCCGAGATTTAAACAGTGATTATATTCATCTAAGGCTTCGCCTTTTGTGTTCTTAGGATTTTGCTTTGTGTTGAAGTGGTGCATGTGTTTGCTTTAGAATGCCTTGTACATGTATAATGAAAAATTGTCTGTGTGGGTGGTGGATGGTTAGTTTATATAATTAGTTTATTTTTGTTGGTAAAAGAAATGTACGTGAATGCCTCAATTTATGTTCATAAATAGATATGAAATGTGAATGAATTTTTATTCAAATTCTGCGGATAAGGACTTACATTGAGGTTATCACTACTAATCAAAGTATGTTCAGTGGCCCTTGTTGTTTCTTGAGAATCAATACTTTCAAGACTTAGTTTCGTAACGTTAATACGCTGGTAACATTGAACCAGAAGGTCAAACCATCGAAGTAAATGTTAACAGATTTTAATTTTGGCTAATTTTAAGTTTCATCTGAATTGCTTCAAATACTTGATAATTGACAAGCCACATAAGCTTTTGTTCCCCTTGAAAATTTGATTTAATGTCTGGCATTACAATCCTGCGTTTTGTTTAAACATTTGTTTGTAAAATCATAACGTATGTACGTGCATGAAATTACAGTACCATGTTGAAACTTGAAACCACACATGATAAGCCAAGGTTTACGAGTTATATTTTGCTGTCACTATATTAATGGCAAGGGACTATACAAATCAACATACTTACATCATCAATAAGCATATAATCCTTGTTATAACATGAAAAGAAGAAGAAGAAGAACCTGCACTGTAACAAAATCCATGACTTGCCTTAATTTGCTGAAATGGACAAGGAAAAAACATAGCCTAGCATGAGAGATAAGAACCACCCAGAATAGCCAAAGGAGACAGCCTGTGGACCCACAATCAGACCCTCAAACACAGTCTAAAGACCTCAAAGAGGATACAGTCAAGTCATCCTTGGCTATCAAAGATGAGTTCTCATCTTCGGGGCTGTTTGTTTCGCCGTAAAAGGCGTAAAAGTTCGTAATTTATAAATGACTTACAACCTAATTACAAATTCGACGTTTGTTTGGACCATAATTCGTAAAAGACTGACGCAACTCAACTACCACTCATTTGCAACCCAATTACCACTCACTTATAGCCCAATTACAGTTAATTTTGTGGTCATACAAATTTGTATTATTTTTTTACATTAATATTAAATTTTTTAATATTTAGCATTTTTAATATTTATTTGCAATATTAAAACTTTTTAATCATCAAATAGTAATTTTGTGGTCAACTTTTTCACTTACGACTTACACATTACAACAACCAAATACCGTAAAATACAATATATTTTCTCACGTACAACTTTATATTACCAACCAAACACCATAAAACTTACATGAATGTAACTCATTTGCAACTGTAAAAGACTTTATCAATTACGACTTATGAATTACGGTCAATTATGACAACCAAACAGGCCATGTAAGGCGTCTCTTGTCAATCCTCAGGTGACTCATCGTTAAACCGTTGGGTTGTTCCCCAATGGGCGCCGGTTCTCGAAGCTCATGAGGGGCAACATTTCTCCTACAGGGTTATGCCTCAGAATTTTCACATCACAGTCGAGAGGGTCAGGTTGTTGTGTGCAGGGGATTACTCTGGGGTGCAAACCTTTAAGAATAAAAAAATAAAAAATATAAGGCCTCTCTTCCACCTCCTGTTTCTTATTGTGGCCATGCTTATGCTTGCTTCTAAGTGCTGCTATTCATAGGGATATACTCAGCTTCTCTGTTGCAAACAATATCCTTTTTTCTGAAGCTTTTTGATAGGTTTTCCTCCTCCACGAGGAATGTATCCTCATTTACAATCACGAAGCTGAAGGATCTCTACAGATGAGAGAAAACAGAGATGAAGAATGAGCATGCTCGTCAATATGTGCATTCTTGTGCTTTTATGCCCCATCCAACTTGTTCAATAAATTCCCACAGGAGTCAAATGGCCACTAATCACTAGCCAAAACTTTGGTTGTCTGCAAATCGTGTTTGACTTGTTCTGGTATCCATGAGAGAATATAATTCAGTTAAAGGTTCTCCATTCTTTCTTTGCCTTCGGTGGTTCAATCAAATTGTGGACCTGGGTGCCGCGAATGCAGCTGAAAGTCTGAGGCATATTCAAATGGTCGCCATTGGCGTTATTGACATTCTTTCAAACTACTTGCTTTTGATTCCCATGGTGTTTACAGCTGAAGCGGATGCATACTTAGTTAAATTCACATAATGTGGCCTCCTTTAGAGCTAAGGGTTGGGCTGAGTTACGAAAGTTCTCAAGCTCACCGATAAGGGTTGAGATTGGATTATGATAAGGGTTGAGATTGGATTATGAGAGGTCACAAGTTCAAGACTTTAGTCTTTGATTAGGGAAAAATAACAGGAGAAAAAAGAAAAAGATACACGAGTGATAATAGCAATAGCAACACACACCCAGCTGCTGCTGCTTGTTACCACAGCCTAACAATCAAAGAGAACATTGGTTTGCACATGGAAACAGAAAATCAAACTGCAGCAGTAACAGATTTTTTATTGGTAATAACTCTGTATCACATAATTGGTGCCTGATATTTCAACAACCCCTCAACTGTCATTGTGCAGAAAAACTAAAACAAAATTTCATAAAGATTACATGAGAATGAAATTCTAGCAAAACTGCTCATCCCAAATCTGTTACATGATGTATAATATTCTCAACTGTTCCCCATACACTTATTCTGTGCTTTACACAACAAATCCATATGAATATGTGATGATAGGGAAGTTCTTTCTTCTATCCTCCAGTGCTACATGTTGGAAATGTTGTCCGAGAATCATCATATTAGAAGAGAGCATGTATCGCAAAGCATTGACATCGGAGTGCTGCTTCATATTTGAAGATGGCATGTTTCAGCATTGAAATATATAACGCTAGGAACTGATCAGTGTGCTTCAGTTTTTCATATAAGTTTAGCCTGAACTGAGAGCTTGGTTTCTTGAATTCATTCAATGGGTGGAGAATCCTTCAATTTCCTCCATGGTCTGGTTGTGTGACCTGAATGTTGAAGCGCTAGAAGTCAGCATGATATAAACAAACTAAACTTGAATGAGTGATGGGTGTTCGACAGAGAGAGGACATTCAGGCTTCCCATTGCACCATCCCATAATGCAGTTCCTGCAAGCATAATGTTTACAAGATGTGTAAGTTGTCAACACTTGCCAACATCCAGGTCTCTGCATTAGCACTACTTGAAACACCAGGACACACTGCAAATGTTTTCACGGTTAAGATACACCAGTACAATTCTACGTTTACAAAATATACGGGCCACATGCAAATACACATTAAATGAGTTTTGAAATTAGGGTCTTCCACTTGGGGCCCACCTCTAATTTTCTTCCGAAAACTAATATCCAAATGCAATGTTGAGCAAGCCACTCTTCTCACATTATAATAGTAGATGTATGGATTGCAGTAGATTGCTGACGGATTCCGGAAACACATTAAGCCTTGGTGACTTTTTTAGCAAATTCATGAAACCGGAAAACCTTTCATTTGAAGACTCTAGCTAACAGACTTTGGAGTTTTGATCTTAATCTAGTGTTGTTCATTAAAATCAAACCCAGGTGGCGTATCACTAATGACGTGTTCTCAAATTGGAAAGCCCATCATTTTTCTTAGACAAGAAGGATAGAAGCAATTCTAGCAAAAAAGCAAATCCAAAATAGGATTTTTATTGTTGAATGTTTTTTTGATTTCCCAGATCTTTTGATTACTTATTGTCATAGTCTAAATGATAGAACAAGGATACTGTAGCTCAAATAAATGGAAATTCAGTTTAGGAAAAAAAATATATTACCAGCAAAATACATGCGCGCAAGATGTAGCTGTCGGGTGTTGGCGAGTGCTAAGGCAGAGGGTGCACTTGCTTGTACCACCTGAAGCCTAAGACTGAAGTCAATCAGAATTCAATCTTCAATTTATGCATTTCACAAAACAAAGCAAACACGACTAGGTATTGCAGAAAACCCTAAGTTAAACGCGACATCTCTGAAAGATGTAACACAAACTTAATGGCAATTTTAAGCTGATTATGACTCTCAGCTCTTGTTTTTGGAAGAAAACATCAAGTTCCCATCTATCATGATACAGCCACTGCAAAACCAATTAACACAGACACTTGTAGATGCAACCTTTTTGTTCATCTCCCTAGTACTATTTTCAAGAGAATATTGGTGCTTATTTTGCAACAAAATATTTGTATTATAGCTGTGACTAATTACATCAGAAGCCCCGTACACATGCATTGGACCTGCTAAAGTGTCTAGGTCTGAAACTTGGACCTTGTCCAAATGTATATTCATGAATTAGAATATATAAAAACATTATTCTCAATTCTCACTATAACTTTAGTTTCGGTGTAATGAAAAAGACTTTAAAATGACAGCAAAGGTTCAAATTCCAACTAAGGCACATTTAAAAAAAAAAGTAGATTAAAAAAAGAATACTTCTGTGCAAGAGGCCAAGTTTCAATCCATAAAAAGGATGCTCTACCTGCAGGGCGTGTTAGAATATATAAAAATATTATTCTCAACTCTCACCACAACTTAGAGTTTTAGTGCAGTGGTAGGGACATTAAAAGAATGACAATGATGGGTGACCCTTTGGTTCATGGTTCAAGCCATAACCCTTTTTGTGGCATGGCTAAATAAGTTGACTTTGTAATTTGTTTGACATCCAGCGTGTCTGCACTGGTTACCATAAAAAGAAAAGAAAGGATTTGAACATGAAAGTTTATATCATGTCAATAGAACGAGCATGAAATACCTCTGGAGCAGCTGATGAATCTGAGGTCCAACTACCTTTGTTAAGGCTAAGAGTCGGTAATAAGATTTCCATCCTCATTCAAAATAGGCAAGCCTTGTCCTGTGACAACAGTATGCAGATAAGAGTGTTAAAGTAATGCACCAATTGAGTTCATAACAAGCTTCTCTGGTATCAACCATAAATATTATAGAAATCATCAACCATTATCTGTTTACCAAAACCTAGAATTCACAATTAAAGTTACAAAAGACGATAAACTGTATGCAACGCTAGGTTCAATTTTAAAATATCTGCAATGCTAGGAGTCAGTCAGCGAAAGAGCTAAAGAAATAATTGTTTCAACAAGAAATCAGTATTTTGATTCGTTTAGTTCCAAAGACATGCACCAAAAAAAATATTCCGAATATCTCAAGCAGCTTGCCTTGATATTATCCAAAGCATGACAGTGGCAAATTGCTGTGTTCCTTATAGTGTAATGTGGTAACTTACAAAGCTTATGCCATGCCAGTCAGAACCCAATCCTTCTGCACACACTAAAGCAGGTGGTTACGCAGTAAGACTCCCTCAAGCATCTTCCTGTTGCACTCACTCCCAAATTCTTTCATATAGT
This sequence comes from Agave tequilana, assembly GCA_038442645.1. Taxonomy (NCBI): domain Eukaryota; kingdom Viridiplantae; phylum Streptophyta; class Magnoliopsida; order Asparagales; family Asparagaceae; genus Agave; species Agave tequilana. The sequence goes on along the minus strand of JAVJIF010006809.1, from coordinate 128,569 downwards.
TTTAAGATTCTTTAGACACCACTAATTCCCAGCTCTTTTCTCATCTTCTCCCCTTGTGTGGATTGGGTATACATAAGTTAATAGTCTCCATCTGCCCTCTCTTAACAAGTCTTCTCTCCCCCTCTTGCTCCACCTCCAAAGCTATGAAGCTTGAGCTTGCAACAAGGCAAGTCCATTCATTTTTATATCCCCCCCCCCCCCCCCCCCCCCCCCCCACCCCCCCCTCCGAGTCAACCTTCCAGCTAGCTATATAGGTGTTAAGCTCTACCTACAGTTACTGCCCTTCGATAGGAATTTGACACAAGTATCCTTAAGGTTGACTCCGCTGATAAACATTTGCTGATTCAATTCATGGGGCCTTCTAAAAATAGTACTCCATAGGCCACAAAAATTATGGGAAAGGCGGGGATTAGATTAATGGTCATCGGTTGAGGTGATCCTTGATTCTTTTAGAATAATTGCACTAGTTATAAACACCAACCAATTGAATGATATGAAATCTTAAGAAACCTATTTTCAAAATTTAACCATGACAAATCATGTTGTGAACATCGGGAATTAAACTAGAGAAAATTGCTGACAGGGATGACAATTATGTAACCTGTAGAAGACTGGTGGTGTCCAAGTGATGTCTGATGAAAAGAGCTAGCTATTGAAGATAAATTGCTTCTGCATAGCCCTTCGGCACCAAGAATACAAAGCTGAATTAAGAGGAATACACCCAGGATTTGATATCTATAGACAAAATAGAAAAAGGTTAAACATGAAAAGTGAAGAAAGTGAAGTCAGTTCAGCAAAGAAAAATGTTCTAAGATATAATAAAATTTCTACAAATCATAAAAAGTGGCAGAGGGAACAACTTTCAAGATAAGCAGTCACTTAAGTTCACAATATTCATGTATATCGCTGTACCTTGTACACTTATGTGCATATAACAACAATTCCTAAATTCTGGTTCCATACCTAGGCCTTGATCCAATGGTTTTCCAATAAATACATAATGAATTCCTGTGATGCACGCTTTGACAAGTGGTAATATAGACCTGCCATATAAATATCAAAAGCCGGGGGAAAAGTAAATATAGGAGAAATACAATTTAGACTTAAACACACAGCCTCACAATGTGGTCATTTCATCATATGATATTACAGTTCGAGAGCTCTCTATCCAAATAAATAAAATTAATAGCTTAACTAAAATTTGTATAGGAAATTACCTTCAAAATAACAGAACATAAGGTTGGTACGGAGAGCCAGCTGTATAAGCTCTCAAGCAAATGGAAGGTAATGCAGAAGGGGAAAAAAAAAAAAAAGAATACAAATAGATACTCTAATATATCTCACAGGAAGAAGTTGTAACATCATAATAAAATCATGAAAAACAGTAGAAACTACAAATAGTATATAAAAACAAGACCATCTTAGAACAAGCTATCCTCAATATCTATTAAGCCAAAAAATAATAAACAAAACACTAAAACAAAGGACACAATTTATTGCATGGAAGAACCAAGGAGGCTGCAATATCTGGAAAAAAAATTCCCCAAATATCAACAGGATATAAAAAGAACTAAATACCGAAGGCCACTTCCGAACTGCCCACAACCATAAACCATAGAATCTTGCTCTAAGACTTGAAATAGCTGATATTGGTACATTTGATGAAGAGCTTTCAGCAGTAACAGAGGCTTCTGCTTGATTCCTTCCAGGATAGTTGCTTCATGTAGCTCATCAAACTGAGAGTCAGCTAAGATGATACTCCAAGCTGTCACCCTAGAACTGCCAAATAGCTATCTAGTGAGATCGAACTGTTGCAAAAACAATCGAACGACGACAACACCATAATCACATAAAGAATAACCCAGGGCTCACAAGAGAAATAAAGAAGGAAAATAGTAAACCTGATTCTCTCAGCAAGATAAGGAACGGCTGTTTGGCATACAATAAAGAGGGCACGTCTAGCTGGTGTTGGCGGAAGACCATAAGAACTTGTAACCTAAATAGCCCATACACATGTATCAGAAGATAAAATTAAAATATAGCAATTCAAGGGTCACTGTTTTGCAATCCAAGCTGATAATGATGGGGGGGTGAACTATAAGAAAGGGATAATTGGATAAGAAAATACTAGAAAATCACAACCTAAGGTTTCTTACCCAAGAAATATTTGAGACTCTCCCTAGGGCATCTCACCCGCAAGCACATTGACTACACAAAAGCTTAAAAAAGCATTTTTAATTATAATCATAAACTCATCAACAGTCTTGGCCTTTTATAGGCCTACATCAATATGATAACTCCTACCACAACCAATGTGAGACTAAGATAAGATAAACCAACTAACTACAATAACCAACTAAAACAAAATAAAATAAAACGACTCATCCAAATAAAACAAACTAATCCACAAGATGTCCCCATCATTCCTCCGGGATTGGGGAAAACTCGACCCGCTCGAGTGCAGATTTCTTCAGCTCTCAATCCAGCCATGGTGGTTATCGTGAACCCAACAGATGTGCATCAAGACTGAACTAAAGCGGTGGGGTAGGACTGGCTTATGTGACAGATCCACTGTAGACGATGGTAGATCCAGAAATGCATATACAACAAATCAAGTCGAGTCCTCTCCATTGAAAGTCAGGCTAATATTAGGATCCTATGAGATATCCAACTAGTAGATAATTAAAGCATTTTTCTTCAGGACCCTATAGCAACCTGTACGCTGATTGTGCAATGTCATCATAATCACATGGTGAAACATACCCGTCACTTCGTTAATTGCAAATCCCTACAAGATACTATGTGAAAATACATCAACTATATAGTCATCATTGCAAATTGCTATATGTCCAGGAGTTTTATCATGCTCAATAGGCAAATGCAATGCAACCGACTCACTAAAGTCAACTCCTAAATATAAGGAAAAAAGAGACAAGAATTTTCTAGGACGTACTTCATACACTGGTAATGGTATACCATTACTAGGAATCTCAAAAATCTGAAAAAAAAAATCCAGAGAATACTCCAAACACCCACTAAAAGAAGAAACACCAGAACTAACCTGGTGTACCATAGCAAGAAACTCCAATGACTGACTAGAAAAGAAAACATTAGGAATAGCCACAATAGATTCAACATCTGTTTCTTGACTCTTTTGATTTTCCTCGTGAATATAGGTCTCATCAAGTGTAGGTGTACTAGAATTCACTAACGCGTCCACAACATCACTAGTACCCGCGAAGACATGTGACTCGTCAATAATCGGTGTACCGAGATTGACCAGTGGATCCTCAACGACACTAGAAATCTCAGAATGAACGTGGACATTCTCAACAACCTTCAAATCATTAACATTGTCACTAGGTACAAAATTAACATATCGACTCTCCGAAAGGCACTGGTAATCATAATGTCCATATCCCTCACATTTAAAAAACTGCTATCAGGTTTTGACATTGATTATTCCCTTAAATGTTTTAGGGCAAAAATCAAAAGTATCTTCAACAGAGTCCACACCATAAGAGCTAGTGAACATAGCACGCCTAATGTCGGACCTTAAACCTGAGATAAACCTGGTTATGATCTGGGAACGGTTCTCTCTCATCACGACATGTTAAGTCCTCAAATCTGGCTATATAATTCCAACGGGCAAATCACCCTAACAGAGGTTGTGTAATTTGTCTAAGAGACAGCGCCTATAGCCCTCATGACATTCATAATCACTGGGTCCATCATGCGCCTTTGTGTTTTTCTATCCTTTCCCTAAGTTGCTTAATATAATGATCAAGCTTATCTAACATGCCGGTTAGTTTGTTATCTTAATTACTCATGTTGGATTTTCATTATGACATCAATCTACGACACAAAGGTGAAGTCACATAAGCACGCAGATGCAACTTAAAATCCTAGACTCGAAATAAAACTAAATGCACTAAATAATTCAATTAAAATACCCTAAAGTTTAACTTCTAAATGCAACAAATGCAAGCCTACAAGTGATCATGATAACACACATTAATGCAAACACTATTAGAAGCAAGTTACAAATCAGCTAACAAATTACTGCAGTCCACTAGTAGAGCAAGTAACTAGCAATTGATATTTCAGATCAAGACAGATTTTACCTGAGGAAGTTATTCATGCCCAACATAGAATTCTTCTAGGTTTCCTCGAAGAAATGACAACAATCGAAGGTTGAAAATCAAGCACAAGATCCTAAAATAACAGTAATATGAGCTGGGAGAAGACTGTCTTGAAAACAACGCGAATCGAGGCTGAATCGAGCCTGAAACAACTAAATATACTAAGTCGAATGAGCTGAACTGAGTCTGCAATGAGTTGAACTGAGTCAACCGAGTCAACTCCATTTGCTAACGGCTGAAAGACTAAGTTGGGCTGAGGTGACCGAGTCGAGCTAGGACAGTTGAACTGAGTCAGCTCAGATAGTTGAATCGGGTTAATTTTCGCAGGCGGGTTGGGTGGGCTAATGGACCCGAATGTGATTTGAAGCGGGTGTGGAGGACCCGGGTCGGGTCAGTTTGTTAGCAAGTCCGACTCGTATAAACCCAACATGTAAGAACAGCCTCTGGCTTGTGTCGTTGGATTTGATGGCAAACGACGTCAACGGTGGTGGCAAGGACACGAGAACAACTCTGGCCTGCGTCATTAGATCTGATGGAAGATGACAACTGAGGATCAGGTCATCGAGATCGCCTGGGGACTGATGAAGACGAAAAATGAAAACTGCTTCGAACATGATGACATTGGAGATCTGTGACGGCTGCGACGGTCTTGATCTGAGGCGGAAGCAGTTGAGGAAGATCTGGATCTTGAGGCTGGCGGCAACGAGGTCCAGCTAGTGGAGACGAAGATGAGGATATGGAGTTGTTAATGGGTTGCAGGTTCGAGAGTGCAGTCGAGGTGAAGACGAGAAGAGAAGGTGCTGACGATGACACTAGATCTTGTGGAGGATGACGCTGCCGACGACGGAGGGGGCTAGGCCTGTTAATGGGTCAGGTCTGGTCCCGGACCCAAATCGAACAACCATTCCCATACCCGACTAATTGGGTATGGCACGGGTCGGGTCCGGGTCCAGACCTGACCCATTGACAGGCCTAGCCCCCTCCTCCGTCGTCGGTAGCGTCGTCCTCCATAAGAACCAGTTACCTTTTTACCTATTTGATAAATGGTGTGGGTATGGTTATACCTAAACAAAACCCGATTAAACCTATACCCGATCATATTTAAACAAACCCTGTTACCCTAACCCTCTCATAAGTTAAGAGCGTCTCTAAACTCTTTTTCCCTCTCGCCGCCGCCTTTCTCTCGGCCACGCCCTATCTCTCGCCTCCTCTGTGAATCTCCTCGCCCCTCATCCGTCCTCAACCAATCGACCTCGCCCTCTTTCTCCCTCGTCCACGCCAACAAGCATTCAGATCTCATCCTCGACCTCACCCCTTTCTCGATCAAATCAGATCCAGAACGTCGAAGGACCCAAAGAATCAAGTCTCTCACTCTCTCCTCCCCTCCGGCCCCAACTCTCGAGAACCAACTGGCAACGAAATTTGCCTCAAACACTTGATTTTGCTGAAGGTTAGTTAAGAAATCTTCTTTAATTTCTACTCATCGTTTCCTCCTCCAAATCTCATCTCATGTTTCTTTCAATCTGAATGATATGATCTCATATCTTTAGATTCTTTACTCATCATTTCTGCGATGGTAAATCCCTCGCAAGTATTTTTTTGTGCGATGGTGAACATTGCTGGAAACCATAAGCAACGAAATGATATCAAATGGAACATGTGTTGTGCATATTGCGCAGCCTTCGTGTTTGGAAATGCATGTGCCAATGGCTTACCAGGGAGTAAACCTTGAAATAACCTAAACTTAAAACTTTGAGTTGTTTAATGTGATGCTAACTGAAATGGGATTAGCCAAAGCTGTTGTGAAACTTGTGATCTTTGTACAACTTCAAGAATGTTGTCACTTTGTAGGCTACCACTCACGACCTCGACCAGGCGCAAGAATGTTTAATGTGATGCTTTTTCTTTTTTATTTTTGCCTAATTGAGAAAACAAGAGGCATTTTTGTTGATTCTTACAACAACGTGTCAATTTTTGGAACGACAAATATTATGTCTCTAATTACTCATCTTTGTGTTGCCGAGTTAGAAAATTGCATGTTTGCTACAGAAAAAACCTTTTCACTCGACATTTACATATGTGAATGTGCTGTTTATGGGAATATACATTTGTGAATATAATGTAAGGTTTTTATTGTTTTCAATCATGTTTAATTAACTGATAGTTCTAGGATTTAAGCATAACAAAATGCTTCAGTTATTCTAATGGAATCTTCTTTTTTGGACATTTTCAGGTTTACGAAGAATGTCAACCCCAAGTGCTACTGGTCCACTGGACCAAGCAAGGATAATCCTCTACAAGTGATGAAGTAGAAGTAAATGTAGAGACTGAAGAAAGTGCTCAGGATACATCAGAAGACGTGAATCTAAAAAAGAGAAAATTTACTTTAAAGGTATGAGATGATTTTATAAGAAAAGATTTAAAAAATGGAGGAAGAATTGCAAAATGCAACTATTGCAAATGTAAATTTGTGGGTAAGAGTACTGATGAAACAACCCATCTGAAAAATCACCAAACAACATGTCTTTGGTTAAAGCATAGATACACTGGAGTAGGACAACAAACACTCCAAGTTTCTAAAGACATCACATAGGGTGGTATTAATATTAAGAACTGGAAGTTTTATCAAGAGAAAAGTAGAAAGGATTTAGCACTAATGATTATCAAGCATAAGTATCCATTTACCATGAGTGATGATGAGTGGTATGAAAACTTTTGCAATCGACTGAATCCAAACTCTGAATCCAAACTTCAAGCTTAAATCTAGAAATACTATGAGATCTAATGTGTTGCTTGTGCACAAAAAACACAAGGAGAACCTTTATAGTTATTTGAATTCACTTTCATGTAGAGTCAGTTTCACTACTGATATTTGGACATTTGATCATTCTAATATTGTATATGCTTACTTGATCGTGCATTTTATCAATAATAGTTGGCAACTGAAAAAAAATGCTTGCATATAGAGAAGTTCCATGCCCCCATGATGGTGAAACCTTTTGTTAAGTTTATTTTAGAATTATTCTTGGAATGAAATTTGAATAAAAAAGTGTTTTCAATGATAGTTGATAATGCCTCTGCTAATGACTCTATGGTCAGGCATTTGAAATCATAGCTTCTTGATAAATCACTCATTCTTTTATGAGGTGATTTGTTCCATGTTAGATGTAGTGCTCACATTCTGAATTTGGTTGATCAAGATGATTTGGCAAACATTCATGGACTTCTTACAAAAATTCGTGACGCTGTAAGATACTTGAAAAAAATCAACTTATGCTATGCAAAAGTTTGAAACTGCACTTATTCAATGTAAGCTCAAGGGTCATAAAAAAGTTGCTATAGATGTCCAAACTAGGTGAAATTCAATCTTTAAAATGCTTAATACTACAATACCTTTAAAGAAAGTTTTTGAGCGGTTAGAACAAATAGATAACAACTATAAGCATAATCTATTAGAAGAAGATTGAAAAGTCGCACTTGTCGTGATTGCTTGAAACTTTTTCATTCATGATGCAACACTCCATTTTAGTGGTACTAATTTTCCGACATCAAATATATTCTTTCCTGATATTTGTCTTATTCAGCTTGAATTAAAAGATTGGAAAAATAGTCCACATGAATTTATAAGGAGAATGGTTGGTCCAATGGAGAAGTTTGTGAAATATTGAAAATAATGTAGTTTGGTGTTGGCTATTACAGTGGTGCTTAATCCAAGGTTTAAAATGGATTTGGTGAATTATTATTATGAGCAGATTTATGATCTTGAGGTTGGATATCATATTGAAAGGGCTAGTAGTGCATTTGTTGACATGTACTTGGAATATGGAGGTAGTCATTCTCCTCCAACAAGTCTATTGGAAAGTGGTGGAGACAATGATGGTGGTAATAGCTCATCAATAGAAGACAAGTTAAGTGGCTTTGATAGGTGGTATAAAAATACTTGTTCTTCCAACATTATCACCTATCAAAAATCTGAGTTGGACATGTACTTGGATGAGCCTGTCTTCCCAAGGAACGAAAATTTTAACATTTTGAAATGGTGGAAAGGCAATGCTCCAAAGCTTTCTACTCTAGCTAAGATGGTTCGTGATATCTTAGCTGTTCCAGCTACTACCGTTGCATCCGAGTCGACATTTAGTGTTGGTGGAAGAGTTATTAGTGAGGAGCGTGCATCTTTGAAACGAGATATAGTAGAGGCATCATTAACTACTAATAATTGGATTGAATCAAAGAGGACAAGTAACCAAGATTTGTTCTTCATACACTTTTTATAATTGTTGTTACTTCAAAACCATGACACTTGATTTTTTGTTTAATTAGATGAAAATGTTGCTAGCTCCATATCTATGCACAGGTAGTGTTCTGGTTCTGGACTCTAATGGTAAGTTTTAAGATTTTGAAACATTTTCATATTTTATCAAGTTCATAAAGTTTATAAATATTTGTACTGACATAATTATGTTTTGATATTTATATTGTTTTGTAGGAGACATGATTGGATGTGGGAGTTAAGTATGTTTCATATTAAGTATGTTTTTTTAGGATTATTAAGTATGTTTGTAGTGTGTGCCATAATGCTATTCAAAATCTACGCTCTTAGTGAGTCAATTAAGGTTGCATTATTATGATAGCTTGCAGAGAACAAAGGGACATAAGGTTCAAATTAACAAAACCCTCATTTGCTTTGCTTGTTAACATGACTCTTTGTTACACCACTTGGAGCCTAATGATTTCTTTGTTAGCAGGTGGTAGAGATGAAGGCATGCATCTCAGCTACAGGATGTTTCTTATGTGATGATTGAGTGGAAGATTGATGCATGTGCTGATGACTAAACTTCACCATGTTGGCAAAGTGTACTATTTTCGGCCTATTTACAAGCAAAGAAAATTGACTATTAATTTATCTAGTTGCTTTTCAGTTGTATAAACTGCAAGTGGGCAGATGATATTTGTATCAAGTTAAACTGCAAGTTAAGTTGCTTTATGTTTTTGTTTGTATGTATTGTTTATGTTTCTGTTTGTATGTTGAGTCGCTAGTTAAATCATTGAAAGCTCTTTCTCTGTATTTCTATATGAATTGTTTCTGCATATACTGATTCTGTATGTTTGAGTTTACCAAAAAAAAAAAGAAACTGGATTTATTCTGGTTCGGGTGAATGGGTCTGAACCCGCGGGTAAAGCAGGTCCGGGTATGGGAACTCACTTTCTGGACCCGCGGGTATACGGGTCCGGGTCTGGTACCTCTTTGGGTAATCGACTCTGGGTATGGTACCACCTGTACCCGCCCTAAACCCGACCCATTGACAGGCCTAGAGAGGGCACTGACGATGGAGGCGCTGACGATGACGGGTCTGAACCTGGTGGAGGAAGATCTTTGAGGGAGGAGCTCTGAGGGTGAGGGTTGTAGAGGTGGCGGTGAAGGCTGACGTCGGAGTATGGGGGTCGTCGAATCGAAGGTTAAAGAAGAGGACTTCAGCGAGTCAAAGGAGAAGGTCGAGGCCGCCGTGACGGTGGCTTTGGAGTGGCTCGGCGGCGACAAGGTCTACCCGGAGAAGAGAAAGTTGAAGACGAACAGCAGAGGGATGGCGGTGTTGGGGAAGCCGAGGGAACAGTGCAGATTTTTCAATTTTTTTTCTTTTTTTCTCTTTTTTCTCTTTATTTCTTTTCTTTTTTAACAAGCTAAAACAAGAATTGGATCTAGGGTTTGAGAAGAAAACTAGGGTTTTGGGATTTGTGAAAGTTTTGGTGGAGGTTAAGGTTTTGTGAAAAGGAAAACTAGAATTTAAAATTTTGTGAAAGGATTCAGGATTTAAGTTCTGATACCAAACTGATGTGGGACAAACTACAAGAAAGGGATAATTGGATAAAAAATACTAGAAAATCTCAACCTAGAGTTTCTTACCCAAGAAATATTTGACACTCTTTCTAGAACATCTCACCCGCAAGCACATTAGCTACACAAAAGCTTAAATATGCATTTTTAATCATAATCAACTCTGGAACGCATCAACAGTCTTGACCTTTTATAGGCCTACATCAACATGATAACTCCTACCACAATCAATATGGAACTAAGATAAGATAAACCAACTAACTATAATAACCAACTAAAATAAAATAAGATACATGACCTACCCAACTAAAACAAACTAATCCACTAGATGTCCCCATCAGATAATCTAAAAAACAATTTATAGAAAATTGCCCAAAATGTATGAAGTCTTGGGCCGATTTTAAGATTGCGTATCCCACATCACCCACTCGTTCGATCTGTCCCAAATGAACAAGGATCAGATGGATCATGGCGAACATGTCAACATCGCGGCTAACGCCAGTCCATTTTTTTTATGGACCAACATCGGAATCCGACTAATTTACTCATAATGAATTCTAATAATGGATCCAAAACCAATATTTATTCATAACCCATCTTTGGAAGTCTCTCGAAAATCACCCAAAATGTGATGCAAGTTTGTTAACAAGCAGCTCAATTTAAGATGTTTTCGTGGTTAATGAAATAAGTAATGGAAATTATTCACAAAATTTCTGCCTGTTTTGGAATATGAAGCACTACAAACCTGAGATATATCACAATATTCTTCTCCTAATGTCTGCAGCCCTGCGCCTGTTGTCAACAGATAATAAAGTGTCTGACCTAACAACTTTACCTGCAATATATATAACTCAAGGATTATTAACAAGCAAATAAGAAAGAGAGTAGTAATTTATAACAAGAAGAATGCAAGAATGGAAGAAACAAAACCAATTTAACAATTTCTATTTCTTCGCATAATCCTAGAGAAAAAAAGAAAAAATTGGGCTGGAAGAGTATAAACAGTGTTGGTTGATAAAATGTTTACTGAACAGATGCCCAGTGACACATGAAATCCAAGTTCAAGTTCAAGTTCAATGACCTAATATGCTTCAAGTAGGTCAGTCAATGATATCAGCCTTGAATAATTTCTGAACTTGCCACAATGTTTTTTTGGCCTAATGCCATGGCCTTCATTAGTGCTATGAACCAAACTTAAATGCAAAAGGACCTTTTTTTTTGGTTTAGCTGTTTACAACCAAGACAACAGAATGAGGACTAGATAGGAGCAAATAGACCACACTATAGACTCATAGAAGGCACTACTATGTGGAATAAATTTGGGGAGTCTAGAGGAATCAGGAATGAAGATGGTAGATATCATTAGAGATAATGTAAAGATAACAAGTGCATAATAATTTATGAGGTTTCTATGATTCTCTGAATATCTAGCTTCATTTAGGTAAATTAGGTTCATGCAAGCTAGAAAGGGCATACACTAGTATTAAACAGACAACAAAGCAATAATAATCAGAATAATCTCAAAGCTAGTAACCGGAATAAAAGTACACATCTTCATATGCACAAATTGATTTTTTTTTTTTTTTTTTAATACAGATATCCAACAGGAGCCACAACATCCATAATACAAAAGAGTTTTCAAGGTCCAGAAGCAAAAACAAAATGCTAGTGTCTCGTTTATTAGAATTTAGAACTTATACAAAAAGCCCCAGTCTAAGGAGAAGGAAATTCACACCTATTTCAGATGATCATAAATGATTATGAAAATTAACTACTACCAAATCTGGGCCAGAAAAATTGACTTCAGTGGCAACAAATATTTTTGAAAGAAATATTAAAGTCCAATTTGTTCCAGAATAAATTAAGCAGAATCAAAAGAGAAAATAGTTTCCTGATTACTTCCGCTCTGGTTCTAGCATTCAGTCAAATGAATCTTTTCCCTAACATTCCTCCCCACTTTCTTACTTTTCTCTCCTAGTATATCTCTTGACCCTCACAGTTGTCGTCTCCTACACATCTGAGCTCACAATCTAATAAAATTCTTCAATAACAAAAAAAAAAGCAATTAAGAAAAGTTCTAAATAGTATGAGATGTCAGAAAGTTACCAAAGATTCAACAATCACGAAATAGGAAAAAGAATAACAACAAAGATATAGGTATTGCAGCTTCCACTAAATCAAAAATGTAATCTCACTGCATTTCTCGCCTGGATTCAGGAGCAGTTATCCTATTACAACCTTCGTTTCCACTCCTCTTACTCAATTGCAGAATAAAAACCCTAAGAAAGAACTAAAAGGGGGAGATTTGTCTATTAGTCGTGGACAATTTATGAGAAATGGAGTATTTTCACATTAGGGCTTCCAAAGCCCGGTTGCAGAAATAACTCCAGGTTTACTAATTATCGCACGGGGGGCTCCGAAGCGCAAACCACTCTTGCATCACAATCACAGACAACGTTCACCCAACAATCAATCGAAAAAGGAAAATAACAAACAAAAAGAGAGAAAAACAATCACCAAGCTATCTAGGATTTCTGTACCTAGACGACTCCTAACTGGGCGATTATCTGAGGAAGGTCGTTGCTCAAATCAGACCACAGCTAATCAGCCAGGTAGGGGCAAATACAGTGGGAGGTATCCGGGCGTAAGCAACGGGCCTTATTTACGCCAAACCACGGTATCTTCGAGGCGTAACCTCTTAATCCCCAACCTTAGACATTGATTTGACTGGAGTATGAATCAAAAATAATTTCCAACCACAGCTAATCGCTTACCGAGTCCGGATGTCTCTAAGGGCCAACGTCTATCAATTTTATTTAAAAGCTTAAGATTGTGAGTGCTCAAAATGTTGTTTTTGGGCCAATGAAGAGTGATGAAATCCCCACCTTATTTTGTTATTGGGATGATGCCCTTAAAATCAATTTGTGCAAGTGTATAGTGTATGCAAACAAGATTCACTTAAAGCGATTTAAATCAACCAAGAGATGAATCATATTCTATATGCTATGCGAACGTACCTTACTCCAGCACTCTTCAACAGAAAAGTAAAATGAATTGAAGACACGTGCCTAAAATGCAAACGTCTAATCAATTTTTAAATGTTTTACTTTGGTTTATTAGCAGGATCCTGGTGATGGCATACAAGAAATAAATTTTTGCAGCAAGCTATATTTTTACAAAGCAAGCAGCCCTGCAACAAAAACTGTGAGTAGTGAACTCTTCCTTACCGCGGATCCACGGCCAGAGCCGAGAAAACGCAGCAATTCAGAGGGTACTTGGTCTCTGCTTTCTAGAGCAGAAGCCCAAGACCACTTATATATTACTGCAAGTCTTGTTTTCCTGTTTCCTCAACCTGTAACCTGCAACAGAGAAGAAAAAATTCATTTTAGTTCCAAAAACTTACAAAAACCGTTGCTCTCCCCAGCAACGGTGCCAAAAATTTGATCGGCAGGAGGAATTGAATTAAGCAAAGTTCACAGTAAATCGTTTATATCCTTGTGCTGATGTTCAAGCTCTGAATATGTGTGAAGATTTACTTTACTCCTTCGAATTACCGTTCGTAGCACAAGCTATAACAGGTCGTATCCGCAGGGAGGGCTAGCGATGGAAACGTTTACAGTTTTTATATTGAAGTTTTTGAGAAGAAAAATAAAGGTTGTTCTCTGTTCAAAAATTAGAAAACAAAACAAAGTAGAAAGAAAGTGAAGAATCTTTGTAGAGTTTTAAAAAAAGGAAAACGGAAGTGAGGAAAACGAAATAAAAAACGGTGATGTTGGAAAAAGAGAAAAATTTAGAGAAGCGTTTTAAAATTCGATAGAGAGAAAGTCATAACTAACTAACATTCTACACTACTTACTAATTTCATTAGGTGATTTTTGTCTCATGTGGATTCATTGGCAATAGTCTATCTTGCTTTGTCAAATCAATAAGTTGTCCCGAATGGAGGATATGTTCTCATCTTGGCTTCGCTAGGTGACCTCCTTAAATCATCGGCTCCCAATAGGTTCACAATAATGGAATATAGGTATTCACACTTTAGGTATGCTAAACAAGAATGTACGATTCGTTAAATCATCAAAGCTATAACAAGCTAGTATGAAATAAGAAACTTGTACAATAGGTGTTAGCATACTAAAGTGATCCATCTTCATGTTCATCAAGACATTTGTTTAAGAAACAAGGCTCTAAATGAGGCACACATGAATCATATGGAGGCGATACAAAGCATTAACTAAGAATTAAAATACTACTCATCTTCATTGGGAATAAAAGACTTGTTAATTATAAGACTAGAAATGAAAACATCTAATGATTCATATGAGCTAGCAATCACCCAAGAGTTAGTTAATAGTGTTAGAAGTTAGTCATGTTAGAGGATTAGTTAGTCATAGAAAAGAAAAACAAGAAAGAAGACATGGTAAAAATAAGTGCAAGAAAGTAAAAATGCTTTGAAAGTAAATGCAATAGAGCAAAAAAGATTTGAGGAAGAAAAGCTTGAGCCATGTTTTTCTCTTTTATTTTTCAGGTCCATTCTTTAATGGAGAAGAAGGCCCAAATTTTAGAATTTTTAAGGAATTAGAAGTGTTTTTAGGAGCCCACATCAAGGAAGCCCAATTCTGGAACGAACCAAGGCATATTCTCCGACTTCTAGAAGCTCCAATCACACCCTCATACCTAACTTTTGCTCGTCCCCGAGCAAAACAAGTAAAAAAAAAGAGAATCCTAAGAAATTATTACACCACTTTCGTAGGTGACACGATTGTACTGAGCTCGTGTAACAAGCCGTTAAACCTCTAGGTCACCCTAGAGGAGTGTTGTCTCCTGAGGGTTTTCAGCGCATTGCACCCACAAAATCCAAAGAAAAAGAAAAAATGTTAGTGATTTTTCAAAAAAAAAGGAAGAAAAAGAAGTTTATGATCCATTTTTTTCAAGAATTTAGGTGATCTTTCGGTTTCAGGTTACCCTAAACTTTTCCTTCTTTTTATAAGCCACCATTCGATGTTTCGTCTTCAACTTAGGCTAAGTTTTTAAAAATAGAGAGAACTAGATTTTGTATCAAGCCTAACATATATACATCTACATGTATGGGGAATTGTTCTTATACTATGGTACATTTATTTATATATTTTTTTATTTTTATTTATATATATATTTACACTTATTTATTCCCTTAGCTTCATTAGGCTTTCTAATTCACCCATATAGCGAGCCTTTTACCAATGACTCCCAGACTAGACGATCTTAGGGCACCAGATGAGGATACATCCCTAACGTTCAAGGACTCGAGTAAACTAGGCCACAAATGCTAAAGACTCAACCACCTTTAGGCATGAATAATCATGCTTCTTAAGGCACAACTAACCAGCTTAATTGGTGATCAAGTTTTTATTAATTTTTAAAACAGTTATTATTTATTATTATTTTTTTCTTTTTCCTCTTATATATATAAATAAAGTTACTAAGTCCTTAATTAATCCCTCAACATGTAAATGTATATAGTGTTTAGGAAAAATTCAAAGTCTATCTTTCTATTCTTTTCTTTCTTAACCTAAAGATCCAACAATACTTCTTATTTTGACTTATATCCAGAAATCCTAGTTTAGAATTTTCCTAATTCCTAAGATCAAGTTAATTCTTTTTAAAAATGGATCACAGAAAATATATTATTTTATTTTTTATTTTTTTTGGTATATAAGAAAATCAAAATCCTAGAAAATCCTAGAAAATCAAAATCTAAGTTAATTCTAAAAACGAAAGAAAATCTATGTTAGTATCTACCCCCTACCAATCTCATGCATTGTCCCCAATGGATGCAAGTAAAATAAATGCATGAAATAGGTAAAGAAAAGATATCACTCCCTCCTTCGGCTCGGCCCAGCGATGGTGCTAGGTCCGGCCGACTGTGATCGCCGCAAACCCTCCTCTACCTGCTTCCTCAGTCTAAACTTGCCCCTTAAAGATTTTCTTCATGCCTCTCCAAATGATAAACATGAAAACTCTCGAATCAGTAGGTAGGGTCATGTTGCCAAAAGGGCCGGGTCATTATCCTCCAAGAGTTCCTCTGAAGAGGACTCAGCTGGGGCGGGGGGCGTCTTCGGGCTGGACACTAGGTGTGCAGACAACATGGAGACAACTGTTATAAGCACTTGTTGCCCTCTCTGGTGCAACAAATACTCTATCGTAAGAATTAAAGACAGCGTCTGATAAGAAGTTCTTACACAGACGAGTGACCAATACTGGATGTGAGTATTTGGCACCGCGTGGAGTTTGTAATGATACAGTGAAAGATGGTCGTGTTGATGCAAACAGTGTGCTGCCTAGTCATAAGATCGTGAATGATTTGCAACACCGGCATATTAAAAGAGGTCGTATAGTCAAGCCCAAGGATGTTGCGTTGGATCCAGCGTCCAACGCAATGTATGTTGCGAAAAATAGTGCCGACTTTGAGCTCTCTATCCTGTTCGGTATAACGAGCCTCCATTACAGTCATGTACTCAATTAATGGCAGAGGGTCGCTATGGTGCGGGTTGCTGGGGACTAGTGTGTAGTCCTCCAACATGTCAACAGTGATAATAAGATCCCCAGTAGGCAAGTGTACCGTGAATTGGTGATTGTCAAAATCAATGGAGGCTTGATCAATATGTGAATAAAAGAGCTTGATAAGCTCTGGGCAATAGTAAGCCTCATGGTCAGAATTATCATACACTAACGTATACCAATTCCATTCTCTTATCCTATCCATAAATATATGGCCATATCCATGAATATCGCTAAAGAGTCTAGCAAAGTCTTTCTCAGCAAATATTGAAGGTGCCATGGCTGAAAGTACGAAGAAAAGGAAAGAAAATCGCAAAACTCCCCCGGATTACGTAGGGGAAAACCGAAATCAGATTGCAGAGAGCAATCTATAGGGAGAACAACAAATTTACAAGGAGAACAGTAAACCAAAATCGGATTACTTTTTGTAAGGATTGGTCTGTCAAACTTGTTGATGCCTTATGGGCATATCGGACCGCCTACAAGACTGTCCTCGGTATGTCTCCATATCGAGTTATATTTAGGAAGCCATGCCATTTGCCTGTGGAGCTAGAAAACCGTGCGATGTGGGCGATCAAACAGTTAAACTTTGACATAAAGAAACCCGGTGACTTGAGGAAGTTGCAGATTTCTGAGCTGGAAGAGATAAGAAATGACGCATAAGATAATGCTCGGATCTCTAAACACAGAACTAAACTCTTCCATGACAAATCCATTAATAGGAAGAATTTTGTCCCCAGACAAAAAGTTCTGTTGTACAACTCTAGACTCCACCTTTTCCTTGGTAAGCTGTAAACCAGGTGGTCAGGACCATATATTGTACAAACCGTTTCCCCGCATGGTACTATTGAGATTTCAGATCCAAAGAATGGTTAACTTGTTCAAAGTCAATGGCCAACGACTCAAGCTATTCTACACCACGGAGCCAGTCACACGATATTCTGGAACTGGGTCTTTGTGACCCAGTCTACATGTGACCAAGTCCTTCTACACTCTCCCCCGGTATTCCTTGTAAATCTTTTTGGGACCTACCTTGTTAAATAAAACGATATAGTATATATATATATATATATATATATATATAAAAATTATAATAATAATAACTAAAAAATAAAAATAAAATAACAATAAAAAACAAGAAAATAAACAAAATATAAAAAAATGGACCTAAGTGCTAAATAGCACTTAAGTTTTCTTCCCTTTATATACTCATTTTCCTCACTAATAACCAGAAATTTACCCTAGGGTTAGAAATTTTCAATTTTTCCCTAGTGCAAATATGGAAATCTACCCTTCTCAGGCTCCTATAAAAAATCTCATACCCCACTCCCGTTCTCTACCCTAAGTTTTAAGGGCCGATCTGAGGAAAGTTCAGAGCGCCGCCTCTCAAAATTTCCCAATTGCTGAGTCCTTCATTTAGCCGCGTTTTCTTAGGCCAGGCTGTGCCTCTGCGGCCGTTTGGTGGAGTCCAAAGCGTCGTCAAATTTTGCAGAGGTTTCTGCTTCCTGTACATCCCAGATTTACAACTCGATTTGATGTCCCCCCTGTAGATTGCTCTCTGCAATCTGATTTCGGTTTCCCCCACGTAATACAGGGGAGGTTTGCGATTTTCTTCCCTTTCCTTTGTATTTTCAGCCATGACACCTTCAATATTTGCTGAGAAAGACTTTGCTAGACTCTTTAGCGATATTCATGGATATGGCCACATATTTTTTGATAGGATAAGAGAATAGAATTGGTATACGTTAGTGTATGATAATTCTGATCATGAGGCTTACTATTGCCCAGAGCTTGTCAAGCTCTTTTATGCATATATTGATCAAGCCTCCATTAATTTTAACAATCACCAATTAACGATACACTTGCCTACTGGGACCTTACTATCACTGTTGACATGTTGGAGGACTACATACTACCCCAGCAACCCGCACCATAGCGACCCCCTGCCATTAATTGAGTACATGACTATAATGGGGGCTCGTACCAAACAGGATAGAGGGCTCAAAGCCAGCACTACTTTTCGCAATATACATTGCGTTGGACGCTGGATCCAATGCAACATCCTTGAGCTTGACCATACGACTCTTTTAATAGGCCGGTGCTGCAAATCATTCACGATCTTATGACTAGACAGCACACTGTTTGCATCAACACGACCATCTTTCACTGTATCATCACAAACTCTACGCGGTACTAAATACTCACATCCAGTATTGGTCACTCGTCTGTGTAAGAACTTCTTACACAGACGTTGTTTTTGATTCTTATGATAGAGTATTTGTTGCACCAGAGAAGGCAACAAGTGCTTATAACAGTTGTCTCCCTGCTGTCTGGACCCCTAATGTCCAACCCGAAGACGCCCCCGCCCCAGCTAAGTCCTCTTCGGAGGAACTCTTGGAGGATGATGATAACCCGACCTTTTGGCAACAGGACCCCACCTACTTATTTAAGAGCCTTCATGTCTACTATTTGAAGAGGCATGAAGAAAATCTTTAAGGGGCAAGTTAGATTGAGGAAGCAGGTAGAGGAGCATAGAAGAGGGTTTGCAGCGATCACAGTCGGCCGGACCTAGCACCACCGCTGGGCCGAGCCGAAGGAGAGGGTGATATCTTTTCTTTACCTATTTCATACATTTATTTTACTTGCATACATTGGGGACAATGCATGAGATAGGTATGGGGGTAGATACTGACATAGATTTTCTTTCGTTTATAGGATTTTTTAGAATTAACTTGGATTTTGATTTTCTAGGATTTTCGTAGATTTTTCTTTTCTTATATACCAAAAAATAAAAAATAATAAAAAAGGGGAAATATAAAATAAAATAATATATTTTCTGTGATCCATTTTTAAAAAGAATTAACTTAATCTTCGGAGTTAGGAAAATTCTAAATTAGGATTTCTGGATATAAGTCAAAATAAGAAGTATTGTTGGATCTTTAGGTTAAGAAAGAAAAGAATAGAAAGATAGCTAGACTTTGAATTTTTCCTAAGCACTATATACATTTACATGTTGAGGGATTAATCAAGACTTAGTAACTTTATTTATATATATATAAAAGGAAGAGGAAAAAGAAAAAATAATAATAATAAATAATAACTATGTTAAAAATTAATAAAAACTTGATCAACAATTAAACTGGTTAGTTATGCCTTAAGAAGCATGATTATTCACGCCTAAAGGTGGTTGAGTTCTTAGCATTCGTGGCCTAGTTTACTCGAGTCCTTGAACCTTAGGATGTATCCTCATCTGGTGCCCTTAGACCGTCTGGTTTGGGAGTCATCGGTAAAAGGCTCGCTACATGGGTGAATTAGAAAGTCTAATGAAGCTAAGGGAATAAATAAGTGTATATATATATAAATAAAATAAATAAATATATATATATAAATGTACCATAGTCTAAGAACAAATTCTCATACATATAGATGTATATATGTTAGGCTTGATACAAAATCTAGTTCTCTCTATTTTTGAAAATTTAACCTAAGTTGAAGACAAAACTTCGAATGAAGGCTTATAAAAAGAAAGAAAAGTTTAGGGTAACCTGAAACCGAAAGATCACCTAAATTCTTGAAAAAATGGATCATAAAATTCTTTTTCTTCCTTTTCTTTTTGAAAAACCACTAACATTTTTTTCTTTAGATTTTGTGGGTGCAATACGCTGAAAACCCTCAGGAGACAACACTCCTCCTCTAAGGTAACCTAGAGGTTTAACGGCTTGTTGCACAAGCTCAGTGCAATCGTGTCACCTACGAAAGTGTGCAATAATTTAGTTAGGATTTTCTCTTTTTCTTTGCTTGTTTTGCTCGGGGACGAGTAAAAGCTAGACATGGGGGTGTGATTGGAGTTCATTTTGCATCATTTTATATCACCTTACTATACTTTATATTAATAAAAATAGGATTTTTAATGTTTTTCTCTATTATTTTTCAGGTCCATTCTTTAATGGAGAAGACTTAAATTTTGAAATTTTTAAGGAATTAAAAGTGTTTTTAAGAGCCCACATCAAGGAAGCCCAATTCTGAAGCGAACTAAGGCATATTCCCCGACTTCTAGAAGCTCCACCTGGGCACCTGTAACATAACGGAATGTCAGAGCAATCGCTGGCGCAACGGCCAAGATGCTGCCGCGAAAACGCGGCTCTGGCCTCGGATCCGCGACAAAACCTTGGTCGTTGATCAGGTAATTGATCCTACAGCTAATATGGGTCGCGATCAGCTCCTGAGGCCTATAAAAGGACCCCCAGGGCTCTGTAAAATAGGAGAGAATT
Source organism: Agave tequilana (assembly GCA_038442645.1). NCBI lineage: Eukaryota > Viridiplantae > Streptophyta > Magnoliopsida > Asparagales > Asparagaceae > Agave > Agave tequilana. The sequence continues at coordinate 107,786 of JAVJIF010006809.1, read as the reverse complement.
GCATTTTGTTTAGGCAAATAGTTAGGAGGTCTTTAGTTCTCTCTTAGTCTTCTTGTGTAATTTTTCATTTTCTCCTTCTAGATCCAGAAAAGAGAGAGTGACGGTGAGAGAGATCTGTAATTTAAGAAGTGACAACTCCAATACAAAGGCTCAAACTTTCCTTTCTCAAATCTTTTTTGCGCTATTGCATTTACTTTTAAAGCATTTTTACTTTATTGCACTTATTTTTACCATGTCTTCTTTCTTGTTTTTCTTTTCTATGGCTAACTAATCCCCTAACATGACTAACTTCTAACACTACTAACTACTAACTCTTGGGTGATTACTAACTCATATGAATCATTTGATGTTTTCATTTATAGTCTTGTAATTAACAAGTCTTTTTATTCCCAATGAAGATGAGTAGTGTTTTAATTCTTAGTGAATGCTTTGTATCACCTCCATATGATTCATGTGTGCCTCATTTAGAGGCTTGTCTCTTAAACAAGTGCCTTGATGGAACATGAAGATGGATCACTTTAGTACACTAACAACTATTGTACAAGTTTCTTGTTTCATGTTAGCTCGTTATAGCTTTGATGAATTAATGAATCTTACATTCTTGTTTAGCATACCTAAGCGTGAATACTTATGTTCCATTATTGAGAACTTATTGGGTGCCGATGATCCAAGGAGGCCACCTAACGAAGCCAAGAAGAGAACATATCCTCCATTCAGGACAACTTATTGATTTGACAAAGCAGGATAGACTATTGCCAATGAATCCACATGAGACAAAAATCACCCAACGAGATTAGTTAGTAGTGTAGAATGTTAGTCATGACTTTCTCTTTATCGAATTTTAACTCTTTTCTAAAACTCTCTTTTTTTCAACATCACCGTTTTTCATTCCGTTTTTCTCACTTTCGTTTTCCTTTTCTTAAAAACTCTACAAAGATTCTTCACTTTCTTTCTTCTTTGTTTTGTTTTTCGATTTTTGAACAAATAACGTTCATTTTTTCGCTCAAAACTTCAATATAAAAACTATGAACGCTTCCATGTTAGCCCTCCCTGCGGATACGACCCGTTATACCTTGTGCTACGAATAGTAATTCGAAAGAGTAAAGTAAATCTTCACACATATTCAGAGCTTGAACATCAACACAAGGACATAAACGGTTTACTCTGAACTCTTAATTCAATTCCTCCTTCCGAACAAATTTTTGGCGGGGGAGATATTTTATTCCAGAACCGGCTAAAATTGGAATCTTTTTCCCTCCACGGTTCGATGGAAAACAAATTAGTTGAAAGATTAAATTACGTTATTTCCCAACTGGGCTCTGCAACATTTACTCAATTCTTTGCAATCTCTTCCATACTCACAATTTTTTTAAAAAAATAGAGGTTTAAGAAAAGAAAATTAGCTAACCTCGCTTTGATAAGCTACAACAACTCTGGTACCTAAGCAAAAAAAGAACTTCAGTAATAATAATTATTAGAAAAAATAGACTCAAACTAATATCTAAAAGAGAGGGGAATTTGATTGGAGGGAGCGGTAAGCGCACCGAAGAGGTGCCTGAAGGCGTCGCGGCAAGCGTCGCGGTCGAAGGCGTCGTAGTGATCGTCCTTCTCCGTCGCTCTCATTATCTCCGGGTACGCCGCCAGCGGGAATCGCCGGCAGTTGCTGGGCCCCACATCCCCTCGCCACTCTCCCCCCTCTCAGAGAAGCACGAGAACGAGAGCAAATGATCGATTTTCTTGCGCCGCGGTCGAGCACCGACTCTGGTGAACTTAATGTGAAATTTAAGCCCAAGGCCCAATGGGCTTGTAGGCCTGTTAACTTGAGTAGGTTACCAATACATGAGTTCACCGGACAGTGAACCAATGCAGGTGCCTTATCTCTCTCGCCCCGTCCCCCCGCCGCAAAGTCGTCAATCATCACCAATCTCAAATTCTATTTAAATTTAAAATAAAAAAATAAACATAAAATAAAATAAATTTCTCAGAGATCGCTATGGCTACCGTCGGGTTCCCTTTACCGCCAGTCGCCTCCTCAACAGCCGCCCCAGCTCCTCTCATTTGCCGGCGAAGCATCTCACCTTCTGATTCCGGTGCTCTGCGGATGCTGCTCAGGACACCGCCACCGCGGAGGATACCGTCATCGGGACTTCGAAGCGATCCCCTTTCTCACTGATCTCGGCGGAAAATGTCCAAAAAGCCCTTCGGGGCGTCGGTAAAATTACTCCCCAAAATCCCTCTTTAACCTCGTTCTCTCTAATCCTTTCTCCAAAAATCTCAACTTTTTATTGAATTGGGATCGCAGCCATCGCGAATGCCGATCACTATGGGAGGCTGGGGCTCGCGATGGGCTGCTCTTACGATCAGGTACTAGGTCTCTTTTTTATCAGAATTGATTATTATGTGGGTTTAGCTGTAAATAGATTTCAGGGATCTTTAGAAGAAAAAAAAAGGTGTGATCTTTTTTTATTATTATTGCCAGATGATAAGGGTGAATTTCTGAAGCATAAAGATAAAGGTGAAGATAAGTTTTTGGAATCTAAAGCTAAAAAATTTAAAACGAGTAGCATGTAAAAGGAATATGCCGGGAAGAAAAACTCGGGATCAACTGTTTGTCAGGATATTGAGATTGAGAAAGTAATTAGTCATAAATTAAAGAAGAGTGTTTGAATTGGAAAAATGATTTTGGAATACTGTGTGAATCAAGAATGTCAAAGAAATTGTAGGAAAATTTTTATAAGATGGCTAATCATCGGGGCCGATGTTGTGGATTTGGATGTTGGGCAATTAGCCAAAAAAAAACTTGTCAAGAAACTGATTGTAAATAAGACTAGAATATTGGGATGGATGAGTGACATTATACTAGAAAATAGGTAATAGATGAATGCATCCTAAGAAGTTAAAGATAGCTTCAATATTGTTGATGGATTCATGACCGTGTTCATGTACATATTTCGTAGTCAGCTTGGATTCATCAATCATGGTTGTCTTGAGTTAGTCAATGATGTAGACATAAATATTTGGGACTTCAAATGATATAGAGTTCCCTTTAGTTTTGACCAAATAGTAAATTCTCCTTTTATTAACATTCTGAATATGGTCACTGACCAATTAAGGATCTCCTGATGTATATCCAAATCTTGACTGTCAAAGTTTGCTCCTCCTCGCCACCACTATAATTAGGGATGGAATAATGACCAGAGGATGTTTATGCTAGACTGAAACACTTTCCAATTAGCAAAATCTCAGGTTACAAGGATGAATCCTAGACGTCTTCAAAGCTTTTTATTGAATCGTAAACTTTCTATCAGAAGATAAATATAAAAAGTTTTTCTATCAGAATGAAACAATGCTATAGCACTGTTAGTATTGTTTGCACACTACCTTGTTAGAACAATAACCTCTTTCCTTTTTTTGCTTTTTGCATCCTAGGGGACCCACAGGCTCCCAGTTCATGCTCTAACTACAGTATTTCCTGCTTGCCCTTCTTGCCTCCATCCCATCCTCATTATTGGTCCTGTAAAAAGTTATATCTTCCGAGGCTTTACATGTAATTCAGGTCACAATTGCTTATAAAAAGAAATGTGAAGAGCTGAGGAATCAGGAATTGGATGAAGAGGAAGTTGGCAAACAGCTAGAACTTCTCAAGGTTTGTGGCTGAAGTATCATAATATTATTTTCTTTTTCCTTTTTTTTACATGTGAAGAATATTATTAAGTTTCGGACTCAATTCCCTTGTATGCTTGCCCTTAGGAATCTTATGAGATACTTTCATCTGAAGAGGAGAGAAGATTATATGATTGGAGTTTGTCTAGAAGTGAGAAGCCAGAAAGATATATGTGGCCTTTTGAGGTTGACATAACACAAACGCCAACAGAACCTCCTCTGCCACAGGTACGTAATGTTTATTCTTAATTCTCCAGCACACAACTAAGGTCTGTCTATCCAAATTGGGTAGCCCTCCTCTACTAGCTTCCAATTAGTAGTTGATGGACCAATAAAAAACTAACTGGTTGACCACTGGTGTGATTAACATTACCGTTTATTTATTCTGTGTGATATAGTTCTTTTAGAATTATACAAGTTGTTTGACCTTCTGCTGATTTCTGAAGTGGAGCAACTATAATACACTTGCTAAACTTCGAAGAAAGTGGCTACTCTCAGGTTACCATGACCATCAATCTTTGAGTTTTTTTAATTAGAAATTTAGGTGAATATATGTTCTATTAAAATATATGCAAGGAAGCAAATTATATTTGGAGCACCATAATCAGATTGTGTGATCCGAATTAGAGATTACAATATTTTCACAAGGGTGGGAGTAAAACATTAATTTGTACCGATTACTTAATTAGCTTGATTAAGAATCTTTGTAGAGTTTGTCAGATATCCATATTATATCCATCAGAATGAATTCTAGTAAATGCCCAATTTTTGAGATATTCTTTTCAAACTAAACACAAATGAAGTATGTAAAGGAAGTGGGATTGCTCAAAGTTAAAATTTTCCACTTTCCCACCTTGGTTGCTCTTGTCCATATCTTATGTCCATTTCTGTAATAAAATACAGTATCAGAAGGGAAGAAGCTTTAATCCAAGCATGAAAAATCGCTGGTATGGTCGAGCCAGATGATTACTAATGAGCATCAATTGACCTTGCTTCTAAAAAGTATGTGTAAAAAGGAAAGGAACCTTTTGACTTATTGTTAGAGAGGTGACGTATATATAAGATGGAGAATTTGAAGAGATAGATGACAGAGGATGCCAATAAAAGTTGGAAAGGCACATTCTTCTATGTGATCCAATTTTGATTGATACCTAGTCATTGAAGGTTAAAGCGGGGATAAGTTTTTGGCCGTGTTTGGCCATAATGTATAACTGTGTTACTAGGTTGTATCAGGACTGAGTTGTCTGGTTAGTACTGGGCTCAGACCCAGACCTTTCATTGACCTGATACTGGACCCAGAAACCACCTGTAAAGCCTTACAGGTTGAGAGTGGGTCTAGGTCCAGGACGATCCTGGATAGATATGTGTTTTTGTATGTGCAACTGCACGCGACACAGACTCTATCCTGACGTACAACAAAATGTAAATTATGTAACAACATTAATTAAAGGATGTTTAACCAAATAAATGCTTGATTGCATAAATTTGACATGACACCTTTTGCGTCTACACCTTTTATGTTAATTGTTTAAAAAGGACCTTGTTTCTTCTTAACTTTGGGTTAGTGGTAAACAAGTGGAGTTGAGTAATGGGAGGTCCCATGTTGAAAATTGGAATATGACCTTTGTTCCACACACACACACACACACACACACACACACACACACAGAGAGAGAGAGAGAGAGAGAGAGAGAGAGAGCACCTCTTTCTATTTTAGAGCCTGATCTATTTGCAACAGTTGATCAGTTCTTGTTGCTAACATTTTTATTTTAAATTCTTCTGATATCTTTTCTTGTTTCTATTAATTCTATTTTTTTTAAAATCCTTATTTCTACTACTAATTTAAATATTAGTTAAAACCTATTTAATATTGTTTAAGACCAGAATATCCTTATTGACAAGGCTCCTTCAGTCTTTTGGTTTTGAAATGAAAATTTTAACTGCACCTTTGCATTCCATAAACTCCTCTCTTGAGTGAGGTATGCATGAGCCCACACCATTTTCTCTTTGGTTTCCTTAATTTGAGCTATAATCTCAACCATTTTTTTTGGTTTCTTTCAGTTGAATTTATCTTTAATCTCAATTTATTAAGATATGTGAGGATTCTTTACAAAGAAGCCATCTCTTGATTTAATTAGTTAAGATATTTACATAAGTCCGCATCTTTATTAAAGAATTTAATGCTTACTAATTAGGAGAATGTAGTATGTCATATTTTGTGTGTGTATAGAGAGAGAGAGAGACTTGTATCCTTCCAAAAAGATTTGAGCCCAAATCTTTCCAACCCAAATACAACCCTCTGACATTCGAATACAAGCTCCACTTCGTTGAAGTTGATCTATATTATTTTAAGTATCTATATACCAAAAATCAAGTGTTTTGAATACTTTTTGCCCATCCATCAAGTAGGAAAAAAACTGACGGCCTAAATAGTGAGTTGGTTAGTTTAACGGTGTAGAACATTTGAAACCTAACAAACTACCATCTTCTAACAATATCCTCAAGATTGGCTCCTTGTCGGCGATTAGTCGGTTCTTATTTCTTTATATTGGTTTGAATCAACATTTATAGCCGCTACAATATCCTCAAGATAAGTAATGACTAATATTGTTAGAAAAGTGTTTCTAGGTTCCAATTCATCCTCAGGATCAAATAAGAAGATAATAAGAAGTAGAGAGGACATAATTCATGAAGACTATTTAAAATGGAAAATTCCAAATGAGAAAATAGACAACATTTATAGTATAGGAACATTTGACTTCAAAACATCATACGCAATTAAAATTCATGAAGAAACATTTAACATTCAAAACAAATTCCAAACTATTCAACTATTATCTACCTTAGCATTACAAGAATTTCTTAAGAAAGGATTTAGGTACATACATTTTGGATTAATACAAGTAGCAATTAAACCTTTAGTTCATACAGGTGTAGACATTCCTGTGTATACAGCCTTAAGAGACAAAAGATTAAAAAGATACAAGTCATCCATTTTATCTATGATTCAAACCAATATATGTAATGACCCAGTTTATTTCAACTGTATGCCTAATTACTCTGTATCATTAACAGACCCATTAATCTTAAATTCATTAATATTAGATATTCATTTACAAGGTGACGAATTTGAGAACTTAACCGAACAAGTAGCTGTTATGTATAAAATATATTTCAAACATATGAATTCTAACATGAACCCTAAATTCAAAATGATCTGTACTACTTCTATACAAGAAGAAACTGTCTTACTCCAAATTGAGGTAGAACATTCAAAAACCTTTGACCCTAGAAGATTAAAATGGAACGAAATTACAATTCCAGAAGAATTTAGGATAGAAAATCCTCAAACTCCTAGAGATATAGAACAAACAGAGATATCTGATATTATTGAAGAAAATGATGGAACGATATTAATACGTTTTAATTCACTAAGAAAAAGACCTTCAACCTCTTTTAGATATCCTGAATCCAGTAGAAAATCATGTTCAGATTACTCATTCCAACAACCCATTAAAGTATTCCATAAATCTCCTCTTCCAGAAATGAATCAAGGAAATTATTCTCCGACATCATCCCAGATGAAAGGAGACTTTAGTGAAATTAATGTCATCACCAGTGTTAAACCTTTCATCAATAAGAGTTTTGAATTAATGGAAGACTTTAGAAACGAATCGAAATATTTCGAATGGTTTTCAAAATTTGATAATACTTCCAAAGAAATATTAATAAAAGAATGGATCACTGATATAAACAAATATAAACTTAATTTTAACTTTGAAATCTGGCTAGAAAATTATTTAAAGAAACAAGGAATTCAACACCCCTATGATCAATCTCGAATAGATGTTCAAACTAGTTTATATAAAAAATGGCAGTTAATAGATGGTAAAACCGCGACTGCTATCTACCCCCCATTACAATCTATCAAGATTACTACTAATGAAAGTGAAATTACAGCTTCACCTTTTAAACGAGGTAAAGATAATAATGAACCAGTCAATGTAGAAGACATTAAAAAAATATATCATCAGAATAATTATTCAAATCAGATGTTACATACCATAGCACAACAAATTGATTCCTTATCAACAGAAATTAAAGGAGTACGCAAAGAAAAAAATCCTAACTTTTCACAAAGCTATTCAGCACCACATTTTCAACCAACTAACATACCAATTGAACTTTCAGAAAAAATTCAACCACTAAATTTGCTAGGACAAATAACTCAAGCCTTAGAAAAGATTAATAATAACGATAAAGACATTCCAAGCATATCAAAAATAAATATCATTGAAGAACACAATGCGTCAGAATCTGAATCTACAGAAGACTCTGCAGATGATTCAGCCTCTGATAATTCCTTAGTCCAACAAATAAAAAATAATACTCAAGAGCCAAATAAACATTTAAAAATAATTACCTATAGCCCAAAGAAACATACGTATTCTCAAAACTATTCGAACGAACCCTCTTATCAAACTAAACCCAAAACAATTACTTGTTACAAATGTGGCAAACCCAATCACAAAGCAAGTAGACACAGGTTAAAGAGAAAAAATAAAATTAATAAAATAATAGACAATTTATCCGATATAGATTCAAATATTAAAGAACAATTTACACAAAAATTACACCTCTATTCTGAAATTAATAAAATATCTGAAGATGATGGATTTTATTATTCCTCAAGATCTGATGACAATACATGTACATGTAAGCAAATAAATATGATTAATACACGAAACACTTTAAAACTACCTAAAGCAAAAAATTTAAGAAGAGATTCAAAAGAATTAATATTTGATATGATACAACAAATTCCTGATTCAGAAAAACAAAAGGAACATTTAGAGAAATTAAAAACCTTAATAATTAATGAAGAGGACAATCAGGATAAACCAATTCAAACCCTTTAGTATTTCCAAACTTTTTGAAACATATCATGTTCAAACAACTTTAAAACCCCAACCAAATAATATTCACGAACTTCAGATAGAAATAAAATTATTAAAAGAAGAAATTAAAAATATTAAAGAAAATTTAAATCAAATAGAAACCAAAAATTTAGTATACGACACCAAAATATGCCTTATTCAAACTCAACTAGATAAAGCAAAGGACACTATATCAGAAGAAGAGCCACCTTTCTCATTAAATGAAATCACCATTTCAACCACTGAATCCTCCGAATCTAACTTCATCTCAACCATTCGACGATTTACTTATCAAAAATGGTTTGTATTCATAACTATTACAATTCACAATTGTAAATTCACCTTTACTGCCATGGTTGATTCTGGAGCTGACCATAGTGTAATCAGAGATGGTATATTTCCAACCAAATATTATGAATCAACAAAAGAAAAATTAGTAACAGCAAACGACTCTCCTTTACAAGTTAAGGGAAAACTAACAAAAACATCCATATGTAATAAAACAATATGTTTCAAGCACCAATTCATAATTATAGATGACTTAAACACAGACGTAATATTAGGAATTCCATTTCTAACACAAATTTATCCATTTTGGGTTGATTCAAACGGATTAGGAACAAAAATTATGAGACAAAAGGTCTTATTCAAATTCATAACCCCTATAAAATATAAAGCACTAAATACTTTACAAACTAATTCACTTTATCATAGTATAAATTCAATTCAAAGAAAACAAAATAAAATCATGTTCCTCCAAGATGATATTTTATATCATAAAATCGAACAACAATTACATAATGCTGACACCCAGCATAAGATTAAAAAACTAATAAAATTATATACAACAGAAGTCTGTGCTGATATTCCTAATGCTTTTTGGGACCGCAAAAGTCATATTATAAATCTCCCTTACGAAAAAGACTTCTTAGAAAGAAATATTCCTACCAAAGCTCGACCCATCCAAATGAACCATGACTTACTCGAAATATGTAAAAAGGAATTACAAACTCTACTTAATAAAAAATTAATCAGACCCTCTAAATCTCCTTGGAGCTGTGCTGGATTCTATGTAATGAATCAAGCAGAAAAGGAAAGAGGAGCCCCTAGATTAGTAATTAATTATAAACCTTTAAACAAAGTATTACAATGGATTAGATACCCAATTCCTAATAAAAAAGATTTATTAAAACGTTTATACAATGCTAAACTATTCTCAAAATTCGATATGAAATCTAGTTTCTGGCAAATTCAAATCGCTGAGAAAGATAGATACAAAACAGCATTCACAGTACCATTCGGCCACTATGAATGGAATGTGATGCCATTCGGATTAAAAAATGCTCCTTCAGAATTTCAAAAAATTATGAATGACATATTCAATCCCTATACAACATTTTTATAGTTTATATCGATGATGTATTAATATACTCAGAAAATATAGATCAACATTTCAAACATTTAATACTTTCTTTCAGATAATCAAAAAGAATGGACTAGTCATTTCTGCAACAAAAATGAAATTATTCCAAACATCTGTCAGATTTTTAGGACATAATATTCATAGAAGAACTATAATACCAATTAATAGATCAATAGAATTTGCAAATAAATTTCCCGACACAATTAAAGATAAAACCCAATTACAAAGATTCTTAGGGTGCTTAAATTACGTATCCGATTTCATCCCAAAAATAAGAACAACTTGTGCACCACTATTTCAAAGACTTCACAAAGATCCACCAGCATAGTCTGACAAGCACACTCACGTGGTCAAACTAATCAAAGAAAAGGTCCATTCATTACCATGTCTATGCATTCCTCATCCTCGTGCATTTATGATAGTTGAAACAGATGCATCAGATATAAGATATGGAGGCATATTAAAGCAAAAATTTCAACAGTCCTCCTCATGAGCAATTAGTTAGATTTCATTCAAGTGTCTGGCTAGGTCCTCAAAAGTCCTATTCGACAATCAAGAAAGAAATTCTTTTCATTGTTCAATGCATTTCTAAATTCCAAGATGATCTTTTAAATAAAAAATTCCTTCTCCGAATCGATTGTCAATCTGCCAAATACATTCTTGAAAAAGATGTCCAAAATATCGCATCTAAGCAAATCTTTGCTAGATGGCAAGCCATTCTTTCTATCTTTGACTTTGATATTGAATATCTTAAAGGTTCAAATAATTCCTTACCTGATTTTCTAACTCGAGAATTTTTAACAACAGATTCCAAAAAAATGAGTACCAACAAAGGCAAATCTCTGATTGCCTCATCCTCTCACAGAAAAAGGAGCAAACGCTCTAACAGGGGTAATACTCCTCTTACTATTCCTCCAAGACATACTCCTCTTACAATTCCTCAAAAGCTAATCTTTTTTGAAAATGATCGTACACGGCTTGTTCAAGACATGTTAGAATACCTCCCTTCCGAACTCTACGATCAAATAGAGCAATTACCCAGCACTGCTGAAAACCAATTAATCCTCCGAATAAATCAACTTTGCCACACATTCCCTGAAGGCTCCCTTAGGGTGATACAATTAAAAATTTCCAATCTTCGACTCCTTTTATTTCCAGAAACTCCTCGCTCACAAAAAATTTGGACCATCGAAAATGGTCTTTGTTATGGGCTAGTCTTTGACTCCTATAAGGACCGAATTCGTTTGTTTCCTACCCTGACCACCGCTTCCCTAAAACTCAAAGACCTCTGTTCTGACAAACTGTATTTCCAATTTTACTCAACTCCACCCATTTGGACATTTGAAGCATATGAACCAGCCCAGCACATCGTATTTATTACAGAGTACTATAGTTGGTGGCGTTCTTCTGACGACCAATTTCTTACTACACCTGGCGCCAAATACTATGATCCAAAACATCACCCAATGTCTCCTGAAATTTCCCCAATTAATTTACGAATTGATCAAGTTTATACTCAGCTCCATATGCAACATATCATGGAAACATTTCCACAAGGTTTTCACATCTTTCATCACTCTCCCAATTGGATTTTTGCCACTAATGTCCAAGGCATCCTGAAGTCACTGGTACCAAACTTCTCGGGCAACTTCCTTCATGAACCACGCTGGCCAACTGTTTCATGGCAGTAATCTTTGTTAAAAAAAAGAGAGAGAAAAATGAGAAAAATGAGAAAAAGAAAGAAATGAGAAAAAGAAATGACGAATTCTTCCCTCCTTATCATTCAAAGGTGCATCCAGCAATCAAAGATAGCCTAACAAGGACAAACTAAGCCTACTTCCCTCCTTATCATTCAAAGGTGCATTCAGCAATCAAAGATGGCCTAACAAGGACAAACTAAGCCTAATAAGCCAAAAATGAACAGTAAAGGCAATATGAAGGCAATCGCTCTGCTACCAGATTCCATCATCCTCACTAAACGACAAGAAGACAAATCACTCATGAACAGCCGTTCACCTCCAAAGACGCACAATTCAAAAGCAAATTCCCTCCAGCTCAAAACTCAAAAACAGAAGGCATAAAGCAAGCAAGGCACTCCGGACAAAGCATTCAATGACAAAGCATTTAATCAACATGACGCATACCACTCCAGACAAAGCAGTCAATCAAAGCAAAGCAGATTCCTCTACCACTCCAGAACAAAGCAGTCAAACAACGAAAAGCAGATTCCTCCAGCACTCCAGACAAAACATCAACAAGACAGAAAGCAGAGAAAATTCTTCACGCATGCAAAAGAAGATAAGGAGCCAATCAATTCAAATCACATCAAGATCAATTCAAATAACATCAAGGTCACCTCAAGCAGACATTTCCAAACAAAGGCAACGATTCATCATTCTCCCGAAGCTACGGCTCACTCTATAAAAGAAGGATCCCCTCCATTCATCCAGGGCAGAACCGACTAATCGCCTGCTATCACCTACAATTAGCAGAACCCAATTAGACCATTACTTCCAACCTCAACCTTCTCAGCATTAATTTCCAACTTGTACCTCTTGTATTCAATTTCACAGTCATTATATCAAGACAAAGATTGTAAGTATTCCATCTTGTAATTTCTTGTAATTTCCTTTTATATTAATATTATCATCATTTCCATTCCATCTTGTCTTCTTGATATTACTCTGTCCGAATTACTTACTTCTTATTTCCTTATCTTGTCCCCTGGGTATCTTACTGGTATCAGAATGAATTCTAGTAAATGCCCAATTTTTGTGATATTCTTTTCAAACTAAACACAAATGAAGTATGTAAAGGAAGTGGGATTGCTCAAAGTTAAAATTTTCCACTTTCCCACCTTGGTTGCTCTTGTCCATATCTTATGTCCATTTCTGTAATAAAATACAGTATCAGAAGGGAAAAAGCTTTATTCCAAGCATGAAAAATCGCTGGTATGGTCGAGCCAGATGATTACTAATGAGCATCAATTGACCTTGCTTCTAAAAAGTATGTGTAAAAAGGAAAGGAACCTTTTGACTTATTGTTAGAGAGGTGACGTATATATAAGATGGAGAATTTGAAGAGATAGATGACAGAGGATGCCAATAAAAGTTGGAAAGGCACATTCTTCTATGTGATCCAATTTTGATTGATACCTAGTCATTGAAGGTTAAAGCGGGGATAAGTTTTTGGCCGTGTTTGGCCATAATGTATAACTGTGTTACTAGGTTGTATCAGGACTGAGTTGTCTGGTTAGTACTGGGCTCAGACCCAGACCTTTCATTGACCTGATACTGGACCCAGAAACCACCTGTAAAGCCTTACAGGTTGAGAGTGGGTCTAGGTCCAGGACGATCCTGGATAGATATGTGTTTTTGTATGTGCAACTGCACGCGACACAGACTCTATCCTGACGTACAACAAAATGTAAATTATGTAACAACATTAATTAAAGGATGTTTAACCAAATAAATGCTTGATTGCATAAATTTGACATGACACCTTTTGCGTCTACACCTTTTATGTTAATTGTTTAAAAAGGACCTTGTTTCTTCTTAACTTTGGGTTAGTGGTAAACAAGTGGAGTTGAGTAATGGGAGGTCCCATGTTGAAAATTGGAATATGACCTTTGTTCACACACACACACACACACACACACACACACACACAGAGAGAGAGAGAGAGAGAGAGAGAGAGAGAGAGAGAGAGCACCTCTTTCTATTTTAGAGCCTGATCTATTTGCAACAGTTGATCAGTTCTTGTTGCTAACATTTTTATTTTAAATTCTTCTGATATCTTTTCTTGTTTCTATTAATTCTATTTTTTAAAAAATCCTTATTTCTACTACTAATTTAAATATTAGTTAAAACCTATTTAATATTGTTTAAGACCAGAATATCCTTATTGACAAGGCTCCTTCAGTCTTTTGGTTTTGAAATGAAAATTTTAACTGCACCTTTGCATTCCATAAACTCCTCTCTTGAGTGAGGTATGCATGAGCCCACACCATTTTCTCTTTGGTTTCCTTAATTTGAGCTATAATCTCAACCATTTTTTTGGTTTCTTTCAGTTGAATTTATCTTTAATCTCAATTTATTAAGATATGTGAGGATTCTTTACAAAGAAGCCATCTCTTGATTTAATTAGTTAAGATATTTACATAAGTCCGCATCTTTATTAAAGAATTTAATGCTTACTAATTAGGAGAATGTAGTATGTCATATTTTGTGTGTGTATAGAGAGAGAGAGAGACTTGTATCCTTCCAAAAAGATTTGAGCCCAAATCTTTCCAACCCAAATACAACAACCCTCTGACATTCGAATACAAGCTCCACTTCGTTGAAGTTGATCTATATTATTTAAGTATCTATATACCAAAAATCAAGTGTTTTGAATACTTTTTGCCCATGCATCAAGTAGGGAAAAAACTGACGGCCTAAATAGTGAGTTGGTTAGTTTAACGGTGTAGAACATTTGAAACTTAACAAAATTTGGTTTGCAGAAGTTTTTAAACATTTAGATCATAATCAAATGGCCGGATCGAGAATTTGTATGTCTAAAGACGTATATCTAACCAACTCACTACTTTCAGCCGTCCATTTTGCGCCGCTTGATGCATGGGCAAAAAGTATTCAAAACACTTGATTTTTGATTTATAGATGCTTGAAAAAATATATATCAACTTCAACGGAATGGATCGTGTATTCGAACCTCGGATGTTGGTATTTGAGTAGGAAGGATTCGGCCTCAAATCCTTTTGGAAGGACACAAGTCTCTCTCTCTCTCTCTCTCTCTCTCTCTCTCTCTCTATATATATATATATATATATATATATATACACATACATACATGTGTGTGTATATATACATGTATACGTGTGTGTGTGTGTGGACGTGGCAGATAAGCTCAGGGACCAGTAGTTGAAGTGAGAATGCTAAACCAAAATCAATTCTCCAGATACCCTCCTAAGTTTGCATTATAATATAGTAAAGATTTTCATGATTTCATCCATCATATTAGGTCAGGTTTGATCGTATCTGCATAATACATGCAAGGGCTTGATGCCTCTCTCTAAAAATGTTTTAATACATGGCTTTATATAAGTTAATCACAGGAACAAGTTATTTTACGTCGTGTTCCAACAGAGAAGACTACCATGTCAAAGCATTTTTCATCACAGATCAATTCGGCTATGAATCAAACTCTTTATGTGCCATAAGAGAAAGTTTGGAGCTAGCCTCTTCATTTCTAGTGTTGCAACTCAATGAGGGATCTGAGCCTTTCCACAATTGAGATGCCTTAGAGAATCTGTTCATCTCTTCGTGAAGTCATCTAAAAAAAAAAGATTGGTGTGTTGATATCCTTGGCAGCAAATATTTGAGCTTATTGTTTCATGTACCCCCAAAAAGTTTCAAGCTACTAGCTTTGAGCTCTTCATATCGTTCACTGAGTACACATCATCAGGACTTTTATTTGTTTATGAACTTCTACCCTAATGAAGAATTCAGTCTCATAAACCGTGCATGCTAATTCTCACACAACAAGTTGGTGATTAGGAAATATTGTTCACAAGTTGCAAAATGATAGCCGGTCTTTCCGTTTTTAGGCAACTTCTTGTTGCTTAGGCAAACATTTTGAATGGGGGAAACAATTGTGGATTTTTCCCCTTGTCTTATCAATAGATCCTGTGTCCTAAGCAGGGCACTTATTCAATTATTTTATATAATGTTAAAAACAGGAGAGTTGTGTTATGAGTACATACATTGTGCCTACCTAGTAATGGAAGAATGCAATCTCTTCTCTTTATTTATTTGCAGAGTTTGAAACAATTATGAATCTTGAGCATCCATTTATCCATTGTAACCTGAATATAAATTAGCATTTCTGTTGTTGGACATTCCACGAGAGCTAATTTTGAACAAGTTAGTATTCTTGATGGCCTAATCAGTTGATTCATGCGCGATAGTTGAATAGAGTAAACAGCATACACAGGAGCTTTTTTTATTGAATCTTATTTACTGCGTTAAGTCTACAAAGTTCAAACATTTTGAAGTTTTTGTTACTAGTGTTCTGATGTTTAATTTGGAGTCAACTGACTAGCTCTAATATCATGATCAATGTTATTTCCAGTATAATAAGTTTTGGAAGCACGATATTGTCACATCGGTTAGTTATTTGTCTCTTTACTCTCTTTGAGAATATAGCAAGCCTATAGCAGCCGCCGCCTCCTCTTCCTCCTCTCTAACATTTCAAACTGGGATTGAACGAGCATGTATGGTCTCCAGACCTGGATAATCGATGTATGGAAGTTTCATATAATCTGCGACTTGGCAATGAAATTTTTTTAACATATTTGAAAATTTTGGAACGCTGCCAGTTCTTGTAGCTTCATTTCTATATCCTGCTCTGTGACTGCATTGCCTACTGTTTGCTTTCCTTTACCAATTGATGAACATTTTTTGAAGTATTAATCAATTTTTTGCGTGTAATAATTCAGGAACCTGAAGATGTGGGACCAACGAGGCTTCTCGGCTACTTCATGCTTGCATGGTTAACACTCTCTGTTGCTCTGTCCATAACCCTCAACAGATGAGTTTGCTACTTTTCTCTGTATCATTTAGTATCTAAGATGGAAAAAGCTCTGTATATATGTGTGATTCTTTTTTCATCTAGGCTCGATGTATTGTATATTTTTATTGCATTGTTTCTAAATTTGAGCAGCATGAAAATTGTTGTCATCAATATTGCTTACTTTAATAATGGGGGGGGGGGGGGGGGGGGCCATATATTTTAGGACAATATTCCTTTCGGAGAATTTGAAGAAAGAGAAGTATTTATGAGGAGAATTTCATTACGTGGAGCGGTGGAGATATCTTGCTCTTCTCAATCTATCCTTTATTTTTTATCTTAGTTTTGTTATTTATAAGAATAAGCTTCAGAATGATCAGTTTCAGCCAAACGGCCGGATCTTTTAAGGCCCAAAGAACGATGAGCCCAACAACATAGGACATCAAAAGCTGAACCCAGAACGAATCTACAGTTTTTGCATTTTATTTATTTCTTTCATGGTTTTCTTATGTCTGTTCCCTACAACTGTTATAATTTTCCACCGAATGAGAGTAAGCTTATCAAGGGATAAGCATCAATCGGTTCGGTTCGGGTTTTTTTGCCAATTTTTGGCAAAACCGAACCGCACTGAATAGAATCAGGAACCAAACCGACTAAGTTCAGTTCGGTCGGTTCGTCAACATGATAAAATTAAATCCCATTCATCCAATTAAATCAACACACACACTAAAATCCCATCCCCAAAATTGGCAAAAATTCAATCAATTTTCAATAAATGAATCCATGTCAAAATAAAGGCCAAGATCAAATTTTGACAACAAATTCAAGGACCCATTTCATCAAAACCAGATAAATGAGCAAGCTTTAATCTAAAATCCAGGATTAAAGTGAACTAATAACCAATCCAAGGCTAGGCTTATTGAAATCGGCAAGAATAAAGCTTTAATTTAAAATTCAAGATTAAAAATTTACCCTTGGTGGCGATCTCCTGAAGCTCGCAAGACACCGTGCAATGGCGATCATCCGCGGATCGAGAAGAGGGAGGATTGAGGAGAAGATTCTCGCAAGCCACCGTGCTCCATGATCTGGCGATCAACCACCATGCTCTCACAAGCCACCGTGCCCAACAACCCTAGTGCTTCGTCGTGGATCGAGAGGGATGATCGAGGAGAGGATGCGATCGTGAGGTCTCCAACCCCCAACCCTAGTTCTTCGCCGTGGATCGAGGAGAGGAAGAGCGGGGGGGGGGGGGGGGGGGGGGGGGGGGATCGGGGGGGAAGAGAGGCTGAGACTGGGCGACTGGGCCTGCCTTCTCTCTCCTCTCAAGGCTGAGAGCTTAAGACTGAGAAGGAAGAGAGACTAGGGGCAGGGTTTTGTATTGGGCGTGAACCACTGAGATTTAGAGATGGGCGTGGACGGTTGAGATTTAGAAATGCTAGCAATTCCGTTAGTTCAGTCGATTTCATGCTTCAGAACCTGAAAATCGAAACCCGATCAAATTGCGTAAGTTCGGGTCGGGTGCGGTTTTCGATCAATTTACCCGAACTTTGTTCACCCCTGACAGACTTGTCATTAACAAATTAAACTTTTTTTATGGGCCACTTTCTTTTTTCCTATTGGTATACAAAATATTAGAAATGCAAATAAGACTGATCATTATGAATCAGTGACACCTTCTCTATACCTTCTTTAGATCCATATCATATTCAGCGGACATGTTTATACTTTTGGATCAAGATCGTGCGCTCGGGTTTGCTTACATTAGAATCTTTAATCTATGCCGTCTCATGAATGCTCAATATTGGATTAAGATAAAAGTAAATTGTGTATGGCTTGTGGAGCCAGAAAACGACTTTGATTTAAACTTCTCTCTCGGACAATGAAGCAATCACATGCTTTTTTTAGATTTATCTCTATAAACTAAAACGGAGAGAAAAGTAGCTTTTTTTGATGCGAATGTGTCACGCTTTATTTCTGTTATTATCTTTTTCATTTACTAAAACTATAATGCTAAATGCTCTGGGATAACATAAAGATATGATGTACCAAAATTATGTTGATTCTGTGGGAAAGAGGAGATAGAGGAGATGGAAGAAGGTAGCACAGAGATCGGACGACAAAGAAGCGAGAAACGGCGCATGGAGCAGGCCAGAAGTGCTCCCGGTCGACCGGCACGTACACGAGCGTGCACTGGAAGGAGCGGTCGACCGACTAACAAGGGCTCGCTCTCGGTTGGGCGTGGTCGACCGTGGCATGGGTCGGTCGACCGGCCGGTCGACCGACATGCGCGTTTGACTTTCCTTTTAGGATTCGAATTCCTTTTCTGGATGGGATTGAATCCAACCTGGGTTTCTATAAATTCAGGACTCTGTGACTATAAATAGAAGCTAGAGGTCTCATGTATTGTATCCCTAAGTATCCCACTGAAAATCTCCATTGGAAATTCCTTAAAGAAGGAATTATTTGTAATTGATTGTTGAATCAATAGAAATTTCTCTTCCTTGCCCCGAGGACGTAGGCAAAATTGGCCGAACCTCGTTAAATTTGTGCGTTGATTGCTTTTCTCTATTGATTGTTGTTCCTGTTGTGTTGGTTATTTCTTCGGCTGCATCGAGTCTCCGCCAGGTGGGCGGATTCCTCAAGTGTGGTTGTTGTGTTTACCCCGACCCGCTGCGCACAACAAGTGGTATCAGAGCATCTCAGGTTCGTCGTGGGATCATCTGTTGATTCAAGGGCATCTGTTGCTGATTGGCAGAGATCGTGTGTCGATCTCGGATCAGCGTTGGAACTGTTTGTGGGATCGTGTGTCAATCTCAAAAAGCGTGTAAAGTGCTCGAGGAATCAAGTTGGTGGAGTAGATTGCTTCGGAAACTCTTCGAGGGTTTCGCGTGGAGGTAAAGATCCTGTCGTTATCTAGTTTGCTTTATCTAGCTTCGTTTGTTTCCACATTGGTTTGAGGAATCAGTTGAGAAGATGGCTGGAGAAGTACATCGGTGAGATCCATGAATCCACATCCAAGGATTGATGTGGTGAAGTTCAACGGGACGAACAACTTTGGTATGTGAAGTGTGAGGTTATGGATGCGCTGACGGCATCAAACCTCGAAGACACTCTACAGTTAGAGAAGAAGCACGCATCAACGACGGAAGAAGAGTGGGACAAGATGAACCGTTCGGCGTGTGGCTTGATCAGGTCTTGTCTGACACAAGACATCAAGTATCAGGTGTTGCATGAGACATCTGCGAGGCAGTTGTGGGAGATCCTGAGAGGAAGTATTTGACGAAGAGCATAGAATCGCGATTGCAGTTGAAGAGTAAGCTCTATGGGTTTCAGATGCAAAGAGGATGCTCCGTCAATGAACACTTGAATCGCTACACGAAGCTTCTTACAGATCTAGTTAATGTGGATGTGGAGACTAGTGAAGAGGATAAGGCGGTAATTCTTTTGAACTCTCTTCCTAGGGAAGAGTATGAGGCCTTTACTCTTACTTTTCTAAATGGAAGACAATCCCTTCACTACGATGAGGTGTCTGCTGCACTTGTGAGAGTATGAAGCAAGGAGACAGAACCGACTGTCTTCTTCGGGAAGCACAACAGCAGAGGCATTGGAGGTAAGAGACAGAAGTTCTAATAGGAAGGGAAGAGATGATCGAGGGAGATCGAAGTCCAGATCAGGCTTCAGAAATCTGAAGAAGAATCAGTGTGCCTTGTGCAAGGAACTAGGACACTGGAAAGCTGAATGCCCGAAGGCCAAAGGCAAGAAGGTGGAGTCTAAGACTGAGGCAAATCTTGCAAAGGTGGTCAGTACTCAAGGCAGTACCTCACAGGCAGATGGATCAGACTTGGACTCATCGGTATTCTCTCTCTGTTACTACCCCTACTGTTTGTAACTCAGATAATGTTGAGTGGATCTTGGATACCGGAGCCACCTATCATGTGTGCCCGAACAGGGCCTGGTTTTCTAGTTTTGAGAAGCTGGATGGATGTTACACGGTCATGGGTGATGACCATCCGTGTAATATAGAAGGGATGGGTACAGTCCGTATCAAGATGGATGATGGGATAGTACGAGAATTGAAGGAGGTGAGGTATGTACCTCAACTCAAAAAGAATCTTATCTCTGTTGGCGCTTTGGAAGCATTGGGTCTTGTGATATCTGTACGAGATGGTATTCTCAAGATGATCAAAGGCTCGATGGTGGTGATGAAGGGCGTCCGCCGGGACAATCTCTACTACTTGAAGGATAGTATGGTTACAGGTCAGGTAGAGACTTCTAGTTCTTCAGATGATGGTTGTACGAAAGTCTGGCAGGTGAAGGTCGGACATGGAGGTGAAAGGTCTTTGCGAGCTCCTACAAAGAAGGGATCATTGGAAGGTTCTGCTACCTGCAACTTGGGAGGTGAACACAGCGTTCTGGACAAGAATAAGGTGAAATTCAGCACCAGTACTCACTGCTCAGAAGGTCTTCTTGATTGTGTTCACGTAAGCGTTTGGGGACCTACTAAGACTGCATCGCCTGGAGGTCACAGGTACTTTGTCTCTTTTGTTGATAGTTTATCTAGGCATTGTTGGATATATCCCATGAAACAAAGGGGTGAAGCCCTATATATGTTGGTAAAGTGGAAAGAAGAATGGAGAAGCAGATGGGTAGGAAGATCAAGGAGCTACAGACTGGTAATGTTGGAAGAGACATGAACCAATTCCTACGTTTTGGCCAGAACAATGGTATTTGTACTCACTTCACAAAAAGGTATAAATGGGTTGGCTAAGGAAGTAAACCGTTCCTTGCTAGAGAAGGTTCGGTGGTTGTTGTCTAATGCAAGATTAGACAAATCGTTTTGGGCTAAGGCAATTGTGTATGCTAGCCATCTCATTAATAGATCGATTGCGATATGAGGTAAAGCTTCATTGGAAATTTGGTCTAGGAAAGCTACTCAAGATCATGGTTTGCTGCGGGAATTTGGAAGTCCGACCTACTTCAGTGCCAAAGATGGCAAGGTGAATCCGCGAGCAAAGAGGTTTGTGTTTTTGGGTGTCAAAAGGAATATGAATGACTACAGGTTGTGGGACCCCGAAAACAAGAAGATCGTGTTGAGTAGGCATGTCACATTTGATGAGACTTCAGTGTTGAAGTCTACCGTCTCTCAGCAGGTGGAGAGGACGGGACCAAAGAAGTATCGCAGCGGGTGGAGGTTGATGATACTCCACCATCTCCAGTTGGTTCGGTATCAGTGAAAACTTCACCGGATGTGACACCGGGTAGAGATCATGTAACATGTAACCAAGGTTGATGATGAACAGGTTGAAGACATTGTTGAGGATGTCGAGTTGTTTGCAGCCATTGGAACCAAGGTAAAACCACGCTTGTGGGTAAAGAAGCATGAATCTCAAGCTTGTAATCGCGACAAGCTCAATTTGAAGGTTGTTGTTCTCCATGATGGTCGTGAGGAGGTTCATATGACTCAGCCAGATAGGTTCGCTGCTGCAGATCCAGGTACAAGTGTTTGAGCTTGATGGAACTCATTTGAATGAACTACGGTTGGCTTGATCCCTTGGGCAAGGTACGTAGGCAGCCGTAAAGGCGCAACCATTTGGTGATGCAACCCGTATGAAGCTGTTTGGGTTTTCGAGAAACTGATTGGAACTTCACGTAGAGGTGAAGAGTTGTGGCCGATTGGAGCTTCACGTAGAGGTGGAGAGACTTCACGTAGAGGTGAAGAGTTGGACTTCACGTAGAGGTGAGGTGTTGTGATCTCGATGAACAGATTGATCTTCTGGTGAGAAGATGTTGAGCTTGCATAGGAGGGGTGTGCATCCAATTGTTGAAGCCGATGATGGTGTTCGGTGTGCTCTACTTAGACTTGGTTGGACCGTCAGCTGAACATGTAGACTAGATAGAGCTAGTCAGTTGGAGAGTCAGTGTTGGCTCATGATGAGTTCTTCGTGAGGTCGTGAAGTTGCGGAGTAGGAGCCACGTTCGGTGATCAGCATGTATGGAAGTTCTCCTAAGGTGAAGTGTAGGGAAGGCATGTGTGGTGCATTCTAGTGGATAGCTGAGCTACAGATTCCAAGCCGAGATCGTGTGTCGATTTCGTCGAGATCGTGTGTCGATTTCGTCCGGAGCGCGCAAGCCGAGATCGTGTGTCGATTTCGTCGAGATCGTGTGTCAATTTCGCCAAGTGATAGACTGGAGTTCGTTGGAGATCGGCTCATATTTGAAAAATCTTCACCGAGGTGGAGAATTGTGAGAGAGGAGATAGAGGAGATGGAAGAAAGTAGCACAGAGATCGGACGACAAAGGAGCGAGAAACGGCGCATGGAGCAGGCCAAAAGTGCTCCCGGTCGACCGCCCGGTCGACCGGTGGAGGAGGCCGGTCGACCGGCGTGCACGAGCGTGCACAGGAAGGAGCGGTCGACCGGCCCGGTCGACCGACTGACAAGGGCTCGCTCTCGGTTGGGCGTGGTCGACCGGGCCGGTCGACTGACAGGCGCGTTTGACTTTCCTTTTAGGATTCGAATTCCTTTTCTGGATGGGATTGAATCCAACATGGGTTTCCATAAATTCAGGGACTCTGTGGCTATAAATAGAGGCTAGAGGTCTCATGTATTGTATCCCTAAGTATTCCACTGAAAATCTCCATTGGAAATTCCTTAAAGAAGGAATTATTTGTAATTGATTGTTGAATCAATAGAAATCTCTCTTCCTTGCCCCGAGGACGTAGGCAAAATTAGCCGAACCTCGTTAAATTTGTGCGTTGATTGCTTTTCTCTATTGATTGTTGTTCTTGTTGTGTTGGTTGTTTCTCCGACTGCATCGAGTCTCCGCTAGGTGGGCGGATTCCTCAAAGGTGGTTGTTGTGTTTATCCCGACCCGTTGCGTACAACAGATTCCTCATAAGAATTTACAAACAAATCAATGTTTAAGATACAGTAAAAGGTGCTTGAAATAACACACGTGTCCCAGAGATCATAGACATCCTTTTATAAATAATAGAGCTTGGGATCTCCAATAGTTACGATTTGATCACATCTCTTAACTTGGAAGTACAAAAACGATAGCGTAAAAATGATATATAAAAGGGGGAGGGAAAAAAAAAGAGTTTTCTCATTTCCTATCTCCGATTCAAAACAAATAAGAAAAATGAAAAATGAGTTTTATCACTTCCCATTTCCCTCCCACTTCCATGAATCCAAACAAGCCCTAAGTGATGGGTTCTAGCTATCTGTGTGAAGACCATTAAAGAAAGAAAGAAAGAAAATCTTAATTTCAAGTTTCACGTACAAGCCTTTCACAGCTAATTGAGTTCTATTCTTTAAAAAAAATGCTGAACATTTCACATTAAGACACTTATTATAATTTTCTTTTAAATTTAAGACCCCTGTTATAATACTCTTTTTTATAACTATAATTACATGCTTCAAATTCACGTGCATTTGTTCGTGCTAGGAAATCTTTGTGGTATGATGTCTCTGTGATTTTTTATCTTCTTTGTATTTTTAAAGAGTAGTATTAAGATTATGATTATATAATAGTAATTTTATTAGGAGTAGAGTTTTTTTTTTTTATTATGCAATTGTAATGGTTATATATTCGCGTATTGCCTTCATCAATAAAATATATAATTTTTAGTTTCTTCTTCAACTGATTTCATATGGTGTCAGAGTCATCTCTCTTAGTTTTTTCTCTCTCAAAATTTTTCTCTACTGATCGTTATCCTCACATTGTTCTTGAGCCTACGTTGGGCAGCGCTCATGTAATACATGTCTAGCATCGGGCCACTTTTCCGCTTTGCGTTTATCAAAATCTTCTTCCTCCTAGTAAGTCTACTTGCTTCCACTGAGTTTGGCTTCATAGGCTACATATGATTACCAACATTACAAATTTAGCAATCGTCATCTATCATTCGACTGGTTTTCTCTTTTTCTACTGAGTTTAAGGATTTCTCAAAACTTCTCTATTCTACTAAGTTTAAGATATCGTAAAACTTGTCTATCTCCTCTCTTCTGATTGATCTTTTTTCCGTCAATAGACTTCGCACTATATAAATATCCGTCGTGCTTCAGGCGAAAGAGACACCATAGGTTTTTAGAGTCCGCCTTGACTATTCTAAAAAAGGCTTACAAGCTTAGAGTCCGCCTTCTAACATATAAAAGAGACTTAGCTCAAGTTTCAAAAAATGCTTCATTATCGATCGGAATCTCTCCTTTTCCTTCTTCAAAAGGTACTCTCAACTGTCGAATCTCTCTCTCATCATCCAAACTCTCGATGTTTTATCCATCTTGAGTTTGCGTTGGGTATTCAAGCATAATTATTTTTTTGTCCATTGGTCTTCGAAGAGTGTAGTGGGATCGCCATCAATTTTCAACTTTTTCAGTAGATTTCTTTACAAATTATTATTTTTTTATTTTTTTCATTCTAACTCACAATTTTTCATATACTGTAAGTTTACGAGAGAGTGTTAAAGAGTAGTATTAGAATTAAGATTATATAATGATAATTGTATTAGAAGTAAATGTTTCTTTATTATGTGATTGTAATAAATATATATTTAAATATTGCCCTCATTAATAATATACACAATTCAGTTTCTTCTTCAACTCATTTAACAATACTAACGCTTTTGTGCAAATATATACTTTACAAAAATTTTGCATTAGTATCTTAAAATTTGAAAAAAATGACACTTAAATTATATATATTTTTACTCTTTTATATCTCGACCTCGACAAAATTATGCATCTCGATTTTAAAGTTTACGCACGAATACAAAAAATAATTCTTTTCCACTGCGTTTAGTACATAAAAATATAATATAATAACATTTCAATAGAACATTATCTACTTAGGGTCTGTTTGGTTGTCGTAATTGGTCGTAATTCGTAAGTCGTAATTGGTAAAGTCTTTTACAGTTGTAAATGAATTACATGCATGTAAGTTTTACGGTGTTTGATTGGTAATATAAAGTTATAAGTGGTAAAGTGTATTGTATTTTACGGTGTTTGGTTGTCGTAATGTGTAAGTCTTAAGTGAAAAAGTTGACCACAAAATTAACTATTAGGTGATTTAAAAAGTTTTAATATTACAAATAAATATTAAAAATGCTAAATATTAAAAAAATTAATATTAATATAAAAAATAATACAAATTTGCATGACCACAAAATTAACTGTAACTGGGCTGTAAGAGTGGTAATTGGGTTGCAAGCGAGTGGCAGTTGAGTTGCGTAAGTCTTTTACGAATTACGATCCAAACAAACGCCGTAGTCGTAACTGGGTTGTAAGTCATTTACGAATTACGGCCTTTTACACGAAACAAACAGCCCCTAGATGTCTATGTTTCTACTGCATACAACCAAAAGACACATTTGTCTGTGAGATCCAATTACTAAGGGGCTGTTCAGCTGACTATAGCTGGAACTACATGCGATTCAACTACAATAGATGATATCCCTGTTATTTGTTTTTATATATTTGAAGTTGCATATATTTCTAACTGCAATAGTTAGGGTTACATTTTAGGTAAGGGTGGCAATTCCAACCCAACATGCCATCCTGCTAACCCGTGACCCGAACTCGACCGAGATTACTGAATCTAGGTTTTGCCTATACGGGTTTGGCTCGTAATTGAGTCAACCAGCCTGACATGATAGTTAAACGGGTCAGATTTGGCTTTCATTTTACAGTTTCAATGCAACTCTTTCCTTTTGAGTATCCTCTTCCACCAAAACCCTAAATCCACCGTCGCAGGCCCAAGTCGCCACCTCCTTCCTCCATCTCCCTCCTCCCTCCTCCCTTCTCAAGTCGCTGACCTTGAACTCGATCTGGTCGTGGAGCACTAAAACCAGCAAGAAGGTGATAGAGATTTGTGTTGAGACTTGTATGGATGTTGCTTTTGTCTTGGTTGATATTATTGAATCTTTAATTTGTTTTTTGATGGAATTCTAAATGGGTGACCAATGTATATATTGTTTTAAAATAAAATTTAGGAAATATGCATACTTTTATATGATCTTGGAAGCATCTTCCTCATTTGATTATTGTGGCTATTGCAAGCTTACGACATCTCGTATGGAAAGATCGCATCAATATATTAAATATATGCGAGTGAAACAATGAAAAGAAATTGACGGTAAAAGGGTTTCAAACGGATCAAATGAATCCAAACGAATCGACCCGACACGGCCAACCCATATACTAAAAGGGTCTAGTATGGTCGGCTCGACCTGTACAACTAAGGGTTGGACTCGGGTTTCTAATTTTGACTCGTTTAATAATCAAGTCGTGTCTAGGGCAGGTACATACGGGTTAACACAAAATATGACCCGACCCAACCAATTGCCATTCCTAATTTTAGGTCTTTGTTATAATTGAAAATGCGACCAAATTAACTGTAGTTCCAAATACAACGGTTGAGTACAATAAAAAAGTTTAAAAAGTATGCTATATTAGTTTTTTTTTAGCAATTAACGACTTTTATACAATACTGTTTTACTTTGTATTGAACCAAATAATTTTTCTCTGTTTCCTGTAGTTAGTGTTGCAACTACTAGTTGTCAAACCAAACACATGACTCTATGCTCCAACTATAGGAATAGAAGCTACATGCACTTGAAACAACACTGTAGCTCCAACTACATTGAACCAAATAACCCCTAAAATGCAAATTGAGTAATTTTGAATAAATCACTGGATTGTAGTTTCTGCATACGTGCGGAGAGGGGAATTGGAACTTGAGAATATTTGTTTAGAAGGACTTGGTGAATCATTAAATAACCAATAAATGTTGCATGTCATCATCCCTTGTGTACACAATCTTTTACAGATTAAATTTGATTGTTATTACATCAAGTGTGTATAAACTTGATCAGATGTCTAGTATTATTAATTGTAGTAGAGATTCCCTCAAAAATAAAACTGGAGTAGGGATCAAAGTGTTGTGGGACAACTTCTCAGTCAAAACATGAGTTTTTTAATTAACTTACAAATTGAGGATGGTTTTCTTTGTTAGTGATAAGCTCAAAAAAAACTAGTAAAAGTTTAACCTTTATTCCTCCCTCCGCCAACATAAATTGAACAGTACAATAGTGCCGTCTGTTGACTAGACTCTGACACGCGTGACGAGTGGGCCCCAACCCCAAACCGGGACCTCAGCCTGCATGATCTCCAGTAATGGGCTTGCAAAATCAGCCTTTAAGGCCGATCCATATATGAATCAGAAAGGCCCAGCCCAACCATGACCATCCTCAAATTTCCAAGCAGTTTAAACGGTAACCGTGTAAACCAAAAACAGATAAAAAAAACTCTAGAAGTCCAGAACAACGTTTAAACATGCTCATATCACTATGATACTTCTCGTACTTACCCAAAAAATGAAGTTAGCATCAACCACCTAATTTTTGTGAAAATTTCATGTTTTAGAGACTGTATCAAAATATTAATTATACTGAGATTCTAAAATGTTGAGTTCCCTTTTGACTTTGAAAGGATACTTGTAGTTTTATTCAATCTATTCTTTGTGGTAACTTTATCTCCATAACGTTTAAGAAATCAAACGGGATTTTACAATTTCAATCTGAATCTGCCCCATCAATCTATAGGTTTATATCTTCGTTCGAGAGAAGGAAAAAAAAAGGTACATATCAACATACGATTTTATACGAACATATCTGAGCAATTTATTTATTTTAATTATTTAAGTATAATTACATTTAATATTTCCTGAGCGAAAAAGAATCCCAGAAACATTAAAGTTTCGTTTTTCCTCTCTTCTCTCTCTAACTATTTATGCCAACACCTACATCATTCACATACTGGCCAAATCGCCCATCAATCCACCTAATTAAGAATTTTGACTTTTACCATTAATTACAAAAATACTCATTTACTGACGAAAGCTAGCTCTCCTTAGCCCTTACTCTTCAAAAAGTAATTACAAATTACAGAGTTAGTTTTCTTCAGATAATATCCATTCTTCATAATGTCTCACCCATGCAGGCATCTAGTTTTACAAACTAGGGAGGTTCCCACTATATAAAGTTGCCAATTGATCGGGAACCTAGGCTCAAAAAAAAATCCTAAAAGCCAATTTATACTCGTTTCCTATAGAAGAGTCGGATTAATTCATCACAAACAATCCTCCTAGGTTTTGTCAAGCCCAAGTATAGGAGAATGGTTCAGTGTCCGGTGGAGAACTACCGCATTTTGGCCCAAAAGGAGCCCAGCCCACTTCTAATCATCAAAAAACTTGAGGCAGTCAACCGAACAGAGAGCGTCAAAACTCGATTCTCTAGTGAAGTTTCAAGCCCAATTCATATTGCGGGGTTTTGTTTGAACGTAAAAGTCATAAAAAGTCATAATTCGTAAATGACTTACAATTCAATTACAGCTACAGCGTTTGTTTGGACCGTAATTCATGAAAAATTTACGCAACTCAAGTGCCACTCACTTGCAACCGAATTATCACTCACTTACAGCCCATTTACAATTAATTTTGTAATCATACAAATTTGTATTATTTTTTTAATGTTGATATTAATTTTCTTTTAATATTTAACATTTTTAATATTTATTTGTAATATTAAAAATTTTTAAATCACCAAATAATTAATTTTGTAGTTAATTTTTTTCGCTTACGACTTACACATTACGATAACCAAATAACGTAAAATACAATACACTTTCTCACTTACAACTTTAAATTACCAATCAAACACCATAAAACTTACATGTAACTCATTTACAATTATAAAAGAATTTACCAATTACGATTTACAAATTACGGCCAATTACTGCAACCAAAACCAAATAGACCTGCTAGAGCTTTCTTTTTCCTTTAAAACAAATTGTGACTACCAATGCACAAAATTAACTTGACACTCCAAGCAGACTGACTTAAAAATTAATTTTTATAAATAATGACCTTAAAGCCTAATATCAACTTACTAATAGACCCGACCTCGATTCCGGTTCGAACCGGCGAACCGAACCATGGAACAAAAACCGGAACCGAATCAGGCCGCCAGTTTTCCGGTTTCCAAACCGAACCATGTCCTATCCGGTGCGGTTCCGATTTTGCTTTTTAAGAACCAGAATTTATGACCGTTCTGGGGCCTGGCGAGCAATGTTCCTAGTCTGACCTGTCCGTCCGGGGCCTAACCGGCAGCTTTTTTTTTTTTTTTTTTTTTGGTTGGGTTGGGTTGGGGGTGGGGGGTGTTGGGGGGGGGGGTGGGGGTGCAAAGTACACACAATAATACTTACTAAGATGCTCGTTACAATCAAACGTCGCAACGCAATCACATAACATGGCTGCTCATGTTGCTGCCAAAGATGCCATGTTTAACAGTTTTGAAGTGCTGCCATGATACACCATCGTGCCCTCAGTCTTTTAACTGAGAACCCCCTTTTCTCTTTCTCCTGAAGGAGTTTACCATCAATTAAAATTAAGCGAACTACCCCTTTTTTTTGCCAAATAAAAGGGGTTGGCTAATTTGCGCGTCAAAAATTGTTTCCATTAACAGTCAAAAACTGAGTCTTGAAATTTGCAGTGGTGTCCCAATGATTCTACAATATTTTCCTTCACGTTACAATGGTCTTTAAATAAGATCTGAATTATGCGGTCACCCTTTTGAGACTACGGTAGTAATATCACGAATTTATTTTGCTGACTTCCCTAATTTTACACTTTGCCTTAAATTTGAAGTTATTGCGTCCTACTGTCATAATCCAAATTTTCCTCGCACCGCTTAGGAACTCGTCCAATGAAAAAAAGTATGCTGATGCTCCAAAATCAAAATCAAGAGGATGAGAATATGAAAGGAGTTGCAATTAATTAAAAATCCACCAGTGAAAGTAAACAGGATTGAACTCATAATTTTTTAGATACTTTTTATGAACGCTAGCAAATAAGGATTCTTCCATCTAGCAACAGTCAGGAACCAGGGCAGGTAGTTATAGTTATGGCTTATAATTATTAGAGCTATATTAATCTATAGTTTGTTAAAAATACCACATAGGATGAACTAACAATAAGCACATAAAACGCCATGTAGATTAAGCCTCAAAGCCCCTTAGTGACAAGCTTTTAACTCTAAATGACAGTCCATCTCCATCTCTTCTCAATCATTCACTTGCTCATTAAACTGATTTCGTCCTCGGCAAGCTTGATTCTACTGACTCCTACTCTAAGACACATTTAGAGTAAAGCAAGCAGCAGGCAAACCCCTATGCGCGCATTAGATTGAGGGCCACATATCAAGGCCCAGACGCGCAACCAAAGGGCTTATAGCTCCCAATTTTTCAGGATTCGGTTCATGTGTGTGAGCCACACGCACACACAATAAGAGGACCAATCTTGTGATGACACGTGGATTGAAACTCTTATAATATGCGCATGGCCGAATTTAATAATACAAAATTTTCAAACAATGTCTGAAGCAAAAGCTGGATAAGCGCATGGACGAATTTAATAATACAGTTGAATAGCCATTGAATGAAGGGTGAATAAATAATAAAGCCAACATTTGTGATGACCCATGCTTGACTACGGACATCTAGTTAGATTCTGGCATCTTCGAAACCCGTAACAGCTGTTATTTCTCTCGTATAACTCAATATCATAATTAGACAAAGCACCAACCCTTTATGGCAGGCTACATGACTGCCATGTTCTTCCCTACTCTAACTTCAAAAGGTATGCTTCCGAACAGCCAAAACACCCGAGAATCCCCCTATCAAAGTAATTCCTAAGGCAAACCTAAAAAAAAAAAAAAAAAAAAAAAGAGTAATGCTACTTGTATTATTTTTTTATACTATATTATATACTCTATGAATTCTGAGTCATATTAGTAATTAATGAGGATGTAGGTCACAATTCATAAGGATGTGACTCACAATTCATGAATAATAGTATAATGTAATATAAAAAAGTAGTACAAATAGCGTTACTCAAAAAAAAAAACACCACTCTCAAAACTTACAGTCTGGTTACCCCTAACTAAGGGTGTGCATCGGTCGGTTCGCTTTGATTTTTATTAAAAAAATCCGGACCAAACCGCACTGCATACATTTTCAAACCGAACCAAACCGGTTCGATTACAGTTTTGTAGTTTGGTTCTGAGAGAGGAAAAGAGAGAGAGCAGCAGCGGGCTTCAGGGCGTGTAATTTTTCGGGTGAAGGAGAGAGCAGGTAATTTTTTGAATAAAGGAGAGAGTGCACATGGGGAAGAGGGGTGTGTCGAATTCTAAGCCACTGACCAGTGCTCTCTTTTTTGGGTAATTTTTAGAGTTGAAGAGACTTCGTTCAGTGTATCGAATTCTAAAATTTGAGAAACCGAACTGAACAGAACTCAAACCGCACCAAACAGACTGGTTCAGTACGGTTCCATTCGGTTTCGCGGTTTGTCCAAACCATTGCTCACCCCTACACCTAACAAAGATTTACTTGTCATCTCAAATTCTAAATCATCAAATATAATAACGGATGTTGGCAGTGACAGATGTAGGATGTTCACACTAGATGTGAGCGTAAATGTAATAAGAACTTCAGTGTGAGCGAAAATGTAATAAGAAAAAATAGAAAAAAGTAAAAAATTAGAGTTGTACCCACCAAGACTTGAACTTTTGACCTCCAATAACTTATATGTATAAGTTCTCACTTGAGATTGCTCTTTATGTTAGTAAAAATAATCTAAAAAGAAGATTATATACCGAAAAAAAAATTACAAACTATATATATTATTCCATTATTTTATAAAATTCAGTGTGAGCGTCCACCCACACTGGGCTGTATGTGGGTCCTCCCCTGGATGTTAGCATGTTCTACAGAATATATGAGTTTCCAACAAAGATGGTAGCACTATACTTGAATAGGAAAAACGCAGCAAGGAAATCAGAGTTAACAGGGCACTGAACACTAACAATATGATTATAATAAACAGTAACGAAAAAATTATGCAGCAGAAATATCAATAAATAAACAACAAACAATTCTAATATCTTTTCCCAGCAAGCTAGTTTCATTTTCCGTATGAAAATTTTATAAGTGCCAGTTCCAGTCTTCCAGAACTGCAGCACTGTACGATTTATATTAATAAATGCAGGCAAGGAAAAAAAAAACTCTCCCCACAACCAATTTCATTATTTATAAAAGGCAGCTAGAAGCCTAATATATATCAATTTCCCTTTAAGATTTCTAACTATTGTCATATTCAGTTGAACCAATGCTTGTGTCAAGCATAAGGTTTCAGAAGGCCAAATCAGATCGGCTCAAAACCAACCGACCCCCTGCAACGGTAACTTAAGAAACCAAGACACAACGAGATACAGGTGAACTAACAAAACTTGGTTACGGGGAGCATACCTCAGCCAGCTTCAGAACTCCTTCAGTGATGCTGGGTCACACCCAATAAACATCAAATGTTTTACAGCAGTAAAACATTGCTTATGGTTCCTCCATGCGTCAAAATCAACACATGGAAATATTAGAATGGCAGAATCAGAAAAGATATGGCCAAATGTCCATCAGTCTTTAACAAATCTGTATCAATAAACCAACATGTCAAAATGAACATTAGATCTAGACTCTCCTATATACATTATATATAGAGAAGGGAAGTAGAAAAACTTAATGCAATCCACTACAAATATGTAATATTTTAACTCGATGCAACTCACTACAAGTAAGTAATGTTTTAACTTGAGGGCTAATTAACATGTAAAAGGAAACGAAATGTTTAACATATAAAGTTACCTCAACAGTATTATTTCTTGCATCCACAAAAGATTGAACAGTAGCTTTTCAAGTTTTACCCAGTTCTTCTCCGTTTATGGTAGTTAACACCTCTATACTCATCATCCAAACCTTCAATCATCTCCCACCTCTCACATTCCAACCGTCCATCTTTAGATTTTGGCATTTGCTTTGAGGACCTTGAGCTGTGACTGGCCTCTCTCTCTTTGCGGTGCTGCCTCCGGTCATTAGAAAAGTTAGGTTCCAGACTAGATTCCGAATGATTATGATGCCTGTGAGTGTGCTTTTTACGATGTTCAACAACCTTCTCATCATCAGAGATTTCCTTGCGGCTCCGATGTTTATCACTGGCAAATTGTCCTCTTCTTTCGTTCTCCTTCTCAAGTCTGATTCCATGGAGATGTCTCTTCCTCTCTCTACTGTGCCGGTTGGAGCTGTCAGACACATCTTGTACTTCAGAATTTGATTTCCCAGAATGATGAGCCCTTTGATCTCTCCCAGAAATTGATTGGTGAGAACCCCTTTCATGTCTCCGTTCAACAGAGGGAAACTCTTCATCTGATCGCATAGGTGGCTGTCGATGGAATGCACCATAATGAATGTTCCCTGGGTGTTTCCTGTGAATTCTTGGGCTGTCATCATCTGAGAAACTCCCAGCGTTCTCCTTGTCTGGTTGATCCCTCTGTTCATGTGATATTCTGCGGGACGCCTTGTAATACTGATCTTCAGGCATGTGATCAAAGTCATGCTCTCTGGTCGAAAGGAACAGACAGTCAGTGCTGAATATTTGGAGAAGAATACTTTCTATATCAAAATACTTGCACCTAGACATGTACTAAATTATATTTTAGAATTGATGCGTGCTTTTGTCATACATTTGCTCCAAGTCAAGTTTGAATCTGTGGCAAGTTCAGTAATATTGTTAGGCAAAAATTGCAAATTATACAAGTACCCATTTTCTAGAGTTAATACAAATTCGTAAAGTCAGATTTCTCTAGCAATCCTGAGCTTCTATTAAATTTTAATACTAAAAAAGCCTAGTAATGTATGCCTCAAACGTATTCAACAAACATTAAAAGCGCATAACAATAGGAACATAGATGTGGGGAATAATTTCACCAGGGACAGGGGACCATGTTGCTGATATATTCTGAATTTCTGATGACTTCCTTTCATAAACCCATATAAGACTTCAAGTGTTGATTGGTTATTAACAGTGTTCATAACATTATTCTGTGGTTCGGCACTAAGATTATTTATATATAATTTCAGTGTTGGCCGCAATTTATTGAAAGTGGGTAGAACATCGAGTTAGTAATTTTTTTAAGCATATAAGTCTATATTCTGAAGGTTGAAAAATTGAATACCGTTCTGGATGCCTGTACAGAGATTTGTGCTTCTGTTTGCCATCCTGAGGTTCCACAAATGCTTGACGAGTAAGATGTCTTTCTGCAACAGGTGTCATAGGGGGTTGTCCACCACCCATCCTCATGAACCCACTGGATTTAATTAAACAATGCAAATTTGAATATGACATGCAAAACACCTTAAAATTCATGGAACATCTTATTTGAAGATGCATGACTAATAAAGGCAGGGGAAAAAAAAGGATGAATGCAGGTACAGATAAAATAGCTTACTAGGGGCCTGGCATGCCAGCATACATGGATGACATGTAGGGCGACATGCCGAAAGGTGAAATGGGGGCCAACGTTGAATCATATTGCATCATCCCCTGAGCACCACCATACATATTCCCATAAAGCGTAAGTTGGGGTAATGTATTTCCTTGCCAATAAGCCTGTCCATACACTGGCATGCCTCCAGCAAATGCAGCATCTCCTGAAACTGGGCAAAGATACATGCTGAGGATTTTTGAAGTACTAATGACCTGTCCATACCCAAGGAAAAAACGAGTCTACAATTTTCTTACCTGTCTGATTAAATGGATATGAATTAGAAGCTTCTGGACAATCTCGAATCAAATGGTTAGGGGAGCCACACATGTAACAATTTCGATCACCCTGATTTTAAACAAGGTACATTAGAAATACAATGTATAGCAGATTTAGTCACCCTGATTTAGTGCATAGATTTAGTCGCTGCGACATAGATAGTGCTAAGGAGATCTAGACATTTGTGCAATCTGAACCCCTCCCTCTCTCCCCCCTGCCCTCAGAGATAGGTACACATTAGTATAAGGAGATAAATAATAATTCACCTCAAAATTGAAGCTGATAGAGGGGTATTTGCTCACAAATATAATGAGTTATGTTTGAAGTACACAAAAGTTTAAAAACCTAACATGTGTATACTCGTGTACGCGCACATGACACACGCACGCACACGCACGCACACACACACAGTATGTTTAATAAAAATAGTATTCATCTTACAGAGGAGTAAATAAGATGATGACGAGAGTACCTTTCTGTACCTACTTGACGGCATTGAAGTTCCACTTCCATCTGCAAATTTCATAACAAGGGATAAGTAAGAGAAGGACGAGAGAGAGAGAGAGAGAGAGAGAGAGAGAGAGAGAGAGAGAGAGAGAGAGATAAAACAAATCTAGAGATCATGAGTTACCTATTACAGTGACACCAAGCCCCTTATTCCTCTGGGTAGCCATGTTAACTGCAACATTAAGAAAGTTTAAACAATATAAAGTAGTACGGATAATCTAATTTTTATAAGAGAATTTGGAAGCGTTCAGGTAAACAAAAATATAGCGCAAAAATATTAATATAACAAACTTTTTCAGGTTTTAACAATAAGTTGGACGTAGCTGAAACCAGCACGAGATGCAGCCAAAATCGATGCCATGCAGTAACATTTTTTCTACCATATTAGTTTAGCTTTTCAAAAAAGAAAAGAATATGCTGTGACTATGCTAATCGATTATGTTTTATTCATACTAACTATATACCAATTTTGTACTGCAATACTGTGGTTAAAAAGGATACTATCCTAATGAGAAAGTTCACGTATCTTCTCAAAAACTATTCTTAAGTTTCTAGCACTTATAAATTTTACAAGAACGTTTTTCAAGAAAGGAACAACATGGCATCATAACTATTTCTGTCCAGGAACCTGCTTATGATTAAGTTCAAAAAAATAATGAACTGATTATATCTTCCACTTGCAGAAAATTTTGATGCAACTTCGAGGAATTACCTCCGTGAAAACCAGTGACATGATTCAAGGCTTCTGATGAGCTGTTTTCACCCCCCTTCGTCAGTTTATTCTTAAGAGCCAATGGTGTGGATTTCCCCATGCCTCCAGTCAGTTTATTTTTATATGTAGCCTCAGTTATAACCTGATTGGACCCTCTCCCTGTCGCCGAAGAAGAATGTGGGTGTGCTGGTTCTTTTTTTCGTATAGACATGGTACAAGACACCTCCTTCATATGAATTCCTGATTCCACATCTGCATTTATGTATGGGGCAATAAGAAATTAGACTTTGATACAAAAATGACTGATTCTAAAAGACATGCTTTCCTTTTAGCAGGCTATGATGTCCCCTCCCCAACAAATCACAATCATATTTTTCTTATAAAAAAATGTTCAATTTGTAAGGTCTGAGAGCTTTGACAAATAAAATAACAATCGAATGATATGCAGTGTTTTAAGATGTCCTTGATCGAGGATATTGCTCTTAGGAAGGCCCATTGCTAGTGTTGCTTTAAAAGGATATATATGTCTCACCTGGAACATACTGAGGAATCTTGTTCTCTAAAGCATTGTTAGCCGATTGTGCCTCAAGGAAATGTACAATTGCCTGCCGAAGAGATAAGTTCGGAAGCAAGGCCTCAACAGTGCATTTCATGGAAGAACACTTAGGGCACCTCCCCCTCTCAACTAAAGCCGATCGAATACCTGGAGCAACATATGTTAGCTATTAGCCAATAGTCATTCATAATTATAGGACAGTCCAGTAATATGGTTTTACATGAGTTGCAACTTGCAACCACCAGTATATCTGAAATTTGGTTTTGAAAGAAAAAAGCTTAATCGTGAACAGCAAGCCATATGATGATATTCATGATCGTAACATGATTTTCTTTTTGTCTATTTTGATGAAAAAGCCTTCTCCTTTATAAAACACTAAATGCTGGATGATAAAAGAAATGTCTATTGTTCGATCTCCTCTTTATGCGATCTCTTATTTTTTATTCTTATGCCTAAGATAATAAAACAAAGGAAGAAGCAAATTATACAATGTCTTCCAAATAAAATATGTAGTGCTAAACTAATTATTAATATCTGACTGCTGTGTATCTAACTACTAGAGATGACAAAATAGGCCGACCATGATTCACGGCGGGGGACCCATGTAACTTTCTTTAGCCATGACTCTACAGTTTGATTAGCATTTTTCGTTTGTTTTACACGGTGAAGTTTCCAATGCTGGATACTTATGAACATAATCAATATGCTGGGTAGCTATAACTTTAACTTTATCATGAAGTGTCAGATGATCCTATATGCCAAATTTAGAACAGAATCTGTTGAGTCCTTAATTACAATGGACACATGAGAACAATTAGAAAATATCTGGCAATCTCAAGATACAAACTTGACATGCGAATAGGGTCATGGTTTGTACAATTTATATGGCATGATCATGATTACTTTTCCATAAGTATATGCATCCAACCACATCATCTAAGCTTTTTCAATCAAAATGGGAATGGTTGATGAGCATGACTCAAGGTCAAGAAACCCCCACAAAAGAATTGGCCAAACTTTTTCGACCATCTGTTAACCCGACATCAAACATCTATAAATCAGTGACAAAAATCCTAGCGAAGATTCCTTCAAAAAAATTTCCTACCCAAGATATCTAACCAAGAGAAGGGCATGTCGTAAAAGAATGCTTTTACAATTTTCTATATCCACACTTTGTTAACTACTTGAAACTAGGTTAGAATCTATAAAAATCATAATTTTTTTTTATTATAGACATCTTTAAGTAAGAAGATCTATGATTAACAGTGTGAACCATCTCTCTGCGTAGAGCATCCATGTATTTTGGCAAGTGTGAATAACTATCGAAATTTGTAGGGATTCCTACAGAGACAAACATTACTTTCAATATACTGCAGATGATTTAACAACTTTTTACATGTTGATTCCCACCAGTTATTTCATTCTTATCCGGAAAGTACAGGATCCTCATTTGGTAAATTACACCTATTGCATATGATAAATAGACTACTTACTTTTTAAGCTGCATTCTGTCACTCTGTACCAAGACCAAAACATGTCAACTTAGGCACAGTGAGACATGCATAAGCAGATGGAAGCTGGATCCAAAGTAAGTAGGTAATATTGGGTAGAAACGGGGTGCTATCTGACCTTTCACAACTAAATTCTTATTAAAGTCCCTATCACTACACCAAAACACCGACTGTAGGCTACAAGCAGTTCGCTTCGGACCGATTTGTGAAGTAAAAGGTATTTATATTTTAACACGCCCCTGCAAGTCGAGCGCTCTTTTATGGGCCGAAACTGAGCTTTTGCGCTAGCGGTATTTTTGTTTTTAATTCCACATTAAAATGCGCGCCCGGTGGGATTGAACCAGCGTGGCTCTGATACCACATTAAAGTCTATGACACTGCACCAAAACTTTCAAGTTAAGATGAGGGTTGAAGATTTATATTTTAACACACCCTTCCCCGTAGGTCGAGCGCTCTTTTTATGAGCCAAACCTGAGTTTTCGCGGTAGCGGTATTTTTTATTTTAAATCCGTTTTCAAAAGCGCGTCGGGTGAGATTTGAACCTGAGTTGCTCTCTTACCGTATTAAAATCCCTGACATTACACCAAAACTCCGAAGTTATGGTGAGGGTTGAGGAATTTATATTTTAACAATTCCAAATCTTGACCCCATTGATATGTAAAAAGAATATAAGCGGATTTTGCGCTTTGTTTTAAGATGGGCATACATTCATACATACATATATACCAACTACCAAGCTCTAACCAAGGTGAACACCCTAGAAATTCTCAATGAAGAAAACAACCTTATACCTGAACATAAGGTCGAGTTTTTGAGTACCCAAACATGTTTTTTTCCCCAATTGTTGCAATGAGAACTTGAGAAGGTATGATAGGACACGCAAGTATAGTTATACTATGGTCTTCATGCTAAATCTTCAAAAGTGGAGTAATGTGAGTTGGACATTCTTATAGTCTTAAGGTGCGACAAAGTTGGTACGTTAAACTAACAAATTTGTATACTCTAAAAAGTTCATAGGCGGGAAAAAAAGCAACACGATGTTGTACCATAGACATATATTAAAAGAATTTAAGGATCAAAGATTTTAAAATACCATATAGTTTGCTTGCATGTGTGTGCACACAAGTGTTGTGTGTGGTACCCCCTAAAATAATTTCCTACATTTTCTGCTTGTCACTAAAAGCAGATATCAAATTATAATTATTTATTTCGTTGCCTTATTGGGGGAAATGTTCATAAATGTTCTTAAACGAGATGCAGACTCTTTTCCGGGGCATAAATATATAGAACTCTGTCCAATTATAAAGATTAATATAGCTGTCATGCTCTCTATTAACTGTTGGATGATTGGATCTATTAAGAACCTAAACTATATATAAGTATTCTAAATGTCTGAAATTACTCTAAAAATGTTCATTCTATGTCGTAAAGTCCAATTATTCCTTACCATGTAAAGAATTGAGTGCATCCTTTTTGTGATGCTTCCACTTCTATCAAAAATCCAAAGGATATATAATACATCTATAAAGAATATATACATCAGGAATGTTCCACTATATCAGCCTTGATCTACTGCTAAAAAAGCCTTACAAAGACTCTGTAAAATCCCTTAAATGAATCAAGGGGTTCAAAATGCATCAAGTAGTTCAACAATGAATAGTTGCAAACAACATTCAGCATACACCAGTGTCGTGTGCCAATATTGAATCTGCACAATTTGTTATGACCAATGCAACACAATGTAGATGAGAAAAGTGCATCAACTATTTAGAAAAAGTAAACTCTTTTCTACTTGCTATAGATAACTATCAAATGCATCATCGCCCAATGCCAAAGAATAATTTCCAAATATTTGATTTTTTTTTACCCTCCAGGTCATTTGGATTTTTGTACATGACCACATGTATGGTTCCCCTTCTGGAAAGCATACCTGCATACGAGTATGTCATTGGTTTAAATCCTCCTAATAGGGCACACAGAAGTTATAAAACACACCGGTTTGGTTCTCCTTCTGGAAACCATACCTATTTACTAGTATGCCATGGGCTTAAATCCTCCTAATAGGGTATCTATAGAGAGTTAAGAAGTGGTGATTTTAATTACTAACTACCAGAACTATAGGTTGCGGCAGATGTATTGACCATAGAATTGTGGTGTGAACAAAAGAAATCTAAATTGCAATTTGTTTGATTACTTCTCAATTCCGTTCACATTTCAATTCTCATGATAGAGTAACCTCTAGGAAGATTACTTCGTAATTCAAGCAACTCGTATGCTGGCACCTTCCAACGCAACTTTGAATTGCAGTCGGTTCAATCTGTAAAATCCTACTACTTCCAGTGAGGAGAATAGCAGTCCATTCACATTCCAACTCTCATGACAGAGTAACCTCTAGGGAAGATTGCTTCATAATTCAAGCAATCTATATGTTGGCACCTTGCAAATCAACTTTGAATGGCAATATGTTCAATCTGTAAAATCCCTACTCATTCCCAGTGAGAGAATAGCATTGCATTCACATTTCAAACTCTCATAATAAGCTAGAAAAAACGAACCTGATCACAAATGGATTAGAACCCACATCTCAGCATAAGAACTGCTTGAACTACAAAGTGATCTTCCTATATATCGCCCCCTTTGGGAATACTTTCCATATATAATGAAATTAAACTTTTAAATGCATTGCCTTGTGAGTTCAAGAGTTATGTATACCCCCAAAAAGATTCCTCGAATAATATACCGACTAAAATTTTGCTGTTTGGGGTTCCCTTATATTGGATTATACTAATAGAATGCTTGCATAAACAATGTTAAAAAATCTTCTGTGTGATTTCCTAAGAATGCCATATTTTTATTAAATCCCAAGTTATAAACTAACATTACCGATGTTCACTTTTCTTGCTATATATGAAATACCTCACTTTATCAAGTCATTCTCTCATTCCGGTCTCTTGTTGGTCTCCTTGCCTAACATGGGTCTTTTCCCCAGCATTTATATATATTTCCTTCATCCTACTATTTATGCCAACACCTAATTCATAGATACATTGGATGAATCCACCATCAATCCAACTAATTAAGATTTCTCTATCCCCATTAACAGTGCATCATTAATAAGATCTTCTTATATCCTTTACAGTACTCCTACAGGTTACAGTAATGATATTACATTTCAACAAAGTACTTCAAAAAGTCGGTTGCAATGTAAATGTTCTGTTTTAGTTGCTAATTGTTACACGTACAGAATCAGCATAATATTAAACTAAAATGAAAAAGTAAATCAAAGTATCCACCCCCCCCCCCCCCCCCCCCCCAAAAAAAAAAAAAAAAAAAAAACCCAATCAAACAAAGGAAAAAAGGAAAAGAAAAAAACAGATGCGAACTAGACTTGGGAAGACATCAAGGAGAAGGGAAATCTCCACAGATTTGTTAATAGAGAATTTACATTTAACTCCACAGCATGCAAAAAAAAAAAAACCAAGAGCAATAACAAATTCCCATCCGACTTCAAAAAAGTTTATGAGTTCATTCTGGAAAAAGATCCAAATATAGCTAAATAAGGCAACAATAACCAAACAAAGCAAAATAAACCAAGTATTAGAATTCTAATGTCCTACAAGTTGAGGATGCATGAAATGTGAATCATTATGGATATCCAAAAAATAGGAACATGATTAGTAATTTTTTAGTGTAAAACTTTAGGTTTTTTAAATTATTGAAAGCTCCCGCAAAATTTCCAATTTCCGTGTTACAAAGTGAAGATATTACTATACATCAAGGTACTTTTGACATTAAAATCACAAATGTCCATGTGAAAGCATAACTATTATGGTTATCCATCTCTCGCAGATGTAATAGAACCGTAGGAAGTAGCTTACATTTTTCACAAAAACTATGCTGGCAGCAGGGGATCATAACAGCGTCTTTGAAGATTTCGTTACACAGGGAGCACCTCAATTCTGTTGGTAAATCCATGTCCAGCATTGTTGGCAAGGGCATCGCAATGTATCTGAAATGATTAGGGTAACATAACTATTAAAGGGCATATATGCTAACTTCAGAAACTGGAAATATGAACATGATTGTGCACGGTAAAGTTAATATTTGAGGTAAACTAGCTTACTCATCCAACTTCTGCGGCACTTCTTTCTTAGCCTCTAGCTTGAGTTGCTTCTGAATTTCTTTGGTATCAGATTCTTTACAACAGTTATCTCCAATAACTTCTGCCATTACAGTAATAAAATAATAGATGAACACATATACTGCTTATGATAGGCTTCAACATTGCATAAGATTCAATATAAAATTTAGTAAGAGGATTACCTTTTGACATAGCTTCACTGACATCACTGCTTTCAATATTTTGACATCTTGAGATGGATGTCTCGGAGCATCTAAATCAATAGAAAACAGTTACAAACTTATTTGCGGGCAAGAATAATACAAAGCAGTTGGAAGCAGTAACTATCAAATTTAGAAACAGGAAATAACAAACTTGATACAATGTCTGGATAAGAGACGACATAGCTCACTAACATCACTGTTTTCAGTGACAAAATTCTTCAATGTTGAAGGGACTGATAGAAGTAATCTACCCGATTAATCTTCCTCACTCTATGATTAAGAGGGTTAGCATATATCATAAAGTGGATTTTATTTTTCATTCACAATCATAGATCTGCAGGAGGAGCTCCCACATGGTTAATTTAAAACAAAACATACAAGCCCGGGATTAGATAACAAAGTTTCTGATTATCTCATGTAAACACACAATTTTGACAATCCAAATAACATTGTACTCATTGCAAGATAAATGCAGAATAGTTCATGATGAACATGCATAATATATTATGGCTTACTACATTTCACCTTCATACCCTATCTCAAACCCCAAAAGTCCATAAATAAATCGCATG
Source organism: Agave tequilana (assembly GCA_038442645.1). Lineage (NCBI taxonomy): Eukaryota > Viridiplantae > Streptophyta > Magnoliopsida > Asparagales > Asparagaceae > Agave > Agave tequilana. Next base: position 64,294 of record JAVJIF010006809.1, on the reverse strand, counting down.
ATAAGATACCAAGTTTGAACTCCCCATCAATGGTAAATGGGTTCTGGTTCACTTAGGATCCTACAACATGTGCCAAATTTGACTAAGGTTCAAGTTGGATTCCATGTGAATCTGACCTGTTTAGAACTTAATAATATTTCATGGTGGTAGTAATTCATTAAATAAAATTAAAAGAAGAGTGAGGACAGCTAGAAAAAAGGCTGATAGAGAACAGGGACAGAAAGAGAAATTGCAGCAAAAATCCTCAAAACAGGAAACATATCAAACAGTAAACTAAAGAAACTGAAAAAAATTGCAAAGAGGAAAATAAATAAACTGGAAAGCAATTATAAATAGAACAGATTCCGTTCATCTCCAGTCTAATTAAAAAAACTACAAACTCCAGCCAATCAAACCCTGACTTAACTTTATCTAAAAACCAACGGAACAGATCCAAATCTTCTACCGAATCCAACTCAAATAGAACCAATTCAACTCTATCTCAAATGAACTTGAATCCAAAGCAAATAAAACTAAAAGTGACTCTAGTCTAACCATATAAAATCCAATAAAATCAGAAAACTAACTCAAGTCTATATAAACTATTAAAGCTTGACAAACTCAAACTGATCCAGTCAAGTCCATTGAGGTTCAAGAGACTTCAAAAGATCATCTATTTTTGTAGGTTCTCACAATCTAAAACAAGCGTTTGACAAAGAAAGAACAAAATGATATTAGAGGAATCGGATGTCGCACCTGGGAATGACATTGTCCTTTTTATTATCCGTGAACTTCAAATTACCAAAATCAGCATCAGACACGGGTAATGATCCCTGAAGAGTGGGAAATAAATCCATGCCAAAGTCATCAAAGTTCTCCTTATCAATGTTCTGCTAAGAAGAGAAAATTAAACTTAATGTGAGCCTAGAACACATCTACAATAAAATTCAAGAAATATCTTTAAAAGTAATCAAAGTGGGAGAAAACAAGAAATATAAACAAGTTTAATATACTGAAAAACCAAAAGTAATTAGAGAACAGCAGTACATAAGGAGATGAACTCTTCATGAAGACAATGAAGTCTTGGAATCATGGTTTACATTATATCTCAAACAAATGATATATCCAGGCGAACCCCTAAAAATCTGCATTAGAATGTATGTATGTGTGTGTGTATATATTAAAAGCTCTATACAAAAAAACTATCATGCAATTTGAAGCTCATCTAAGCAATACTTTATGTGGTGGCAAAATGAAAGGTTTTTTTGACAGTTGGTAAGTGTTCATTTTTACAACCACTTGAGCAATTGATCTTCAAAATATATGATTTCTTTTGTTTGTAAGCCTTCGAATTGAAAGTTAAGCAGTGGTAATTATAAAGATCCCCAGGGGGAAATGAAGATGTCTCTACGTTACCCGTAAAATGTGAAGTATCAAACGTAATTTCATGAAGTCATTCGGTCTGAATGTTACATTAAAACATGTACATCACACACACACAAACACACACACACACACAGATAGAAAAAGACTTGGGTCCTTTGGGAAGGATATGGAGATGAATCCTTCCGACTCAAATGCAATGTTATGCCATTCAAGCTGAAAATTCACTCTGTTGGAGTTAATTTACATTGTTAAGAGTGCTTAAAAATAAAAATTCAAGTGTTTTGAATATTTTTTTATTATTCATCAAGCAGGCGCAAAATAATGGCCGAAATAGTGAGTTAGTTAGTTTAACAGTGTAGAATATTTGACATCTAACAAAAGTAGGTGTATGCAGGTTTTTAAATATTTAGATCATGATCAAATGGTCGGATCGAGAATTTATATGTCTAAAATCATAGATCTAAGTAATATGTTACTTTTGGCCGTCCATTTTGTACCTAATTGATGTATGAACAAGAAAACTATAAAACACTTTATTTTTAGTTACTTTAAATAATGTAGGTAAATTTCAATAGAGTGGATCTTATATTTGAATGTCGTAGCATTGAATTTGAGTTGGAAGGATTCATGCTCAAATCCTTCCAGAACAGAAGTAACCGAGTCTATATAATATATATATATATATATATATATATATATATATATATATATATATATATATATATATATATATATATATATATATATGGTAGAGGCTTTAATACTCTCAGGGCATAACTAAGCTAGTTATGCGTGTGTTAGGTGGGGATGAGGCTTTATAGTTTCTTATGACAAGAAAAACATTTTTCTCATTTCTGTATGTAGTATATTCATCCACATAGCCAACTAGGTAGCGAGCTCGCACATCCAATGTGCGCCTGTGATGTAAGATGCACACAGACAAAAATAGCAATGGTATCTGTAAGGTGATGTAGGATCAGATATTGCTTCCCATTAACAAACTTAAAAACGAGCGCACTAGACGTCTAGGTGATGTATTGCATGTGTATTTATGGTGATGCACGATGAGCCTTCATTGTTCCCCTGTGACAACAAGAAGTTTGTTCCAAGTTGACAATTACAGACTTCAACAAAGTAATCAATAGAATTTTGTTTCACTAATGTATGATTGATATTATATTCATTCCTATGGTGCGCATGGACGAACGCGCACACAGCAAAGTGATATGATGAGGCTTTATTGTTCCTTATGACAAAATAAAAGTTGTACTCCAAGTTGACAATTAGAGACTTTAACAAGGTAAATAACTGATGGTAATTTTGTCTTTTAAAAGACGAGGTAATAAAATGTGTTATACAATAAATGATCGGTGAAGTATTCTGGCTATGCCCGCGACAAGTTACTATCACTGAGCAGAAAAGCAAATTTTGGAAGATAATTCAATCCATTTGGAGCAAATTCTCCTGAGAATTCAAGATAGTCCTGGACATGGATAGAGAGATGTTTAACGTCACCCAGAGAAGTAGACAGTGACAAATTATCTTTATGCTTCATATCTTTCCCTGTTTCTATTCCTTTCTTCTTCTATAAACTAGTGCATTCTAACAATAACTGTAAGAAAATTTAAAAAGGAGTTTTTTTTTTTTTTTGCATATATACCATTCAAAACTTAGAATTTTGCTTATTTACCTCTCAAAAATCTCTATTTTCATATATACCTTTCTAATCTTAAAGATCTCGTAGTTGTACCCTATGTCGTACGGACACGGCAACATTAAAATGGACACGGCACGTGGACACGTGACAAATACTTAAAAATACACACGACACGTGTGTCCAACACGCGTGTCGAACACATTTCGAACACGACATGGCTCCATTATAGAAGTGTTCATACTACATAGGATGTACCCCTACAGTAATATTTTTTTCAATATGACAAAATAAACCTTTGCATATATATCATCGCAAATTTGATATTAACAATAATACACAATGTTTTCATATTTATGAAATAGTTTTATAGATAAAAATCTATAGAGATATACCATTTAAAAGCATGATTTTCTATTATATCAGAATATCAATACTTTAGTAATTGATATGTTAAGGGTGAATATGATTATCCAAGTTTGCAATAATAAAATGATATATGAACCTTGCATTTTTTTTATTTCTATATTTAAATTGCATAATTTTTACAAATATAACTTTTTAATAGAAATGTAAAACTAGACGCATAAACCTTATTTGCATCTTAAACTTTTAAAAGATATATACAAAAATAAATTTATTTTGGGATATATATGTGTGCAAATTTAGAATTCATAAGTGCATATATTAAGAGTATTTTGGTCATTTTGAAAAAATTTGCAATTGTAGGGATATAACTACAAGATCTTTAAAATTATAAGAGTATATATGCAAGCAGAAGTTTTTGAGGGGTAAATATGTAAAATTCTAAGTTTTGAATGCTATATATGCAAAAAAAAACACTTTAAAAAGTCCCAATTAAAAAGAAACCAAGATGGCCCCCCATGTTCTGACAAGAGTTTAAGTGTCACCTCCAAGCACAATGTTCCCATAAGCCAACTAATACACCCTATCAACTCGCAGGCAGACCTGACCATTGGGCAATGCGCTGATCAGGGACCATATGCTGGCAATACCAGAGCCACCCTCCACAGTATCATAGCATGAAAGATATATAGATGATTACATGTGTAGAAGCTAAGAAAGAAGCATATCAGGACTATTCATCAAGAGTTTTTTGCAGTTTTAACATGTTTACAACTAGGGGTCCGAATGGGTCGGTCCGGCCCGGGGGACCAATACGAAACCGGCCCGGTTTGGCCCGGGTTGCGTCACGGCCCGGGCCCACCCCCAAACCCGGGGTGTACCCAGTTTTAAGAAACAAGGCCCTCGGCCGGGCCGCACCCGGGTCTCGATGCCCAACGGCTATTTTCTAGCCGTTTGGCCCAAATTTAAAGGAATTTGTAATTTTTTTTAACAAAACACCCCCCGACAGGATTATTGGCCCGCAATATAGTCATTTGGGGGTTTGTAATTTTTTTTTTTACAAAACTCCCCCCAACGGGAATATTGGCCAGAAATTTATTTTTTGCAACAAAATAATACATTTTAACTACCCCTTCCCCTCTATAAATACCCACTCTTCTCACTTCATTTCATCAACAAAAAAAATCTCTACAAATCTCTAAAATATCTTTTAAATTCTCAAGTGCTTAAGCTCTCAAGTTCTCAGGTAATCAAGCTCTCTCAAACTCCCTCAAATTCCTCAAGTGCTCAAGCCCTCTCTTCTCAAGTGCCCAAGCTCCCTCAACCTCTCCTTAAGTGTTCAAGCTCTCTCAACCTCTCCTCAAGTCCTCAAGTACTCAAACTCCTTCAAGCTCTTTCACGTTTCAGTATTTATACATTATCAATGTTAATTTAAAAATGGACGCACACTCTTCATCAGCAAGCTCTAGCAATCCTTCTTCTTTTATGCATAATCGTAATTTAAATTTGACTAGTCAAAAATGGTATGATTTGCATATGTTTTTACCCGACACCAATACTTCGATTTACACAACCGGAAACACCATCCACAAATTTTATTGTTTCTTTTGAATCACCTTCTAATCAAGGTTCTAAATATCGGATATCGGGATCGTATCGGATGGGGTTTTTTCATATTGGATATCAGGGATACACGTGCATATCGAGCGTTCATATCGGACACTATATATAATGAAATATCGATAATTAAAAGTTGGCTTAGTGTCATAGATATCATCTACCTAATTAAAATGATGTAATATGCATGCAAAGACGATAAAACCAATGTATATTTGAACGCAGTCGTGTAATAAATAAGTTATTTCATATCGGGCGATATTTCGGGCGATTTATCGCCTGATATCGGGCGATTTATCGGCCAATATTTCAAATATCAACCGTTTTTTGCTGCAAACGATATGGCGAACGATTTTCCCACATTGTATCGGCAGCAGGCAAAAAAGGAGATATCGGCCGATATATCAGCCGACTCAGCCGATATTTAAAATAAGACTTCTAATCCACCTTCCACTTCCACTGTTGAAGTAGCAACTTTCATGGCAGAGGAAAAAATCTGAGGTTTAAAATTTTTTTAAAAAAACTATTAATGAAGTTAGGAAGGTGTATGCAAGACTTGTCCTGCAGTTTCTTATACTTTTCCAAAAAATAATGAAATCGGCGCACTAAGTAAGCACATTAGGGCAAACATCCCCATAATCAATCACAACAAACACAAATTTCTACTTTTGGTGGCACACTAAGCACTTTTAGATATAATCATCAAAGAGGTAAAACTAATCTAGCTACATATTTAATTCAGGCTGAACAACCTTTTAGTTTTGCTGAAAATAAAGCATTCACAAATTTTATTAGTACTCATAATTCTGAATATGATCCGTTCTGTAAAAATATTATTAGAGCGAGAATGTTTAGGGTTGTTGAAGAAAGGAAGCAAATTTTAATTGCAACTTTTTATTCCATACCACAAAGAGTTACACTTACTTCTGATTGCTGGGAAGCTCTTAACGGCTTTCATTAAATAGTTGTCACTGCACATTTTATTGATTCTGATTGACTTTTAAATAGAATTACTGGTTTTGAAAATATTTCTTTCCTTCATAATGGTTCCGATCTCAGTCAAACTATTTTGAAAGTTGTTAGAGAATTTAGACTTGAATCTAAAAAATTTTCTATTTCTGTTAATAATGTTAGCAATAATACTGTTGCAATTGAGCTTTTAAAACGTCATTTTAAACCAGTTTTGAATGGAAAACTTTTTCATATTCGTTGTGTATGTCACATTATTAATTTGTGTGTACATGATGATTAAAATGTATAGATAAACATATTCAAAATTTAAGAAATACTATTTTATTTATTAGAAGCAGTGGCCAAGGAGGCAAAACTTTAAACAAATTTGTACAAGCGTCGGCCTATAAGTTATAGCTTTACCTCAAGACATAAAAACTCGCTGGAACTCAACATATAATATGTTAAAAAAGCTATTCCTTATCATACGTTTATTTCCTCAGAATTGCCAGATATGTTTATTTCCGGTGATGAATGAAAAATTATTGAAGTAATTTGTGAATTTCTGAAAAAGTTTAAAGAGTAGCAAGATTATTTTTTAGGGTTTATTATCTCACAGCTAATTTAGTATTTACGAGTTAACTGAAATTACTGAACTGTTTTGTACACATCGAGGTATTTTTTGCTTCAAGATATTGTTCATTCTATGAAAGAAAATTTTAATATCTTAAAGATTTTTCTACGATATTTTATTTCGCTACTATTATGGGTCCTCGAATTAAATTTGAAGGATGTAAAATTTTACTTGAAATTTTTTATGAAAAAATGAATTATCCTGATTGTTCCTTAGTATAAAAAGATATTGAGCATTGTATAAAAAATATGTATGATTTTTATGATTCTCGATTTGAAAATAAACCATCATCCCAATCTGCATCCAAAAATTCAGACTCATTGAATGAGCTTCATTATTATTCTACTCGTGCTATAGCTCCTAAGATTGATGCAGACCCAGGATTTGAAATTTTTAATATTTTGACCTGATGAAAATCAACGGAATCAACATATCATGTGTTTTTCATCATGTCGCGTGATTTACTAATCCATCCTGCCTCTACTGTAACTTCAGAATCTGCTTTTAGTACAGCTGAACGAGTGTTGACCGACATGAGGAACCGCCTGGCGTCAGAAACCATCGAGATAAATATCTGCGGCAAGGATTGACTCGATGCAGAGAAGTAAGAATAAAACAGTAAATGAGATCATTGAAGACTCTCTAGAAGATGAGTAAACAAATGAAGATCTTTTGTATTTGTATTTGTATTTGTATAAATTTAAACCTCAGTTTCACTTTACAACTTGTATCAATTTGGATTTTTAATTAAAAAAATTTACATTTGCATATTACTTGTATCAATTTTATCCAAAATTGTGTGAATTTTTTTAAAAAATTTTAGAATTTTTAAGATTTTTTTTAGAATTTTAATACATATTATTATTATTTTTAAAATACCGGGGCCGGCCCGGTCGGGACTCCAGGCCGTGCCCGGTCCCCCTAAGGGGGACCGGGCCCGAGGCGGGCTGGGCCGCCTAGAATTTGGGGGCGGACCGGGCTTGGCCCGGCCTGCTCTCCGACTCGCCGGGCCCGGGACGGTGGGCCTGGCCCGTCCTGTTTCGCATCCGTATTTACAACTTTTGCCACGGATGTTTTGTTTGGATTAATATATTTTTATAGAGGCTTTTTAAGTTTGTTTCATCCGCTTGAACAAATCCAACAGGATTAAACTGCAGGAACATGCATATAATTTACTCCCTTACTTATATGCTGAAGTGATCTGTTCACCGAAATTTAGACTATGCTTTACCCATTTTATGATTCTGCATTTCATTCTAGATCAATTTTACGATTCTACACTTTAATCTATAGCACTCTACTAAGGACTTTTGGGGGATGGTATTACCTGATCACAATGGGCATGCCAAGGAAGGAAATTTCTAAAATATAAATTCATACTGTACTATTAAAGAGCTGGATCACTCCATTCCTCTTAACAGATGAATAAAGGCATGCATCATTTCAATACAAATCCACAACCTAACTCATTTATTCATCAACAGCTCATTAAAATCCATGTCGAAACCAGGGAATGCATATTTAACCAAGCAATCAAACGCATTAAAAACCCACCACATTTCCATCAAAATCAATCACAATAATCCCAGATGCATTACCTTAGAAGGCAGGGTAGCAACCCCCTCTACATGGACTCCATCTTTTCTTGCCGCGTTACCAACATTCCTATTAGCACTAAGAACCAAAAAAAATCAATTCGAATACCAAATAATAATGCCAAGAAAAAAATCAGAAAAAAAAAAATAACAAAAGTAACTCACAAATCGCAGGGAGCAGACAGCCCAGAAGGCACTCTCTTGATCACTACGCTAGATCCCTCCTTTATCTGCAGCTCCTCATCCTCGAAGGCTAAAATTCACAAAAATCCGACTAAATCGCCAAAATAAATTGGGGAAAGCACAGGACTTTGAAAGCACAGAGCAAAAAGTCGATACCTGCGCCAGTCTCAGAGTCGGAGATGAGGAGTTCGAAGTCCTCACAGATCTGAAGCTTCTTCTGTGCGATGATCTTAGCGCGGAGCTCGCGAACTGAAATCGAGCGGCGGCCGTCGAGGTCGACGGAGTCGAAGGCCACCGAGCTCCGGAATTTGAACCGGATGGACATCAATTAGGGCTAGGGTTTTGAAATCTGGATCTGTGATTTTGGCGAGAGGGGGGAGAGGGGGGGGCGGACGAGAGACGACGAAGAAAAGGCGGTGGAAGAACCTAAGAAACGGTTAATTTTTGGATTTCTTTAAAAGCAAGAACACAAGGGGTTTGGATTTGCATACAACAAACTCTGAACAGGTGCTGGCGTGCATGCACGCGACCCTTGCCCAAACCTGCAACTCGGAGTCACATTAATTGCTTTTAATTATTATTTTATTATTATTATTATTATTATTATTATTATAAAATTTAAATCTTTGATTATAATAATAAAAAAATTTATTGCAACTCTGATTGGATTTAGCAAGTTTGGATCCGCTGCTGTGGCAATTTATATCTGAAATTATATAGATAGTTAAAACTATAATTCATTGAGAACTATCACTTCAAGGCTATGCATGTTTGTTACGCCGCAAGTTGTCGCAAGTCGTAAGTCGTAAAATTTTTCTATTTTCTGTTATTTATTTCGGGTCTGTTTGTTTTGCCGCAAAACATCACAAGTCGTAAGTCATAAAATGAGAATGAAAAAAGTGAAATGTAGCAGAAAAAATATATATTGTGTTTTACGGTGTTTGGTTGGTAAAGTGAAAGTGTAAATAGAAAAATATATTGTGTTTTAAGATGTTTGGTTGGTAAAGTGAAAGTGTGAATAGAAAAGTATATTGTATTTTACAGTTTTGGTTTGTAAAGTAAAAGTGTAAATGGAAAAAGTTGACGACAAAATTAACTGTATCAGTGATTTAAATATTATAAATAATATTAAATTAAATTGTTTTAATAAAGATAAGATAAAATATTAATAATTTTAATATTTATTTATAACAATAATATTAATAAAATATTAGTATTATTAGTAAATATTACTAAAATATTAACTAAATAAATAATTATAAATATTTAATAAAATTTAAAGAAAATTAATAAAATTTTAAGAATACTAATAAAATATAAATATTAAGAAAATCTTAAGAAAATAATAAAATATAGTTATAATATTATAATATTATAAAAAACTTAAAATTTATCATAATATTAAATTTTATTATAATATTATTGTAATATTTTAAAAATATAAAATTAACAAACTAAAATAAAATTATAATATTAATAATAAAATAAATAATAACATTATTATAATAAATTATTACTACAATATTAACATAATAAAATATTAATATAACAATAAAGTATATTATAAAATTAATAAAGTAATTATTTATATTAAGAAATAAATAAATTATATGTATAGTAATTTTATATTAAAACATATTATTGTTATATTAATAAAATATTTAATCTAAATAAAATATTAAGAAAATTGGTATAAATATTAATAAAATAATAAAGTATTAAATAATAATATTAAATAAAAATATTAAATTAAAATAATAAAATATTAAAATATTAAAATAATAATAATAATAATAAACTAAAATTACAAATGTAAAATAATTAAATAATTAGATAAGAAATTAACACTATTAAAATATTTTTAAAAATTAAATATTTAATAATATTAAATTATATATTGATTACCAAGTAACTGTTTTTGAATGCAAGTGTACTACGAGTGAGATTTACATGACCACAAAATTAACTGTAGCAGTTGCAAGTGGGAAAATATCTCTAGTTTAGCAATCGTTTCAATCTTGCTTATGATGTAAAAAGATAATATAATCTGGTTATTTAAATATTAACAAGAGTTTTGATTTATTTAATCCTTATCTCTTGTTTAATTGAAAGGATTTGAATTTCTTTCTTTCATGGTTAAATTTGTCTCTATTTTTAGACATGCGTGCTAAGATAAAATAGAGATAAAATTAAAAAATAGAAAGATAAAATTCTATTTCTTTATGCTTATTATTATGCACAGATTGCATGTACTTAGAGATATTATATGCAATTAACTGAAATATTGTGATCTCTTTACTGGATAACATATTCTAATAGTATGCTTGTTGGATTTTATCTAATTATTGGAGAATAAAGATAAATTCAATCATTATTGTGTTGGAATTTGACTCTCTTTTATATTAGAATCCTTGATAAAATAAAATTATATTTGAAACTTAATTCTGTTTAGATTCTGAACTTACTGTTAATAATTCAGTATCTTTATGCAAATGCAATTTACATGTTGTGATTGTTCTAAAAATAAAATCTGAATTCAATAACTTTTCTGTAGTTCTACAGAAATTTAGTATTTACAGTATTAGTCCAAATTAATTTCAGGATCTTTTATGTAATTCAGAATTTACAGAATCAGTGCATGATCTGTAATATTGCAATTTAGGGGATGTTTGTAAGGAGATCCTAAACTAACATATTTATCTATTTGAGATAAATTTGCTATTTAATTCTTATATTTATCCATTTGAGATAAATTGAATTTTTGAACGATTTGAACAATATGTATGGATTAAATTTTTCTTTTGTAAGTAGTAGGTGGAATCACTACTTATACATTATTAACATTAATTTGTCAATTTTGGTGTCATATTTAAGTAACATTTGATTAATTAAGTAATTGCCATAGCATTTTTAATTATGATGATTTAGGTGGCAAAAAAAATTAATTTTAGTCAATACATTTATGACATCAACAATCGTAATTAAACATGAAAATATAGGGATTAACCCCACAGACTGATTATTATATCTGTGTTTATTAGAAAAGGATAGTGAACTGTGTTAAAAAAAAATTCTAGTTGCCCATAAGTTTAGAAAATTTTCGTATGAAAAATAGAATACTAGTGCCATTATAAAGTAATCATTAAAAAATATTATATGTCATAATATATGCCCACGGGAAAACGTGTTAATTTTTTGTTTGGATTAATTTACATGGGTAAATTTTCATTTTTGCTTCATTACATATTTAGTAAACTTTTGTTATTTATTTTGCAAGTTAAGCAATCTACATATAAGCTAAAACAGGCCTCCCGTCAATGGTATTTAAAGTTTCATAATATTATTTCTTCATTTGGTTTCATGAAAAATGTTATGGATCAGTATATATACCATAAGGTCAGTGAGAGTAAAATGTTTTTTTAGTTCCGTATGTGGATGATATTTTGCATGCTTCAAATGATTTTGGGTTCCTTCATAAAGTGAAGTAATTTCTCTCACAACAGTTTAACATAAAAGATATGGGTGAAACCTCATATGTTATTGGCATAAAAATTGACTGAGACAAATCTCAAGCAATATTAGGACTATCTCAAGAAACCTATATTAATAAAATTCTTAAGAGATTTCGTATGAAGGATTATTCACCAAGTGTAGTAAGGATTGTTCATTTGGTATAGCATCAATTGTTAAAGGTGATATATTTAACTTGAACCAAAGTCCAAGTAATTATTTGGTTAAGGAGTTTTGTTTCAGAACTTCAGATTGTTGACTCAATCTCTAAACCATTGAAAATTTACTGCGATGACTCTGCTGCAGTGTTTTTGGTCAAGAATAATAAAAGTAGAAGTCACAGTAGACGAATCAACATAAAGTATTTAAAACTTCGGGAACATGTAAAATCAAGCAAGGAGGCTATTGATTATATTAGTACTAGATTGATGACTGTGGATCCTTTGACGAAAGGATTGCCACCTAAACCTTATAAGGAGCATGTTGAGCATCTGAGACCCAGTTCTATTTTGTAATTGAGATACTCTTTATGTTTGTGTTGCTTTTGGTCAATATGAAAACTCTAGTTGATTCAAATTTGTCTTCTCATTTACTATTTGTATACATAAGGTTGATAGAATGATAATATGCATGCTTGAATATTATATAGATCTTGAATGAGCATTTGGAAGCTCATTCATAAAGATATGACTCACATATTGTTCTCATTCAAATTAGAAAGTTACATTGTAATACATGAAAGGTAATACTTTATCTTAGAAGACTTACCGCCGTGATTCATGTGATTTAAACTCTTTTACTTGAGTATAAAGATATAAGGCAAAATTTGTTCATGTATTAATTTTAATTTAATACATGTTAAGTACTCTATGGGCCAAGTGGGAGAATGTTGGAAATTATTTTATTTTGATAAAATATAACCATTTTCAGTTTTATGGTCCATTAGAAGTTTAAAAGAAAAAAATCCACAAACTGTTATTTTTTCTAAAATGTGGGACGCAATTTGTTGAGTTACAATTACCCATCTTAGTTCTATTTATATGCCCTTGTTGATGGGAAGAGGACACATCAAGAGAAAAATTTATTCTTAAGGGATAAAGATCTCTAGTTTATATAAAAGTATATGAGATCCATTTTTCATGATATAAAGTTGTGTGTAGACTAGCTAACGAATCCCAAGATTTTAGTGTTATTTATTTTATTACAATAAGAATTTGAATTTGATTGTTATGACTGGAGGTACAATCTATCCCTTCTGCTCTTAAGTTCATATACAATTGATCTATTTTTGAAAATTGCTAACATAATAATCATTAGAATTTTTGGGAATATAGAATTCCGATGGTAACTACAATTTATAGGAATTTAATTCCAATTATAATAGGTGGGTATTTATAAATCATACTCTCATCGGGTATTTCTTTTTTTATTCTTTCCTTTTCTTAATTGTGCATCACATTTTTTTCTTTTTCTTATTCTTCTGTGTCTCTCTCTCAAATCAGGAAACTACTCTCAACAAAAAAGCGTAAGAGTCTCGTCGTCTTCTCTCAAATTCAAGCCATGCACGCAGAATAACTTGTTGTACACTTGGTCATTTTATTTGTTAAGAATTAGAAAGAGTTGCAGAATAAACCATGCCAGCTCTTATTGCCAAACGTCACTCCAGTGAAAGTTTATAATAGTAGAAATCTGTCAAGAAAGCTGATACGATAAAACTGTCTAATAATCAGCCAATGTTGGTCAAATTAAAAGAAAATCAGACTCGAAAGTTGAAATAGAACCTTTGTAGCTCATATTGACTGATTATTAGAGATGAATATCTAGTAAGTTCAATTGACAATGAGCTCTGCCTCGCTGGTAAAACCATAGGTGGGTTATAAGCATTCCCAAGTCCAAGTAATGACTGCGGCCTTTGTGCAAGAGACAGAAAGAAAAGATAGGCAAAAGTGAACTAACTCTCCCATTTACAACAGTGAGCCAATTATAGTTTTTTCTGGCAAGATAGTAAGAGAGTCAGAATTCCATCCTCCGTCTTTGGCGTTGTGACATTCTCCCCTTCCCATGATGTTGGTGGTTCCGTGTTCGATCCCCATTGTGTGGGGACATTAGACAGGTAATATGGTGTTAAATGTGTGTGTGTTTGTCTGATGATCAAAAAAAAAAAAAAAAAAAAAAAAAAAAGAACAGAGAGAGAGAGAGAGAGAGTCACAATGCTGAGGTTAAATCCTCTTTGGCATGGACCCTTTAAATTGTTTAACTTATATCCCTAATCAACTTATTCCAATACTCCAGCCGTAGTTTTATAGCTTAGACAGTAAGAGCATCTGCAAAAGGGATCTCTATCTTTCCTCCACGATTTTAAGAAGAAAAATCAATAAATTGAGCTTCAATACTACTTGCTATATAGCTCTCTATTTTAAAAACAAGCTTTTAAATAATACAAAAGTGTTCTGGGCCAAATGTAGAGAGCCAAATCCACACCCTAAACTATATTTATTATTATTTTAATCTACCACAAATTGATTTTAAATAATACAAAAGTGTTCTGAGCCAAATTGACTTTAAAAAAAAAAAAAATCGAAAATAGTTCAAATTTAGAGAGCTCCTTTTGAACATAAATAGAATAGAGAACTCTCTAAACTAATATTCTCGCTAAAATAGTTCAAAGCGTCTCAATTGGAGTTGCTCTAAAAGTGTTAGAATTCGGAGGCTGAATCTTACTTGGCGAGAACTCTTTAAAGTGTTGGCTCATGGGCCTCGGCTTGTTCAATCTTAAATAGGCTTCCGATGCAGCAAAGAGTAAAAGGCCGCATTGTAGTGCCAATTCGGTTATGGGCTAGGACCCAGCCCATTAAGCTGATAGGTTTGGATATGCCATTAGTCGTTGACCTATTTAATTGACAATATCCACCTGAAGTTATGTAAATATTTTGTACACCATTTTTATGAGTTGTAATTTGCAGTGACATGAGATTCTCAACATGTCAAGTATACAGTTATTTCAAAATAACATCGTTTAAGAGTTATGCGTTATGCAAATTGGCGAGTTCTGGATAAAACTAAGGTAGCACATCAGTTGGATCCGTCTCAGTAAGCAAAAAATGCAGCCAGAATTGAAGGGAATGTCAGCCAATTTTGAGAAATTTGATGGGAATTTTATGGTTGAATTTTAGGTTGAGGAAGGGGGGCATCACGAAGGGCTCGGTTCATGTGTATGAGCTACACACACATATTATAATAAGACTAATCCCGCGTTGACACGTGAGATTGATCCTCTTATAATATTATAAAAAGTTTAAAGAATTTAAAGCTTTGTCCTCTTAAAACCCAACATTTTATCCACGTGTTAACGTAGAATTGACCATCTTATAATATGTGTGTATGGCTCACACACATGGACCGAATCCGCATTGGGAAACACAAACACATCCTGTGAAAATTAGCTTGAAAACCTTCTCCTTTCAATTCTACAACTTTCAAGATGTTATAGTTTTTTGAGGTTATTTGTGTGACTTCAACAAGCTAAACAAAAAGCAGATAACCACACGACAACATACAACCAAAGTTCTTTTATTTTTTTTTAACCCTTTTTCTTTTCATCCAATGTGATTTTTTTTTTAACTAGTTAAGGGACGCATAAAGGCAGCTCATGTCCGCATGCGCGAGGACTCAAACTCGTGACCCTACGTGGAGTGAGACTCAACAATCCAAGCAGAGACACTAGGCCACTTGCAGGGGGACACCGATGTTGAACTTGAAAGTGAAAATTAGCTGATTATCTATAGCTACCCGTTTGCTCATCACACAGTTCAGCTACCCCCAGACTCACCCATCTATATTTTTGTTAAATCAGTCATCTATTAACAAGCTGTAGATGCTTAATTATCTGTCGTGATCACTTACCAAATCCTTACTCACGATCAAAAGATATCTTCCTCAGCAGTCAAGAGCATATGTATATTAATCACGATGTACGCTGCTTTCATTAAAAGACCTCAACCATTAACAAATCTTGGTGGCGCCATTGAGGCTGCTCTACAGTGAGGGCGAGATTGGCTGCAGAGGTTCCTAACTTCAACGACAAACTTTGTTCCTAAAAAATAAAATCATATGCTGTTTCATATGTAGAACCAAGCTGCAGACGTAGTAGTCACAATACACGAAGTGAAAAGCTCTAAATATTTTTTGGGTCAGGACTTAACCCTAGGCCTGACCTGGGTCCGACCATTGTCATCCTCAGTTAAGTTGCATGTTGACTCGGGCTCAACCCAAAATCAAATTGAGGTGAAAATTCGGGCAATTTGAGTATTCAAATCCCATACTATAGTGAGGAATGATCAATTTGCACCCCGGCTTAGTGCATCAAATCAACAACTAAAATCCTTCGATATTTAACAATAAGGTATTATTAGCAGTCAAATGATGACAAAGCGAGATGGTAAATAAGAGATAGACTTGTGTAGTTCCAGGAAAAATACGGACTTGAATCCTTCCCACTCAAAGACCAACTTCCAACATTCAAATACAAGATTCACTCCGTTGAAATTGATCTATATTATTTAAAGTAACTAAAAACAAAAAATCAAGTGTTTTGGATACCTTTCGCCAATTCATAAGCGGCGCAAAATGGACGGTAGAAAGTAGTTAGTTGTTTAGATCTATGTCTTTAGACATACAAATTCTCGATCCGACCATTTGATCATGATCTAAATATTAAAAACCCCTACAAATCAATTTTGTTAGATTTCAAATATTTTACACCGTTAAACTAACTCACTCACTATTTAGGCTGTCCGTTTTTTTCCTATTTGATGGATGATAAAAAGTATTTAAAATACTTGACTTTTGGTTTATAAATACTTGAAATAATATAGATCAACTTTAAAGGAATAGATTTTGTATTCGGATGAGGTATGATTGTATTTGAATAAGAAAAATTTAAGCGCAAATCTTTTCGGAACACACAAGTCTCTCCCAGTAAATAAAACTAATTCTTGTTGCCCCCACACACAGATACTCAACTAATGAACATTCTATGAACAACCAAATCATACAACTTGTCATTAGAAAATTAATTAGTCCTAAGACTTTGGAATTAGATAGGACTGAGAATAGATATGGTTGAGATGAGGGTCACCAACGTAATTTTACGCCATGGAATAAATCTGGGACAGGCCATCGTCCGTCTGTGGCCGTAGGTTCCGCTGGGAGCCGAAAGCCACTGCACGTCAGCGGGACATTGTGTTTGCATGCGCCCGAAAGGGCCTGTTCCGTGGGGCCCACAAGAGGGAATCTCGTGTGTTGTCGCCTTCCAGTGGCGTAGTTCCACTGGTTGGCTACTATTTTGGGGGATATTTTTCTCGTTATTTTAGTACTCTCAGGCCTACTCAACAGTGTCGGCCACAAGTTAGTTGACAACAAGGCCCTCTGTCTTTTCCCATTTACATAACACCACGACATTCAAAAAGACAAGATGCTCTCCTTGCCAACATTAGAACTCTTTCAAATAAATAAATTTATCAAGAGTGATAAATCGTCTCTTCAAAGACAAATTAGGGGGGAAAAACACATTTTTTTTAAACTTTACCTCGTACCATCTTACACCAATAATAGTCTGGTATAAGAGTTATCTAACGGCCTGTTTGATTAACGGTGAAAATGAGAAAGTGAAGAAGTGAGGAAGTGGTAATAGTATCCTTTGAAACTTGAGAATTGGTTAGTAAGCTTTTCGGTGTTTGAATGTTGTTGGAAGTGTGGTTTAAAAAATGTTACGTCTTTTCTGGTGTTTGGATGATAATACAGAAGTGGAAGTGAAAAAGTTCACCACAAAGTTGACTGCAAAATAATATTAAAATAAAAATTAATTAAAAAAAATAAAAAATGGGCTGTAATTAGAATGCAAATGAGATTTACATGATCAAATAATTAACTGTTTTGTACTACAACTTATTACAAATGAGATTTAGATGACCACAAAATTATTTGTAGCACTCTATAAGTGAGAAAATAGTTGTGTAAAAGAGAAATGAGAGAAGAAAAAGGGGTTTTCTTATTTTCCTTTTCCGATATTTGGATAGATAGGGAAGTGAGCAATTATACTTTCTCATTTCCTTACTTCTAACCACTTCCTTGCAACCAAACACGCCCTAAGAAGAGATCAGTTTAGAGAGAGCTCGAGCTATTCTCAATGGGCGAGACTGCGGTGCGCAACTACGAGGATTTTGTCAAGTTCATTAAGCACAAGGGGAAATCGACCATGGGTAAATTTCACCAATCCTTTGTTGCTTATCTGGCGTGGGAGATTTAGAAAGCCCGTAACGACTGTCTTCAACAATAAGCTTGGGCACAGCAAGGTTGTGTTGCTTAGGGCTTTGAGTCGAGCAATGGAGATATGAAAAGCTTTGAGCAATGATATTCAACTGTGCGAGCCCTGGGGTTGTCTCGATCGCCTTCACTCCCCTCGAAACAACTACTTCTTGTTGTTTTGGAGGCTCCC
Organism: Agave tequilana; assembly: GCA_038442645.1. Classification (NCBI taxonomy): domain Eukaryota; kingdom Viridiplantae; phylum Streptophyta; class Magnoliopsida; order Asparagales; family Asparagaceae; genus Agave; species Agave tequilana. The sequence continues at coordinate 45,923 of JAVJIF010006809.1, read as the reverse complement.
CGCTCATGGTTGGGTCAAAGTGAATTTTGATGGAGCATTATATGCTAGGAACAAAAATGGTGATGCCAGGTTTGTTACTCGAAATTTTGTTGGCAACCTTATTATTGCTCATAGCGTTCCGCTGGTCGGTGTCTCTGTGCCGATGGCTGAATCATAAGTGCAAGATCAGGAGTGAGGTGTGCCATTACGAAATTGGGAGCGAGAAAAAGTATGGGTTGGTAGTGATTCAAGTGGAGTTGTTGTAGGAAGAGAGAGGAAGTCGAGGAAGTCGACGAGGACAAGGAGCCAAAGAATCAGCAGCAGCAGTAGGGAATCAGCAGCAGCAGCACGGTCGACCGGACCGGTCGACCGTCGTGCACCAACGTGCACAGGTTGTAGCGGTCGACCGGTCTTGGGTATATGAGAGAGGCAGAGCTCTCTTCATAAAGTAATGCTTGTAATGCTTGTAAAAATTGTAATTGACTCTCAAATCAATAGAAATCTCTCTTCCTTACCCTGAGGACGTAGGTGAAATTGGCCGAACCTCGTTAAATTCGTGTGTTTTATTTTCTTCTCAATTTAATTGTTCTTTACTGTTGGTGGTAATTCTTATTGCATCTTGGCTCAAGGGTTTCATCTACGTGGTTGTTGTATCTGCGCGCAACAGTTGTCAGTTGAACCAACTCTAAGAAAGGGAATGGTGGCTATGCTGACAGTCTTATTCGAGACATGGCAGCTTGGAGAGATTCGGTTGAGGAGTTCACTTGTTCACATATCTTGCAGGAAGGGAACACGGCTACAGACTACACGGCCGGGGTTGGATCTAAAGGAATTGGTATCCACTATACTCAACTTTCTATTCCACTCTCGAGCTCAGGATAATCTTAAATGAGGACAAAGTTGAGAGAAATTGGGTAAGAAGGGCCTAATTGAAGTGAGGCTTTTCACACCCCGCAGAATTATTTAACACACTCATATCTTAAGAATACAAGTTGTTGGTCAGTTTTAACTTTACATCAAAAGACTAAAATAGACATTATTTAACTCTAATATTATAACTAGAGAAAATCTTGTTTCTAAACGTACACAAATAATTGTTGAATACACTCACCTAAATCTTATTCCTAATTAATCTCGCTTTTTTTTATTCTTTAAATATATGCTTTGCTGCGCCTATATAAACCCTAAAAAATTTGAAGTAGCCTTCAATTCAATCTTCAATGACGAGAGAGTTTATCACGAGCTTGTTCATGTCCTCCATTTTTGACCTCTTATGAGAGAACAACAGATACAGTCCTTGGAACTTTTGGTTGGATGTGCATCATCTTTTCATCAGGTTTTCTAACATAGGTATGTGTTTGGTGTTGGCATCATATGATGGAAATGGCCCAGAAAGATGGGTCTGCAGGGCGATGTCCAGCATGCCTCACAACATGTAACAAGTAAAGGATTGTTTTAAAGAAATGAGTAACATGTTCACTATTAAACTGAGTGTTTTTTTTTGGGGGAGTGGAAAGTTGAGAACCATGGATAGAGAATTGAGAGAGAGGGAGAGAGTTTTCTGATGTGAGAGAGAGGATAGAATTAATATTTTGAAATTTTAATTTGATTTAAATTGTGAAGAATAATTTTGGAAAAGTGAAGGGGATGTTTAGAAATTTGTGAGTGTATTAAATATATGAATATGTTAAGCAATTCTATTGGTGTGAATAATCAGACTCACCTAATTGGCCTTTCCCACAATTAAAAAAAAATGAAGGGCATAAAATTAGTTCTCTAACTTCCTTTTGAATTATGTTTTAACCCCAAACTTCTAACTCTAAATGTCAAACACAGAGACACGGATATTAGCACACACAGAATTGATTAAGGCGCACACACCAGATTAGCACACATTGTAAATTGATTAAGGCGCATTGTTGTGCGCCGATGACAACAACCAATAGAGAATCTCACAGATCTCCAAGCACAAAGAACACCCAACAAAACACAAGAAAAACACACAAATCGCAAACACACGATTTTAACGAGGTTCGGCCTCAATGCCTACGTCCTCGGGGCAATCCACTGGAGAGATTAATTACTAGGAAGATGTTTACAATAGCTATCAGCCTCTTTAAATGCAAGAGAGTTTTTGCTAATCCCTTTTCGCAGGCTCTAAACCCTAGAAATCAACATTAGGCTTAAATACCCAGATTTGCGGAGCAGCAGATTTTCGCCCAAACCCGACTGTCGGTCGGTCGACCGGCCGGTCGACCGACATCCACCCCCGGTCGACCGGTCGGTCGCCCGAATTTAACAGAGAGTTGGGCACTTACAGTCAGGGAATTGCCGTCGATCGGCTGGTCGACCGCCTCTGGACCCTGTGCATGCTGTGCATGTCGGTCGACCGGTCCGGTCGACCGACCAGCCTGTTTTTCTGCTATTGCTGCTATTTCCTGCTGCTGTTCTCTTTCGCCTTTCGTCGTCGACTTCATTGGCGATCACCTCGACGACCCCTAAACAATTCATGTCAACTTCCTTAGCAATGTTCTCTCTTTCCAACACGCATGACTTAAATACTCCATGCACGCTAATTCTTAACATTTTTAACTAATCTCAAAATTACCCCCTCATTCTTTGAAAAATTTCAACCCTCTCTCCCTGGCATAGCTTTCTTTCACTTGTCTCCTCTCTCTCTCTCTCTCTCTCTCTCTCACACTGCACTGGTTTTATCTCTCTCTCTCGCTCAGCGTTTTCCGATTTCCTTGTTGATTCAGTTTATGATACTTATATTTCATCTCTTATTAGTTTTAGTCTTGCCGCCACATATTTCACTTTCACATTATGGCTTAATTATCTTTCTCAGATGGCATTTACAAGCTAAAAAGATTTTGGTCGCGAAGCTCGGGAGGCTGCATGGGCCTGCGAGCAACAGACATTGCATGGTCTGCAACCTGCAGAACAACTGATTTTTACGGATAGAGGTAGTTTCATTGATTTTATTCAAATAGCTGAAGAAGCTAAACGACGTGCAGAAATTACATGGTGAGTCAAAAAAGTTTTTATCCTACAATGAATATACATGCATTACAGGTGGACTGGTTTTCATTGTTGTTAAATTACTAAAGTTTCCCATGTGAGAGATTTTATTTTATATCATTATTTCTTCTCTTGTGAATCAAAACAGCTTGAATCTGGATTTGGCCAAGTCTATAGTAATGGAACCGCAACCTGGGGGGAAAAAAATCCTCCAAGAGGTACAATTATTTTCACTCATTTAGTTTGGCAGACAATCATTGACATGAAAACAATTGTGTGGAGTGTGGAATTTCCACAGGTGAGCTAGCATTGGTATTTGAGATGGCTTGACAGCGAAGGTGATCGCCGGCATTGGGATTTGGATGGCTTGCCAGCAAGTCGCCGGTGGTCTTTGGGTGGAAATTAATTTGTAGAAGCTGCGGGAGGAGAGAGGCGGCTGTCTTTTGAGGGAGACATTTGTGTGGAGTCTTTAGCATGATTCCAGAGGAACGAATATAGCCACGTAACAAATTGATTAAGGCACGCAGAAGGTTAAGAATTTTTTGAGGATAAAAAATGAAAGGGGTTATTGTGATGACGAAAAAAGAGCGTGTGTACTATGTTGTGCGCGCGATCCAATCACAACAACAAATAATAGAGAATCTCAAGACCTCCAGCACAAGAACAAACCCAAAACAATCACACGAAGAACACACAAATCACAAAGACGAGATTTAACGAGGTTCGCCTGAATGCCTACGTCCTCGGGGCAATCAACGGAGAGATTTTTATTAGGAAGATGATTACAATGGCTCTAAGTCTCTTTGAATGCAAGAGGACTTAGGGCTAATACTTTTTCGCAGAGATATTACTTAGATCAAAAACCCTAAGATCAACATAGGCTTAAATACCTCATACAGCGGATCAGCAGATTTAACCCAGAACCCGACTGTCGGTCGACCGGGCCGGTCGACCGACTTCCTTATACCGGTCGACCGTGACGGTCGACCCAAGAAACCCGAGAGTTGGGTTTGTCAGTCAGCGTTTTCCGGTCGACCGGGCCGGTCGACCCAGAAAACCCGAGACTTGGGGTCTGTCAGTCAGGCACTGCGGTCGACCGGGCCGGTCGACCGCTCCAACCTCTGTGGATGTTGTGCACGTCGGTCGACCGGGCCGGTCGAGCGACCCTCCTGTCTTCTGCTGCTGCTCCTATTTCCTGCCACTGTCCCTTTACCTCTCATCGTCGACTTTCTTGGCGATCTTCGACGGCACTTGGCATGACATCACCTCCTTAATATCCTCTCTCCTCCAACATACTAATCATTGACTATATTAATTAATTGGATGAGTGTATTAATCAATGGGTGTTTGTATTAATCAATATGAAAGATAAGCTTTATAATTTTATATAACTGAAAAGTTATTTTAGACTTTTTATGAAGAGTTATAATGATTTACAATCTTTTATTCAAATTTTAATGTGTGTCCTAATCATTTTGTTGTGTGCCAATACGTGCCTCAAACACAGCTAATTTGTGACTTATACAAATAGGAGGACATGGCCCATTTGACAAACACTTAGTTTTAAAAAAAATCAAAGTTGAAAAAAAAAAAATCGAAATGGAAAGAGAAAATAGAAAGTAGAATTTTTTTTTCTATTAGCTTGACTTTATCTTAGGTCAAAAGAAATAAAATACAACATCAACAAGAGTCAATCTTGGTCAAATGAAAAGGCAGAGAAGATAGAAAACAAAGAGATGATTCAAAATATAATACTTCTCAAATTTTCTTTTTCTTTTTTCTCCTAGTGAAGTACAAGTCGGGCTTAAATCCTAATTTTCTTGTTTAATGCGAAGAGACTTCATCATTTTTTTACAATGACCAAAAGGTTAAAGTATATTTTGAAGCTATTACAATTTAAATATTGAGAAAAATTTTATTGATAAGTGACCATTTTGCAGCAATTTTCACCCATTTGTTTCTTGCCACCATGTGCCAAAAGAGGAAAATCAGTGTTCTCTATTATTATATATATTGCAGAATCACTTTAGACTAATTTGGAATCTTCACATTAATTAGAATTTAGAAGATCTGGATGCGAGTCAATCTTGTTTTAAATGGAAACACTAGAAACGTGGAGGAAACTCCAAATCAACCATAAATATTTGTCAGACCTAAATTATATAGATATAAAAGTAGACTGTATTGAATGAATTAATACGTAGATTCATATATAGTAGTTGCCCCATTTTATTAGATATTGAGTGTAACAATCTAATTGCCAAATGAAGGATTAATGCTTTGAGAAAGCGCAAAGTCATGAAAACGTTCATGTAAGCCAAGCATGTCATTTAGACATTTTCATATCGAGAGCGATGAAATTGCATGTTCCCGCATGAGAAACGCCGCGAATGTGTAACCCTCGCGTGTTGGAATTTTCTATAATTTCTTTCTTTCTTTTCTTTTTCTTTTTTCATATTTGTGAGAAGCATGCTACTGATCTGTTTGTTTTCTTGGAAGAAAGAAGAAAAGAGAGGAAGAATGAAGAAATCGAGTTCAGATCCGAGCTCAGGCATTTTGGCCGATGAGAAAGAAGAGCTTTGGATCTGATCCAAACTGGAGCTGACGCTGACGGGCTCGACGATCAGCGCTTTCTCCCTTCTTCTACCCATCAAATAACTCATCACTGAAGAGGAGAAGAAATCTCTTTCCCTCTTCCTTCTCTCTTATCCTCTCTCCTCTCTCGAAAAACAAACAGAATCTACCATTATTGAAGGTGTTAGTCTTTGCAAAAAATATTATTTTAATGACAGCCATTATTTTGTCTCATCTGAGTGGACGAAAGAGACGTTAATCGTACATTTTTTTTTCCTCAGTGGACTAAGCCAATATTGGTCATCGCCGCATGGTCTTAGGTACTTTCCATGTCTTTCAATCTCCCCTTCATGAGCATCGCACCACAACGTAGCTTCTTTTGAAGCATCATATACTTTCTCTCTAGCAGCATACTGGCCTCGGTTTGTCCATTCTACAATTCTTCCCTGCAAACATGAAGCAATAATCTCCCCTTTGGGGCCTCCAGCTACATTGTAAATTTTATTTTATTCTATTGAAATCGCTGGAGAGCGAAAACAACACAAGTAATATATCAATATGTCCCTTTTAAATGGGTTTAAAGAGCGAAGATATGCAATATAAGCTATGCTTCCGAGGCCAAATTCCAAACAAGAGACAACAAAGTACAAAATATAAAGATTAAAGAAGATCGATAAAAACTGTAAATTTCATTTTCATTTTCAAATTTTTTTTGGGGGGTTTGGGGGTGCTAGGCGTTTCACCTTCCCCTACGGAAATCTGACACTGATCAAGTTGGTTGAAATTTATAAACTTGATTGTTCCAAACACTCTCTGGTACGCATCATTGCTTCGGCATACTTTCTACTAGGGTTGTTTATGGGTTGGGTTCAAAACCGTACCCGTCCGAAACCCGAAATTTTGAATTTTATAGCTAATCTAAAACCCACCCGAACCCGATTGGATGGGTTTCCATTTTCTTCAAAACTCACATGACTTGAACTCCATAACACCCGAACTCGCCCAAACATGCCCTTTTTAGTATATATTGACTTCATTTTACCCTTTTTTTTAATTAAATTTTGATACATTCACATGCGCGCATGCACACATGTGCGTGTATTTAGAGATGGACTTGGGCTCTTTAGAAAGGATATGGAAATGAATCATTTTCATTCTAATTCAATAGTAGACTATTCAAATTGAAGATCCACTCCGTTAGAGTTGACTTATATTATTAAGAATGTTTAAAACAAAAATTCAAGTGTTTTAAATAATTTTTTGTTTATTCCTCCACTAGGCTCTAAATGAACAACCACAATAATTAGTTAGTTAATTAATGGTGTATAATATTTGAAACCTAAATAAAATTAGTGTGTGAGAATTTCTAAATATTTAGATAATGATCAGATGGTCGGATCAAAAAATTTGTATGTCTAAATTCATATATCTAAGTAATGTGTTACTTTCGGTCATTCATTTTGTGCCTACTTGATACATGAACAAAAAAATAATAAAACGATTGATTTTTAATTATTTAAAATACTATAGACATACTTCAACGCAGTGGATATTGTATTTAAAAGTTATAGCATTGAGTATGAATGAGAAGGATTTATGCTTAAATCTTTCCAAAAATAATCAAGTCTGCCTTTATATTTATGCATGTTATGTATATACGTGCATATGTATATATAAATAATACAAAAGTTTTGCATATAAGTATAAGTTTACAAAATAAATTAGTTGTTTAAACCGTTAAAATATGTCCTACCCGCCTGATCTGCTTAAAACACGAACCGACTCAAACTCGATCCGAAGTCCAATTGGCGGGTTTCAAAAAACTCAAAACCAAACCACCCAAACCCGATGGGCGGGTTTTCATTTTCATCCAAACCCGCCCAATCCTACCTGTGACCACCCCTACTTTCTGCGATCTATTGTAAAAAGGCCCAAAATGGCTACTGAATTAGGCTGCAATTAAATTTTTTGTGGTCATCTCGTCTTGCTCTAAATGATCTATTGTGATGGAGGGAAGGCTCAAAGTGCAAGCACAGTCTTGGTTTTGTGTACTTCTGATGTTCTCATATCAGGTTGCATCACACTCTGTTTCATACTTTTGAAACTACAATTGTCACAAAATAGTGAAAAATTATAATTGTATCTCAGATCTTCAACTAAAAAGCACGCAGATGAGAAGATCTGAATACAAATAGACTCCAGTTCTTGAATTCTAGAATCAAAGTCTTTAAGTCTGTACTTAATGGCACTTTTTCTGCTAATCTACCGAATGACACTTTAGACCTGAATGTGGATATTGGGACATGTGACCCATGCTCTACCCGCTGGTTATTAAGATTGCGTTGGCAAGTGAAGTTAGCATAAGGAAATTAACTCTTTCAAAAACTCCTCCGTAAAAAAGTTCAAGTGTAATGATGACATGAGACGTCAAGAGCAAAATTTGGGAGAAAAAAAATGTGTCCACCTTTCCTTGTGCTTTTGGAAGCAAATGCTTAATTTTGGGCGTGTTTGGTTTGAGGTGGAAGCGAAAGAAGAAATAAAAAAAAACTCATTTCTCACTTTTCGGTGATTGTTTGAAAATAAAAAAAAAAATAGAAAACTCCTTTTTTTCTCTTTTCCTTTTTTACACCCTTTTTAAACTATCATTTTCTCACTTACATGTGCTACAGTTAGGGTCTGTTTGGTTGTCGTAACTGGCCGTAATTCGTAGTTGTAATTGGTAAAGTCTTTTATAATTGTAAATGAGTTACATGTATGTAAATTTTACGGTATTTGGTTGGTAATATAAAATTGTAAAGTGAGAAAGTGTATTGTACTTTACGATGTTTGGTTGTCGTAATGTATAAGTCGTAAGTGAAAAAGTTGACCACAAAATTAACTATTTGGTGATTTTAAAAGTTTTAATACTGCAAATAAATATTAAAAAAGTTAAATATTAAAAAATTTTAATATTAATATAAAAAAATATTACAAATTTGTATGACCACAAAATTAACTGTAACTGGGCTGTAAGTGAGTGGTAACTGGGTTGCAAGTGAGTGTTAGTTGAGTTACGTATGTCTTTTACGAATTACGATCCAAACAAACGCCGTAGTTGTAACTGGGTAGTAAGTCATTTACGAATTACGGAGTTTTACGCGAAACAAACGGCCCCTTAATTTAGTCGTCATATAAATCACTTGTAATGAGTTGTAGCTCAAAACAGTTAATTTTGTGGTCATGTAAATCCCACTTACAGTCTAATTACAGTAAAAAAAAAACTTCATAATTAATATTTATTTTAATATTATTTTGTGGTCGACTTTTCACTTTTACTTTCACATTATTTTTCCACTTACACTTCCACATTACAATCAAATCCCGAAAAATTTACTTGCACAAAGTTCAATCTCTCACCTTTTCCTCTTCATTTTTCACTTATACTTTTTTCTCCCACTTGCAGCATATTAAACAGACCCTTTGTTAAACTTATGGTGACCTACTCTCCTCTAACCCTAAACCTAACACTATTTACTCCTCCAACTAAATGCAGACCAACTCTATCGTAAATTTGCAGACATTCATTCCCCTTCTTGCGATAAATTTTGTTCCACCACCTAATTTTCTTAAAGATAAGATTGAAATTTACATATTAGGTTATTAAACTAAAATACTAATTTCGCTACAATCACCTACATTGATTCATAATTAGAAAAAAACTCAACTTCATAATTTTATTCACTACATCCTCATCTACGTTAGCATAAGATGATTCCTCCAAACTATCACTTCTTTATATATTTTTATTTCCTCTTTTACCCTTCTCATCGGCCCAACGTTACTCTCCCCTTGACCCTGACTCCGATGCAGAGTAATTCGTGAGTCGACCTGTATGGTCAGATCGTCGTGAAATTGGAAGGGGCGGGGAGCCTTTTCCAGGGGTCTCAGGAGGCTGAGCCCCCAGACCAATTTTTATTTTGGGATGGACCTTTTGCAGATCTCGTTTGCTCGTATTCGCGATGAGTTTTGTTTGTATTTGTGATCGATGTGATATTTAGATTTGAAAAAAATTTGGAGATCATTCGATGCCGGTGAACGAGATCTGCTGATAATGGCGATGTTGATATGAGGATTACGACTCATGACCCCAGCCTTATGTGACTGCGACTATAGTCGCGGTCCTTTATTAGAAGTCTGCGACTATGGTCACAGTCCTTTCATTAATTGAAAAATAGGGCATTTTGTAAGATTTGCGATCATTGTCACAATCCCAACATATGCTGGAAAATTATGTTTTTTTGAGTACTGCGATCATGTAAAGACAAAAATAAGACATTTTGTGAGGATTGCGATCATGATCACATTTCTATAAAAGGCTCAGAAATATGTCCTAATAATGAAGACTGTGATCGTGGTCACAGCCTTCAGAAATAGTTTTTTTTTGTGAGGACCGCGATCATAGTCGCAATCTTCTATACATTAGCAGTCCGCATTTTTGAAGCGGTTCGTATTTTTGAAGTGATTACTACAGAACATTTGTGTTTTTCGTCGCTGAGGAGCGTTTCTACGTTTGACATGTGAAAGTACATGATTAGTTTAAAAAATAAAATAGTTGACTGGAGCGAATAAAATTATGAAGCTGAGTTTTCTCATTACGATTTGACATAGAAGCCTGTAGTAAAATCCCCATAAAATAAACTGGGACATACACTAAGGGGTGTGCAACAAAATTTGAAAACATATCTAATGAAGAAATTTTCATTGACTCCATAATTTTTTTCTTTTTGAATTTGAAGTTGGGTGATGATTTTCATTGTTTTAGAAGAATTTGAGAATTAGATCTTTTGGGATTCATGACAATTTTTAAGAATTTACAAAAAGTTCGCAAAAAAAGCTTTTTGGATGGGTTCAGTGAGAACCTAAAATAGATCTCGATTTAGTTAGAGCGAGTTTGCTTTGGGGCAAAAGTGGAAAAAAACAGTAGCAACAAACTCATTTCTCACTTTCAGTGTTTGTTTGGAACTGAAAAAGAGAAATGAGAAAACCCCTTTTCCTTTCCCCTTTTCTCTTTTACGTCTCCCTTTCACGTTATCATTTTCCTAGTTGCAAGGTGTTATGGTTAATTTTGTGGTCATGTATCACTTGTAATAAGTTGTAAAAACGGTTAATTTTGTGGTCATGTAAAGCCCACCTGTAGTTTAATTATAGTACAAAAAAACTTCATAATTAATATTTATTTTAATATTATTTTGCAGTTAATTTTTTCACTTCCATTTTCATATTTCTAATCAAACATCAAAAAATACAATATATTTTTACTTACACTTTCACATTACAATCAAATACCGAAATATTTATTTGCACTGATCTCAATTTTTTACTTTTTTATTCTCACCTCTTCTTCCCAATTTTTACTGACACTTTTTTCCTTTGAATATATGCAATTTATCCCAACGTGAACAACTTGAAATGTTAACGTGCAATTGTGAAGTTTTGAGAGGTGAATAGGAATGGAAGTTTTGACGTGATATTTTTCAAATCCATACCTCGACTTATTGCACTTATTAGCGATCTAGTTTTGCAAATATTAACATTTCAACTTACCAGATTTCAGGGGTGAGGATGTAAAATTCATTCTGGAAAAAGGGTCCAAGCGTGACTATCAAATCTATTTATTCTGTCTCTCTCTCTCTCCGAGAGATTCGGTTAAAAAATCGGCGATACGAGGCTTCTCTGAGTTCCCAATTGATCTCGCCTCTCTCTGGATTCGGATAAATGTTCCAGATTTCCGAGGTAAGCGCCCATCAACTACAAATAATACAGTTCCCCATTGATATCTGAGCTCATTTCTTTTTTGTCTCTCCTTTTCTCTCTGAATTTTATATGGTGTGTTTTTTTTTTCTTTTTTCCATTCGGGAAAAAAAGACTTATCAAAACAGTTCTTTGATCTTTCTCCACATAAGTTTCCAATTTTTACAGGAATTTCAAGAATTTTGCATCAAAATCCAATCTTTGTTGATGTCTACTTTTATTAAGGTTTCCTATTTTAGGAACTCTTGTGAGATTTCTCGTACGATTGAACATTTGGGCTGCCAATTCTGTCCTCTCCTCCTCCTCAGAATCAAAAGGTTCCCTTTTTCTATCCCCAAATTCTTTCCTTTTTCTTTTCTAAGTTTTTATATTCTCATATATCACTTCAGGTATTTGTTCTTTTTGTTAGTACATTGTTGGCTTTCTCAACTTTGTGATTTGTTTTAGTTTTCGTGGTGGTGTTCTCTAGGATGTTGAGATTTTTGATGTGGGCTTAATCTAAAAGGAAAACAATTCTTTTTATGCAACTGGATCAGCTTTTTTGTATCTTTTTTTTATATTAAAATCCTCCTCTTTGTCATCTATGGATGCCATGATTTCTCCTCAGTCTTTGTCTCTCATGCCTCAGACATCTTCAAGAGATTCCTCTCTCTCTCTCTCTGCATGTATAGTGCTCTCTTTTGGCTTCTCATTAGTCATCTCAACTTCACCAAACTATGTTTTTTTCCTTGATTGTTTTCTCAACCGTATTCCTTCTTTTATGAGCCTTTACATGTTCTTTTTTACTGATTTGATGATGGGTACTATCTAAATCTCTCTTTTTCTTTGTTTTGGGTCTTCTAAAGCTCTCTCCGTCTTTTGGTCTGTCTAAATTCTCCACTGGCCTAGCTTGGATTTCAAGTCAAAAAGTTGGTTTCTTCTTCGTTCTCCTTGGTATGCTCTTCTCCGCTCTCAATTGGTTTTCTTCTTCTCATCCTCTTAGATTTCTGTGATGATGGGTACCCTCTTAAGATCCAATTTACATGATTCCCTTCTCTTAGTTTTGCTTGTTTTGTTTAAGCTCACTAGTCTTTGATGCCTTTTAATGTGAGTTGTGGAGATGAAGCAGGTGACAACTAAATTTTTTCTTTGAATTTTTTACATGGAGGATCACTTCTGACTGCAATTGAGATTGGGGAATGGAGGGAGAGACCTTCTCAGGCTTGGGCAATGGGACCCCAGTTGACACCAAGGTCCTCCAAAGCTTTCAGAAGAACTTTGTTCAAGTGCAGGGCATCTTAGATCAAAACAGGCTACTGATCAATGAGATCAATCAGAACCATGAGTCCAAGATCCCTGACAACCTCAGCAGGAACGTAAGGCTCATAAAAGAGCTCAACAACAACATCCGCAGGGTCGTCGACCTCTATGGTGACCTCTCCACTTCCTTCTCAAAGTCCATGGAGGCCTCCTCTGATGGGGATTCCTCTCTGAAGTCAGATGGAAAGCCTGGTATGAAGAGAATCAGGTCTTGAGTTCCAAACTACTATATTTCTTTTAGTTGTTTGTTGTGATCTTTATGTAACTCTACTTTCTAGTGTCACATTAATCCCTTAGATGATCTTATTCTTTTCTATGTTGTAGTGCTGCTGTTTGGGAACAAGTTCTATAGAGTGGAAATAACTGATATTTACTGATTCTAGATTTGTTAGTGTCATTCATGATACATTAGCGAAATTTTGTCATCATAATGTCTATGAAACTACTTGATCAAACTTACGATATCAGCATTGCGAATCAAAACAGATATGAACTCTTCCATTGTTGCAGTCTGAGGTTTAACTGTTCGATTGAACTTCTCTCATACGGATAGCTTCAAGTGAAACCGAGCATGTATTATATCTCTGTTGTAGCTATAACCCATAAGGACACATGATGCATTTCTCTTTCAATTATTTGTTGTTCACTGAGCTCTCTTGTACATTACTTGATTAGGTTCTTTTATTTAATATGATGTTTTTTTGTTTTCAATAGATATTATAAAAATTTCAGCTATTGTGAGATTCACCTCATTTGGAATCCAAGAAATGGGAGTTTCCATAATTGCATTGCCTTGCACCCTTTTTAGAAGTACTCAGTCCATTTAATGGTATCATCAGCATCCAGGTTCAGGGTTTCTTCTTGTTTGCAATCTGATTAGTTGCAAGTGACCGGTTCCATGGAATTTGGACTGTGGGTTTTTCTCTTCCTCTTGAATAACACCACAGCTTCTGTTAGTGGTTAATAGATTGCTGTGTTATGTACTTGATTGATGTCATCTATAAGTTAAAATAGGTCTGCTGTTTTTCTTTGTAATCTGACTATTTCTACTAAAGTTTCTTGTATGAGTTTCTACTGATTTCTATATGCCCGTTTTGTTCATAAAAGATGGCCATAAACAGATATGGCCATAAACAGAGATGAATGGGGAAACAGTAATAATTTTAGTGGGCCATTGTTACTTCTCTTAAGATTTTTTTGCTAAGATCTTTTAATTGGTATGTCGTTGCCAATCCTTTTCTTGCTCACAGTTTGATTGCGTCTTCATAATTACTCATTGGAATTGTTTCTATATGACATGACTGAGTTGTATCATTTCCCTGTTTTCTCCAAATTCAGGAGCCAGTCTTTGCATGATTGAGTTTCCATTATTGTCTGCTGTGGTTCCACCTGATAATTGATCTCTTTCTCATCTTCTTGTTCCCCACCATCTTCTGCCGCCGAAAAGGCATGAGATCCGATTCGGAGTTTTATCGTCTTCTCCCCCTATCAATTGATCATGTCTATTCATCATCACTGTCAATTTACCTTTTGATCAACCTTTCCATTGATCAGTCTTCATCTTTTACCATCTCTTCCACATTCTTCTAATTGTTGTTAATTTGGTGCACTCTTTTCTATTCCAAAACATAAAGTTGATCATTTATTTGTTTGTCGCATCATGATCCCATAAAATGAGCAGCCTCATTATATCAGAAATCAAGTTAATGATTGTAACTTTTACCTGTATTGTTAGTTAAAATTCGATGACAAGGTAATCGGAACTCTTAAAGAAGGGTCCTCAATGACTTGATGGCATCACATCCTTGTGAATGTCATTTAGAGTTAGTGGAAGGGTTTCTGAAGATGCCCTCTCTTTTAATACGATGCAACTTTTGAATAAATTTTCAGTTCCAATCATAGAAGATAGTCCCCCCACAGGGCCAGAATCTGAGATAAGGACCAGATGAGCCTTTTGACCCCTGATTTGTTCTGCCCAATGGCAATCTCTTGCATGTCCCCTTGTGGTTCTCTGAAGCTACAAAAGCAAAGCACAACACATAGAAATCAAACAGCACAGGTAACCTAAAAACAATAGCACTACAACTCACACAAGATGACAAGCAGATTCCCATGGGGTTTTTCTCTACGCTGAGGCCTTGTCTGGCTATCTTTTTCCATGCGCGCAATAAAAATACACTACCTTTTTATTCTCCAAAGGCGGAGCAGACCACCACTAGCCCTTGAAATCACAGATGTGAAGGTCTCCGATCTTAGACTAGGAAACTTATCTAGAATATTATCAAAAGTATTGTCCTTTTTACCAACTTTAGATTATTATAGATGTTTTTTTATTTTTATTTTTTACATTTTTATAAAGGGTTAAGCTATCAGATTGTGTCATTACTGTTAATAATAAGTTTAGAGGAGGCTAATCTTTTGAGATTGAAGAATGAAACAAGCATAAAGGTTTTGGTTCCCCACCTACCATCAACCTAATCTCTCATCTAATCAACATTATCATATGGGCCCAAAAGAACATTAGTCCTATTAGTTTCTTTGCTTTTAATTGAAGCTTTTAACTTTCTGCATGTCTTGATATGTTTGGTATTCACTAAGAAGTTGTGGCATTTTCTCGCACAAGCAAGCGCTCTACCAATGGTACATATTCTCATTCGCCTTTTATTTTGATAGCTCGCGATATGCAACAGCTGCATTATGCCTTTCGGCTTGCTATCTAAACACTAGACAATTGTCTCCAAACAGTTTGATAAACACCTGGTTTAGTCAAAAGAAGTCTAAGAAAACATTCCTCAGAGAGAGGGAATGGGTACAAAATTTTCTATGAAATCTCATGTATTTTTTGAGAGGTGGGGCTTATACTCCCAGAGCTTAACTAGCTTAATTGTGCTCACCTATAAAAGTTTAATGAGAATAAAAAGATAGTTGTAGACCACTGCTCTATTAGGCCATTGTTATCTTGATGGAGCAAAATATTAAAGAGAGTATCGACG
The DNA here is from genome assembly GCA_038442645.1 of Agave tequilana. Taxonomy (NCBI): domain Eukaryota; kingdom Viridiplantae; phylum Streptophyta; class Magnoliopsida; order Asparagales; family Asparagaceae; genus Agave; species Agave tequilana. Next base: position 30,267 of record JAVJIF010006809.1, on the reverse strand, counting down.
AGTGTATTGTCTCTTATATTGTTTCCTCCTCCGGTTAATAGAAGCTTAGAAGCAACTCTAAGGGAGGCTCCTTAAATTTGAGCTATTTTAAGAAAAATATTAGTTTAAAGAGTTTCTTATTTCATTTATGCTTCAAGCGAGCTCTCTAAATTTGAGCTATTTTGGCTATTTTATTACTTTTATAACAGTCAATTTGGTCGATGACACTTTTGTATTATTTAAAAGTAATTTGTGATAGATTAAAATAATAATAAATATAGTTTAAAGAGTGGGTTTGATTCTCTACATTTGTGAAGGTTAGAGCCCTCTCCTAAAATAGAGGGCCATATAAGAAATAACATTAGAGCTCAGTTTATTAATTTTGCTCTCTAAAATAGGAAATGAGAGAAGATAGAGAGCTCCTTTGGAGATGCACTTAGTGGCATGTAATTAACGTTACTATATACATTTAAGTGGGCTCGTAGTTTTACTTTTTCTTTAAACAAATATATAAAACATATCTTTTTCTCATGCTATAATTCAAAAATCCAATCACTTGACCAAACTTGCTGCTCCTACTCTTTATTTAAGGAAACCTTTCATTTTCTCAAAGATTTATACAAGGAACCAAGTTAGGAACATAGCCACATCAAAACTACTAGCATAGTGTTAGGTTAGGGCATTAACATGAATAAGCAGCTTGGTCAGTGTTAGTCATGCATATTGTCATTCATGGCATTTTAGACCCATCTAGATGGGGGTATTTCATGGGACCCACTTCTTTATGCAATATCAACAAGGAAGCTCTACAATCTATTGGCCATGGCTAAAGTGCTAAGGTTGGTGTTTTGGCCAATTGTGAAGGAACACAATCAATGGATTGGACATAGTGGATACTATTTTGTTACCACCAACACAATCGTATTTCAAACATCATTACTGAAGTTGTCGCAAGATGACTAGAGGTGGCTCAATCTCTAGGGAGGCCTTAGGCGAAAGTTTTAAATGAGCCTTTTTAAAATATACTTTAAATAAGTAATTAATATTAACTAATATTTTATGTAATCAATATTTTATTGAAAAATAATGCTTCTAACTTTTAAGATGCAAAATTTTTAATCAAGCTTTTGTATTCAAGTTTTGCTGATGTTTCTTTTTCTATAGAGCAGTTGCAGGCACTGTCGTCAGTGTAGGGCCTGACAGGGCAGCACACAGAGAGAGTTTTAATTTTGAGAAATTCTCTAATTATAATTAAATAGTTTGAGAGAGTGGAAGACAGGATTCGAACTCGCGCAGGTAAAGCCCACTAAATTTCTAGTTATGCCTGATAACCACTCCGGCACACCCGATTGAACAAACAAAAAGAATTTTGTATATTTTATATTTCTTATTTTAGTAAATACTATTTTACACTATTATTTTGGAGGCCCCACTATATTTGGGGCCCTAGGCGACCGCCTAGTTCGCCTAGGGGTTGAGCCGCCCATGAAGATGAGCTCTGGCGTACATTACATGCAACTACTCTTATGGCCTTGAGACAATTTGCTACTCTCACTAATCTTGTTTATTACTAAATGTTTGTGCTTTATAGCTACGAGTTGCCTTTTATTTGTTTAAATAACGCTTTTGATCTTATAGAATGTTGGCTAAAGGATAAAAGATTCTCTTCCCCATGTATATGTTTATGAAGAGTCACTTGGACATTTAGATTTGATGAGTTCTTTCAAGTAGTAGACAATTCATAGCATATGTGACCTCCTCCATCACATGGAAATGATTTATTAGTAAGTTTCTTATTCTTTTACTAAAAAGAAAAGAAAGCATTTAGTCATCAATTGCTTAATTAATTCCTATTTATATTTCCTTCTCAAAAGTTATCAAATTGTTAAAGAAAATTTACACTAATGACTATCCACAAATCACGTTGAGCTGAATAATTTTCCAAAGTAAAAGGCTATTTCATTCGATAATGTTGGTGCAACAATTTAAGCTGCTGGGAAAAAGAAATATGTGAAGTTTGACACAAGATGCAGCGGTTAAGAGCATCCTCTCCTCAAGTTCTATTTTTTAGTGTTTCCGTGCAAAATAGAGTCCTCTCCACTCAAAAATATAGACCCATGATGGTCTCTATTTTTTAGCATCCCAATGACATGGACTCTTTTTTATTCCTTAAATTCTTGAACTTGATTAATTTGATCAAGTAAATTTTTGTGAATAGTAATCATGATTAGTAAAATTTGGCCGTTTCATTAAAAAATTTGCCCGTTGGAAAACAAAATATGACCGTTGGTTTTTGTAGGACCCACAGGAAGAGAAGATTTTTTGTTTTTTCTGCACATCTCTCACGCGTGACCCACCGCCCGTGCGGTTTTAAATTCTTACCTTTTCTCTCCCCCGCGCAACCCACTTCACATGCGTTTTCATTTTTTTTCTCTCCTGGACTCACCATGCTTGGGTTTGTATATTTTGCAACACGTGTTGCTCCAAAGTTCATGTCCTGGCTGAAACTGGCCGGAAGTGAAAAATCCAGTCTCTCCCTTTATCCTCATTGTAAAAGCTACAGTAATAAGAGAGGCTGCATTTTTTACAATCTCAAAGTGGATGCAACTTCTCTGGGAATGCTCCAAGGGAACTTCCATCATGTTTTTCAATGGATGCTTGAAAGAGCCCAGGGGAGCCTTCATCATGACTACTCTTCTGACTTTGGACTCTACTTGTAGGGAACTTCGTGTTCCATTAACTGCTGTGAATGGAATGACTGACTTGTTTCTCTGTGCAGGCGCCACCTTGTTCTTGAAGAAACATGTGTTTTTTTCATTAGCAAGGTGGAAAAAATTCCATGTCGCAGTTCATCCACTTGGTTCATTCTTTTGGATGGGCAGAATGTTTTTATGCTTAAACAAGCATATAAGATGTTATTCAAACTTCGTGCGGAAAACAATATTTGGTAAGGTGCTGACTAATCTTATGTTCTTGATGCAGGTAAAATGCCATTTTCCTTGAGTAGGATTGGTAGTGGGCCGTGCGAGGGAGAGGAGAGCGAGATAGTTGATATCGCACACTCCGAATCTCATCGGTATCATCTCCGGTGACGATCAAGTCATCAACATAAAGACATCACAACTACACCTTTTCTAATATGCTAGAATCAACATCCTTCAGAGAATAAGTACAAAATAAAGGAGACTCTGCAGTATTTTCATATCAAGCTCTCTGTGCCTTCTTAAATCCATACAATGCTTTCCTAATGTTTCCAAACAAACTCTTCCAAACAAACTCAGGATAACCCACAGGCACGGTCCACATAAAGGCAGCTAAGCCCAAACACGGTCTAGAGTAATTTATAAGTGTAAAACCTATGTGCCCATATACAAGGCCATTGAATACTGGGATGGCCTACCTGTCATAATAGGCCAACCCGCTCATGTGTGATTTGTTGGGATAAGGGCTTTTACGATGCTATGAACAAGAGCATATCAGATCAAAAGAAAGGAGTAAGATCACAGATCTATCAAAAAATCACACAGAGAGAATATCAAAAATTACGTGCAAAACTTAAAGTAAGGAAAAATTAAGGAGTCGCTACAAATCTACTATTGTCGAGAGATTACAGAGAGATAAAGAAGAAGATCCCACACCCGTTCTTTACAATAGCTCTAGGTTTTCATCACCACCCTAATTACGGCACATCTCCTTTTATATAAAAAACTAGGGTCACAAGTTGTGACATTTCTAAACTGTACTTGACACGTGACCTGACTTTCCTGTATTGTGAAGCTTCCAGGCTGGACCATATTTGTTGTGCTTTACTGCGCCTCGCAAATGTTTCTCTGCTATGTCTCTTGGAGTGCTTCTTTCGAGACTCCGAGTGATCCCCCAACACTTGAACTTGCCTCCATCTGAAACTCCATGCTCGCCCACACTTTCCTATAGTACGCCTTTATTCGGGGAGTCAATGAGGTAGTCCAGTTCTCGAGAGACTCTTCCCGAGGTCTTGCCTCACCTCTGAGTCATTTAAATTGGACTTCTCGAATTCCTAACTTCCAGTGTGATTAGGCCTCACAGTTCTTCCTGCATAATTCTTCTCCGAGGTTGATTTCCTGTCAAGGACGGCAATTAAGCTCCATAACTTCAACATGATTTGCGCCTCCTTGGAGCAATACTTTGTTTCTACTTTGTGCTAATCTCTCTCTCTCTCTCTCTCTCTCTCTCTCTCTCTCTCTCTCTCACACACACACACACACACACACACACACACACACGGAGGCACGCGCGCGTGACTATAGAAAACTAACACAAAGATTTTATAGAGACTTACAAGGCCTAGTGAAGCTTACAGCTGTTGCGCTCGTGGCCATATCGGATCTGGAGCACACCGAGGCAACACAATCTTTCTTGAACTGAAACTAGCTCCTGACATAAGGAACACATCTTGTATTATTGCAAGTGATACAAAGAGTTTGGTTCACTGAATTTGTAATAAAGACTCAGTGCCTTCATGGAGAGTGGCCTATGTCATCTAAGAGTGCCGTAGTGTACTTCAGGCCAACACAAGAGCGAGGATGAACTTCGATAGCAGATCGACTAATGAAGTTGTCCACCGCGCTAGTCATCTATGTCTCAACCATCAACTGTTTGGTCAATGGTTGTATAGGTTTCTCACTACTCCTCTGTTAAAGAAGTTAGGCATAGTTCATCCAATCAGTGTAATATCTAATATAAAGCCAAGTTTTTATTCTTCAAAAAAAAAACTCTAATTAATAATGGGGCCTACGTGCACGTTGATGGGTGCAAAACATGCTGCGTTCAGATACAGGCACTGTAAGTATATCACTAAGATTAACTGTAAGTATATCACTAAGATTTTACTCCCCTTTCGAGAAGAAAGTTTCTGGGAGTGATTATTGCCACGAACAAAAATGAGAAAGGTCCCTCCAAAACAATTACAAGAGTGCCGTTATTTTTTTCCTCCACTTCACCCATGGTGAAATGTCCAAAAAACGTCTTCTTCCTCCTTCCTACAGCGCCCCCTGCCCCCCACCCCACCCCCAATCCCCTCCCCCCCTCCCCCCCCCTGTTTGGCCACTCTGGCCGAACAGAGGGGGCGAGGGGATCGAGGGAGTTTACCCGGGGAGAGGCGGAGGGGCGCGGGGAGGCCGGTTTTGTTTAGTTTTGTTTTTTTTTTTTGTTTTTTTTTTTTTTTTTGGGGGGGGGGGGGGGGGGGGGCAGGGGCGCTGAGGGAGGGGGGAGGGGCACGGGGGGATTTCGTCGGGGAGGGGGGAGGAGCGCGGGGGGACTTCGCCGGGGGACTGAGGGGGGGTCGCCGGGGGACTGAGGGGGGGTCGCCAGAGGAGAAGAAGAAGTAGAAGAATAAGTAGAAGAATAAAATAGAATTTTGATTATTTAAAAAAAATTTCGAGGATGTCTTTATTAATTTTAGGGGTGTCTTAATCCATTAGGGCTCTCTTATTATTTTTGGGGTTGACAAGAACCGTGCCCGAGATCTCTTGTACGATCAAAGTTGATCAGACCCCAAAATGACCTCCGTCTCTCTCTTGTATAAATACTTTACCTCAAACAAGAGTATATCTCCTTCTCGGTTCGATTTATACTCCGATTACAAAATTTATTCTCTCTCTTAATTTCCCTCTCTAAATCTCTAATTATTCGGGGAATCGGGGAAATGTTCCAGATTTCCCACGTAAAAGAACAATCTTTTTCTTTCAAGTTTTCTTCTACCATTTGCTGTTGTTTTATGGAAAAATCGTAGGATTCGTGATACTTTGACCTTTTCCTGAAAAGGGTAATTGTTCATTTGTAATTTCTCCATGAATTTTGCATCAAAATTTGATCTTTGTTCTTTTACCTGTATTAAAGTTTGTTATTTTCTCTTTTAAATTTTCCACTTCAGAAATTCCTTTTGTGGGATTTTCGTACGGTTGCGCATTTGGGCTGCCAATATTCTGTCCTTTTTTCTGTAGATATAATTTTTAAAACTAAGATTTTTATTTTTTCTCTTCTCTTCTCTTCTTTTTTTTGGTAAATTGTAAACTGGGTGCTGTGTTTTCTCTCTTGCTTAGTGTTGTTGTTGCTATTTTCTATAATTCTATTGAATCCATGAAGATTTGTTTGTTATGAGAGTGTGTTTTCTTTCTGCCTAAAAGCTAGAGGGAACTATTTCCCTTTATATGGTATTGTGTCAGCTTTTATCCCGTCGACAATTGAGTTAATTTAGACAAAAAGAAAAAAAATCATAAAAGTTTCTGTTTGATATCTGAGCTCCTTGGGCAATAGGACAACAATTAGCCCATGATTTCTCCTCACTCCTTTCCCCCTCAGATTCCTCGTCGCTGGTAAGTTGTTTGATAGATTTTTGGAGATGTGGGATCAATGTTAATCTTTCTCCAAAAAATAAACTCTTATCTTAGTTAGACTTTTTACCGGTTGATTCTTTTCTTTGTTAAACAAATTAGTCGCCTTTTTTATCTGTTCTTGCTGTCAAACTTAGCCTTCAAAATTATAAATGACCAAGAAGTTCTTTCTTTCTTTCGTCTGATTTCTCTTGTGTTTTCCTCAAATGGACCCTAACTTCTACGAGACTCTAATGTGATTTATTGGGGGCCAATGAAGGGTCCATCTAAAAAGTTTGAATCTTTTCTTGTGATGATCCTACTAGCAGTACCGTTTGTCTCTCAATTTTTGGCAAACTTTTTTTTTTCCCTCCCTTCTTTGCTTTGTGCTTCTCTCTTTGGCTGATTCAGTTCTTATCATATTATTTTATATTTCCATCCCTATTTCATATATCTACGGGCCTGGCTTTAATTCCTACCAAGGAATTAAATAACTTGCGGAACATAAATGGAAGGGGACACCTTTGTTAATCTCACATTAAGATGGCCCACTACCCTTATATTTATTATTGGATTCCATAATTAAAGCCTAACTAATATTATGCATGCCCAAATATTATGGTTACATTTATATAAGTTTATAATCACTTGAGATGTAAAGGGCCATGATGGGTGGTTTTATCTCAAGGGGGGTTATTTGCAAATGTGGACCCTCTTCTCTCCTCTGTGAATGAAAAAAACAAACCTCTTCCCTTTTTGTGGAACCATCAATTTGAGAATAGGGTTTTGTGCAAGGAAAAGGAGACAGAGAGAAGAAAGGAGTTTGCATTAGGGTTTGCAAGAATCAAAGGAAAGGGATTAAGATCTTCATCCATCTAACTTCCTTAACCTCTCAATGGCTTCAGGTATGTGTTTAATTATGTATTTATTCTTGAGATTCATATAGATTCTAGATCCTTGGGTTATTTTGATCTTCATGAATCTTTGAGTATATTCTTAATTCTTACATTTGGTATCAGAGCTTTGTTTAAGAATCAATACATCTCAGAATTAAGATTATAGGAAATTAGGGTTTTTTGATTAACAGTTCAAAAATCAAATTTTTGATCATTTAATTGTAGAATTTTAAGAGGATTTAGTAGCCTTAATATTCTATTAATATTCCTCTAATTGTGCAATTAATTGGGATCAAAATTCAGTAATAGAAACCCTAATTTTTCATATTCTAATGGGTTCAGTCGTCGAAATAGAAACCGCATTTGATAACTGTTTCGTCGACTGTTAGTCGACTTGTCCGAAACACCAGTCGACTAAGTCTCTTTCCATAAAGTTGAGAACTCTCTGTTTTTACTGTTTAGTCGACTTGACATTTTGATTAGTCGACTAATAATGTGTATAGTCGACTAACCCTTTTCCCAAGTCGACTAACAGGTTAACCGAGAGTTGCCTTCCTGCAGGAGTCGACTAGTCTTGCCCTTGGTCGACTAACCTTTTATTTTGTAGTCGACTAATTTTTCCTCTATAGTCAACTAGACTTGACCCAAGTCGACTAGTCTTCCTTTTGTAGTCGACTTGACTTGGCCTTAGTCGACTAGGCTTACCTTGACCAGTCGACTAATGGTTGTTTAAATTCAATCATAATTGTATGTTACACATTTAATGTTATTGTGTTAATATTGATTGATATTGGTCAAGTAATAAAATTGGAGTATTATAGGATTACTCAAATAAAAGGGTAGAGAATATTATTGATTAGTTTTGTATTCATACGGTTTATTGATTTAGCAGTTGCCAAAGTGACCTATATTAGTAAGCCTTATGAATATACAACTACATAAAGGACTTGTCAATGAGGGTGACATTAAAGACAATAATATTCTCGATGGCGGTTCTAATTAGGAGATTGGGACTTGCCCAAAGGAAAGTCTCTTTCAAATAATTATGAACCGGGTAGGGTAGTGTAATTTATGCAACTTAGTGGTGTAGAATTGGATACCCAAGGGTAACATGACTTACTGTCTAAGTGGCATAAATTATATTAGAACTACATAGGTGATAAAAGTTCTCACCTGTAGAGTGAACGCTGGATATGCTTAGGTTTCGCCCAAAGGAGAAATCAAAGTGATATCAATAGTTCATCTTCATAAAATTTAAAGTTTTTGTATTGATTCGAGGCCTTAATGTGAGCTTGTCCTATTTTGTTTCAGTGAAAGTTCCACTTCCCTTCACTCTCATGCAACTAGCATTCCAGCCCTGGATGGTACAAACTTTTCTGAATGGTTTGAACATGTCCAATTCACACTGGGTGTACTGGATCTTGACATGGCTCTACTAGTTGAGAAACCTGAGGAAATCACTGCTGAAAGTACAGCAGATCAGGTTAGTCATGCCAAAGCCTGGGAAAGGTCGAACAGACTTAGTCTCATGTTCATTAAGATGACCATTGCCAACAATATCAAGACTTCACTCCCTCAAACTACTAATGCATCAGAACTTTTAACTGCTGTAAAAGACCGGTTTAAATCTGCTGATAAGTCATTAGCTGGCACCCTCATGGCTGAACTAATTACCATGAAATATGATGGTAGTAGAGGAGTCCAACAACACATTCTTAATATGACTGATAAAGCTACAAGTTAGGAACACTGGGAATGAAAGTGGATGAATCCTTCTTGGTACAGTTCATCCTCAACTCACTTCCTCCTCAGTTTGGACCATTCAAGATTCACTATAATACTCATAAGGATAAGTGGAATCTGAATGAGCTGACTAGTATGTGTGTTCAAGAGGAAGTGAGACTGAGGCAAGAAGGACATCACTCAGTGTTGGCAGTAACTCAAGAAGCTATCCATAAGAAGGGAAAGTATGGAAGAGGTAAGAGGTTTCCACCAAAGAAAGGGAATGAACCTGGGGAAAGTAGCCAGGGTCATGAAAGGACTTTCACTGTCAAATGCTACTTTGTGGCAGAAAAGGACATGTGAAGAAGGATTGCAACAAGAGAAAGGCTTGGTTCGAAAAAAAAGGTATGAATCTTTCTTTTATATGTTATGAATCAAATCTTGCTGAAGTTCCTTCTAATACTTGGTGGATTGACTCTGGAGCTACAACTCACATAACTAATTCAATGCAGGGATTCCTTACAACCAGGAAACCGAAGGAAAGTGAAAGATTTGTCTTTATGGGGAACCGTCTCAAAGTGGAGGTCGAGTATGTTGGAACTTATCGACTACTCATAGAGACGGGTCATCAGATGGATCTTATTGACACTCTTTATGTACCTTCAATTTCTAGGAATTTAATGTCATTATCCAAATTAGATGTTGTTGGATATTCAGTTTTATTCAGTTGTGGAAAACTCAATTTAATGTTTAATTCAATGTCGGTTGGACATGGAATTTTATGTGATGGTTTATATAAAATTTCCTTGAATGATGAGTTTGCACAATCTCTTTTAACCCTGCATTCAAATGTTGGTTCTAAACGTGGCTTAATTAATGAAAAATCCTCTATCTTGTGACATAGACGACTGGGGCATATCTCCAGGGATAGAATTGAAAGATTAGTGAAGAATGGAATTTTGGATAACCTAGACTTCACTGATTTTGGTGTTTGTGTGGATTGCATAAAAGGAAAGCAAACCAAACACACCAAGAAAGGTGCCACAAGAAGTAAAGAGCTTCTTGAGATTATTCATACAGATATTTGCGGACCACTCTCTATTCCATATTTTACGGGAGAGAGATACTTCATTACCTTTATAGATGATCTGTCTCATTATGGTTATGTATATCTAATTCATGAAAAATCTCAGGCTGTTGACATCCTTGAGGTGTTCATTACAGAAGTCGAGAGACAATTAGATAGAAAAGTTAAAATCATAAGATCAGATCGAGGTGGTGAGTTTTATGGAAGATATGATGAGTCAGGACAAAATCCTGGCCCATTTGCCAAATTTCTAGAAAAGCATGGTATTTGTGCTCAATACACAATGCCAGGTACGCCTCAGCAGAATGGTGTTGCTGAAAGGCGAAACCGAACACTTATAGATATGGTTAGGAGCATGATGAGCTTCTCTAATATACCTAATTCATTGTGGAATGAAGCCTTAAAGACTGCTATGTATATCTTGAACAGGGTTCCTAGTAAAGCAGTCCCAACAACTCCTTTCGAGTTGTGGACTGGTAGGAAACCTAGTTTAAGACACTTACATGTTTGGGGTTGTCCAGCAGAGGCTAGAATATATAATTCACAAGAAAATAAATTAGACTCAAGGACCATCTCTGGGTATTTCATTGGTTATCCAGATAAGTCTAAAGGGTACAAATTTTATTGTCCTAACCATAGTACAAGAATTGTTGAAACTGGTAATGCCAGATTCCTTGAGAATGGTGAAATTAGTGGGAGTGATGAACCAAGAAAGGTGGATCTTGAAGTGATAAGGGTAAATATCCCAATACCCTTTCCTTCAAGAGAAATTGTTATCCCTCAGCTTGATCATCAAGCTGAGTTACCAGAACAACATAATGGTAATGGTTCACCACTTCATGAGGATATCGCCATTGAAAATGTTGTAGGACCACCACAACCGGCAGCTTTGAGGAGATCTCAAAGGGAAAAAAGATCTGCCATTTCAGATGATTATGTGGTGTATCTACAGGAATCTGATTTTGATATTGGGATTAATAAAGATCCAGTTTCATTTTCACAAGCCATTAAAAGTAATGATTCTAGTAAATGGATTGATGCTATGAATGAAGAGTTGAAATCTATGGACCAAAATAAAGTCTGGGATCTCGTCGAATTGCCTAATAACTGTAAGAAAGTCGGGTGTAAATGGGTCTTTAAGACCAAGCGCGACTCCAAAGGCAATATCGAACGATATAAGGCCAGACTTGTGGCTAAAGGTTTCACTCAGAAAGAAGGCATTGATTATAAAGAAACCTTCTCTCCAGTATCAAAGAAGGACTCTTTTAGAATCATCATGGCCCTTGTAGCTCATTATGACTTAGAGTTACATCAAATGGATGTGAAAACAGCTTTTCTGAATGGAAATTTGGATGAGGAAATTTACATGGAACAACCTGAAGGGTTCGCAAAGAAAGGAAAAGAACACTTGGCTTGCAAATTAAAGAAATCCATATACGGATTGAAACAAGCTTTCAGGTAATGGTATATAACGTTTAATGATACCATTACCTCTTTCGGATTTACAGAAAACACTGTTGATCAGTGTATATATCTGAAGATCAGTGGGAGCAAGTTTAACTTTTTGGTTCTGTATGTGGATGATATCTTGTTAGCCAGTAGTGATATTGGTTTGCTGTATGAAACTAAAGACTATCTTACCAAGAACTTTAAAATGGTTGATATGGGTGAGGCAGCTTATGTTATTGACATAGAGATCTTCAGGGATAGATCTCGAGGATTGCTAGGACTGTCTCAGAAAGGTTATATCAATCGAGTCTTGGAAAGATTTCATATGAAATTATGTTCAGCCAGTTGTGCACCCATTATGAAGGGTGACAAATTAAGTGGGAGCCAGTGTCCTAGAAATGACTTAGAAAAGGGTCAAATGCAGAAAGTTCCGTACGCGTCAGCTGTTGGGAGCTTGATGTATGCACATACTTGTACCAGGCCAGATATCAGTTTTGCTGTTGGGATGTTAGGAAGATACCAGAGTAATCCAGGAATGGAGCACTGGAAATTGGCAAAGAAAGTAATGCGGTATCTTCAAGGGACGAAGGATCATATGCTCACATATAGGAGATCAAATCAGTTGGAAGTGATCGGCTATTCGGACTCAGATTTTGCTGGTTGCCCAGATAGCAGGAAGTCTACCTCAGGCTTTATTTTCATGCTGGCAGGTGGGGCAATCTCGTGGAAGAGTGTAAAGCAGTCTATCACTGCTTCATCCACGATGGAGGCTGAGTTCATAGCTTGTTTTGAGGCCACGAATCATGCATTATGGTTACGTAATTTTATCTCAGCACTTGGTGTAGTTGATTCTATTGCCAGGCCGCTGAAGATATTTTGTGATAATACAGCAGCCGTTTTCTTCTCTAAGAATGGAAAGTACTCTAGTGGTTCCAGACACATGGAACTTAAGTACTTGGTGGTTAGAGAAAGAGTTCAGAAACAAAAGGTGTCTATTGAGAATATAAGTACCACTTTAATGGTTGCTGATCCACTGACCAAGGGATTACCTCCAAAGACATTCAAAGAACATGTTATTAGAATGGGTCTTTTGAGTAATCTTTAATGTATGTTTTGGTACTTATGTAATTGACACTATTGCGCAATAAAAGTTTGTTTCTGTATTTCCTGTTATCCAATTATGTGTGCTCATATTATGTATGGATGTTTGTTAAACAAGAAATGTCTTGACAAGACAAATTACAGGGGTCATTTTGGTTATGGACTCAATTAGTAAGGATTATCAATATTGTGGTACGTAGAAGGGAGTATGACATAGATATTGTATAACCGCTATGACTCACATTGATGGTCCAAGTTAATTGCAGTATTACAGTATTTAATTATTTGGGCTTATCAGTTATTATTTTTTAAATTCGTGATCACGTGTCAAAATTTTTCAGTATGGAATCCAATGGAGTCAAAATGTTTTGAAATGAGTCTTTTTGTTTGTTTTCCAAAATTTTTATCATAATCGGCTAGTGGTCTAAGTGGGAGAATGTTAATCTCACATTAAGGTGGCCCACTACCCTTATATTTATTATTGGATTCCATAATTAAAGCCTAACTGATATTATGCATGCCCAAATATTATGGTTACATTTATATAAGTTTATAATCACTTGAGATATAAAGGGCCATGATGGGTGGTTTTATCTCAAGGGGGGTTATTTGCAAATGTGGACCCTCTTCTCTCCTCTGTGAATGAAAAAAACAAACCTCTTCCCTTTTTGTGGAACCATCAATTTGAGAATAGAGTTTTGTGCAAGGAAAAGGAGACAGAGAGAAGAAAGGAGTTTGCATTAGGCTTTGCAAGAATCAAAGGAAAGGGATTAAGATCTTCATCCATCTAACTTCCTCACTCTCTCAATGGCTTCAGGTATGTGTTTAATTATGTATTTATTCTTGAGATGCATATAGATTCTAGATCCTTGGGTTATTTTGATCTTCATGAATCTTTGAGTATATTCTTAATTCTTACAACCTTCTCTGGCCTCAACAATGGGGCAAGCCAAATAGACACCAGTGTCCTTCAATCCTTTCAGAAGAGCTTTGTTCAAGTGCAGAGCATTTTAGATCAAAACAGGCTACTGATTAATGAGATCAACCAGAACCATGAGTCCCAGATCCCAGACAACCTCAACCGGAACGTCGGCCTCATCAGAGAGCTCAATAACAATATTAGGAGAGTTGTTGATCTCTATGCTGATCTCTCCACCTCATTTTCCAAGTCAATGGAGAGTTCCTCTGATGGTAAATCTGGCGTGAAGAGAGTTCGGGCAGTACGAAGAATTCTTTTTGGTAAGGATCAATTGCTACATCTCTTGATAGATTGACAACTATGATAACATGTGTTCTGTTGCGTTGTTGTAATGTAATATTTTGTAATCTCTCACTCTTTATTCTAATCTCGTTGATATTAGAAACAAAGAAACAGCTGCCATCTTCTTTTTCTTATTATAATTCTAATCTTGCCAAGTATGGCTTTGGGTGTATTTGTAGGGAATATGAAGAATATATGTGAATCTTTGAATTGAATTACGGCGAGATCCGTTGATCGAATCAATTGGATGATGGTTGGAGTGTGTTCTCCTTCCATTGGGGATGAACGTGGTATATTTACATGTTTAATTCCGACTTCGAATGAATGAGATATTCAAGTCTAAAGATTGCCTAATTCAAAGCCAAAATGTGACTAAAAGTAGCTAAAAGCATTTAGTCCCACATTGGCCATGAGATGAAAGTTTATACTGTTTATATAGAAAAAATTGGAAACAAAGGGCGTGCCCTTTGGCTACTTGGAGTTTTCGCGCGCGATTGGGAGGAAACCATGCCCGCACATGCGCGCGCTGGCGGCGGCTGGCGCCGGTGCCGGGCCGGGCTCAGGTCTGGGTGCGGGTGCCCTACCCGACCTGGTTCTTTTTGAACCGAGTCTCACGGGTATGGGTTACGCGGAGCATACCCGCTCCGCTATCCAGATCCGAACCGCCCCGCCAACGGCTGTCTGTAAACCGTCGCGGCGGTTGAACCGAACCGTTGCAACTGTTGGTTTGGTTCGGACCAAATTGCCCCTCCCGGAGCGCTATAAATAGTGCTCCGTTTTCTCAATTTAAGACACCAACACCAAAAACTCATCTCTCTCTCTGTGTTCTGAACTGAGGCTCTCTCTGCGTTTTGAATTGGAACTGAAATGAAGTTCTGCCTTGAAGTAACTTCTAACGGGAAGTGGGAAATTCAGTTTTCGAAACGACTTCCAAAAGAGATTCTGCAAAAATTCGTTCTGAAAGAGAGCTCAGAAAATTCAACAGATTCTTTAATAGAATTGTTGTCTGAATCTGAGACTTCCGAAGAAGAATATTCTTCTACCATTCTTCTTCATCTACAGTGGGTGCGCCTCTAAAGTAAGACAAATATTCTCCCGAAATTTGTCTTAGTCCCGCTGCTTCAATAATCTCGCTGCTTCAATAATCCTGTGAAGGTATTGGTTAACTACGGTTCGACCGTACGGTGATTTGGTAGTGTTATCCAAATACCGTGAAGGAGTGTTGTATCTTGGGAGACCAGCGTTCAGTAACCCGTTAGCACCGATGCGGAAGACGTAATTGTCTTAAGGAGATTCGCTTTAAACATATCTCACTCCAAGTACTGTATAAGTGAATTAATTTCTTTATACAGGAGATATACTGAATATCAGTATATTGAGACTGATTTATACCAGTCTAATTGTTGTTTAACCAAGAACGATAATTGAAAGGTGGTTCTTTAATTAAGGAACGTTCTATTGAACGAAAAACCTCCCACCTGATATTAACCGAGCTGGCCTGTTAGATCGGTGATATTTCAGTAATATTGATTAGTTGTCAGATTGATCCCAGAAACCAACAGTATTAACCCCTTGACGAGTGTTATTTGCATCATCATCATCATCAACAACAAAAAAATATTTTCTCATGAATATAGTATTTTTAGAGCACAACTAAAATTGTGATTACATTATTAGTATCAATTGTTGGTTTGATGTAGACAATTAGCAATGTTAGTTTGGATGAGAGTTGGCCTCACACTAGAACTTAGAAGACTAATTTGTGGATGAGGAAATCTATGTATGGATATATCCATAGTCTCATTCACTTGAAGACGATACGTGTCCTTCAAATCATTTAACTGTTTTAGTTATACCCTTGTCATAATTCTCCTTCTCCTTTCTTCGCTACAGGATGATTCGTATTATGCTAAAACTAAATCAGAATAGTTTTGTCCAGCACCAACAACACAACTTTTGTCCCAAAATTTTGGGATGGGACCTGGAAAATCCATATATATATATATATATATATATATATATATATATATATATATATATATATATATATATTAATACTTGATTTTCTTCTTTGGGAATGTGATTCCATTTGGTTCTGTAGTTTAATTTTGCCAGAAAGATGAATTGGATTCCTTACAGCAAGTCATCTTTTCTTATCCTTTTTGTCTAAATTCTTTTTTGGTTTATAGGATATGTGTACCACATTTTCTTGGTTGCTGCAACGATGAGCTTAAATTGATCAGAAAATTATCTTTCTACTTGCCACAATGTCTTCATGTTTTCCCCAGAGACTGACCATCTCTTGTTTATAATTACCTTGGTTAGGAAATTGTCAGCATCTCATCGAGAAATGATGTGAGGCTGAAGGTCCAGTTAGAAACTTGATCAATTCTTTGTGGAGCCTTATCGAGTTTTGCTCCTGCACCTGACCCATTTTGATGGGGAAAGGCTTGGAAGATGGCAATGATGCTAATATTGATGTACCGGTAATCCTTGCTGTCATTGTTCATAAAGCTCTTTCGACTTGTGTGCTCAAACAAATAACATTACACCTTGCAATCAAAGCCTCTCCCCTTAAGTTGCTTTCATCTTCTATTTGGAACTGAAACTTCTAGATTCAAGTCTTAGATAGGTCTATAACTTCCAGTTGTGGAAGTTATCTTAGTTGTCTTATGTTTTTTGAGGAAATTTGCATAATTGTAGGGGTGCATGCCAAGATTTTTGTTAAGAAAATAATTTCATCATTTGGCCTTCACAGTCCTATAGAATCTGTGAGAGAGAGAGAGAGAGAGAGAGAGAGAGAGAGAGAGAGCAGTGGAACTGCAGAAAGCCAGCTTAGATCCAAATCGAGTGATAGATAGCAAACAACAACGCGAAAGGAGCAAGTTTGTCGTGTGTAGATTGAGAAGTAGCCCTCAATGCTTATCCCTTTTTCTCTCCAACTTATGTCTCTATTATTTTCTCTCATGTCATTTGTGAAACCTGTACCCTCACACAGCCACAATTATAGATGGCTGCTGGTCCTTGATGGTGAGTCTCTCCTCCTTCCAACATTTTGTTAAGTTGATTCTTGGTTGTCTTCTTGGTGGTCCAACCCACAACAACAGTGATCTTGCCATGGAATCAGATTTGATTTGCTGGAATTTGGAGGGGGGCACCCATGCTGGCTTTGCCGATTCTGTGGTGTGCAATTTTTGGGTTGTTTTCGGATTCCTAGTTTTTCTTTCTTTGGCTTAGTTGTCAACGAATTATTGATTAATCACTTTTGTTATGCCTTTGATTAAGAGAATATCTAAGCTTTTTCCTGCCAGATTCGACAGCTTGCAGGCCAGAAGGTTTGTGGAATTTTGTGATTTTTTTAGACGGGTTTCGTTCCAGCCACCTATCTCAAATCGTAATTAAGAAAAAAAACTCACTCACAAAAATTAATTCGCTTCACTCACCTTCTTTTTTAAAGATAGGGCACACGCCCCCGTGTCAAGCGCAGAAGCGCGACTGAGGTCTCGCGCCAACTTGTCGAGTATAAAAGCGTTGTTGAGCACGCTTTGAAAAAGACATAAATGCCCTCCCAAAGTATTAAGCTGAAGACTGCAATCATGATCACAGTCCTCACAAAAATGTACTATTTCTGAGTCTTTATTAGGATCGCGTCCATGATTGTATTCATCAAAAAATATCATATTTCTAAGTTTTTATTAGGACGACAACCATGATCACAGTCTCACAAAAATGTTATGTTTCTGAGTCTTTATAGAAATGCGATCAGGATCACAATTCTCTTTATTAGGACCATGATCGCAGTCCTTAAAAAAATATCAAGTACTCACAAAAATGTCATGTTTTGAAACTTTTAGAACTGTGATTATGATCGCAGTCTTCACAAAAATGTCTTTAAATGCTTTCTTTTTTAATCTGACTCTCTCACTGCTATGTGATTGATTCGATTCGAACCCCTCTATTGTCTCAAGATCGAAATCGAATAATCTATAGTTCTGAACCCACAGCGAGTCTTACCTGTAATAGGAATCACGCTTCCTTCAGGCCAAGTGGTGAAGAATAGCGTCTGGATCTAAGAAAAAAATAGAAAGGAAACAAAATTATATGGAAAGGAAGATCCCATATGTCTGATTGCTTTTTGCTAACGTGGATGAGGCTGGGGCCAAACAAATTATGAAGTTGAGTTTTTTCCCCTAATTATGTTAAGAAATAGGTGGTTATAGCCAATTTTTTCTGGACATTGATTATAATCAATTAAAGTACAGAAAAATCTACCTGTAGAGTCTACCGTATCGCCTATGTATTTGTTACATTATTAGTTCATGCAAAATTTATCGATTATGTACAAGTAGTGATATATACATGGAGAGTTCAACTTTTTTTGACATGTCCGTTGGTATTTTTTTCGTCTATGTAATTAAATTAGTAGGCATTGTGGGTTTTGTTCTTTGGATATTTTGCTTTGGTTTGAGCTTCGCGTAACTAGTAAGCTCTCTGTTAATTTTTGTTATGATTTTCATTGCTATGATGATGACAACGATGTGGTGTCGCCTAACTATCTCCATTTATGCGACTCTTATTCTGAGAACTTAAAATGGTCTTGTGATCTGACTTGTAGAAGAGAAGTTACGAGAGATGATTGAATAAATTTTTACTAGCAGTTCTGAAATTGGTGCTGATTTTTCCACGAAACAACTTCATTTAGTCAAGGAAGTGTCATATTTAGATGTAAAATCATGAAATTAAAAGCGTGTTTGGATCTTTCATTATGTGCAACCTTTTTATCAGCTTTCTCATCAATTTGCAAGGCTCGCATATTCTTCAGGTCACAAAGCAAGTGAATGAAGTAAGAACAATCTCATTCTCTACGCATTTTTTTTTCTAGTACAAGAAAGCTGATAGTGTATCCTTATAAAACCACATATCCTTGCCATCTAAGTTCTCCAAGTTGTATTACTTAGAAAGCTGGTTATCCATGACGTACTCAGCCGCAATTCCTTTGGATCCCCTTACTGACAATGAATTCTCTTCTTGAAGAATATGTGATACTTTCCACTCTTCAAGCATTTGTGGCCAGACTTTAATATCTTGCAACAAGTTGGCTGCATATCTATCAACTCATGATCCCTTTCTAATGGCAATGATCCCTATTCCCTAACGCATCACCTTCGATCCGAAATTTGTAGCTCCAATGTGGAAAATCGATGTCTCAAGAGCACTCCAAGTAGTGTCTTTTTAGCTAGAGGAACCGAAATGTCAAGCAAAGGGACGCTTGCTGTCATAATGAGCTTATAGGTCATCTAGAGGGGGGTGAATAGGTGACTAGCTAATCTAAGACAAATAATGTGAAATTAAAAATTATTTATGCAAACTAAAACTTTTATACTAACACACAAAGTATAACGAAAGAGTATAGCCGAATTTCTGATGAAGGGTTCTGAACTATCTCCTTAAAATTCCTCTAGATTAAGAGTTGAGGTGCCACTATGACTCTCTTGATTAAATACTAGTGTGAGCAAACAATCTCAAATATATATTCAATTGAGCACAAAATATATTAAGCATATAGAGATGAAGAATAAAAGCATGTAAGATATATAAACACAAGTAAGAGAAAGAGAGAGATAAGCAATCGCAAATACAGGAAAATTGTTTCGAGTTTCGAGCACACTTGCTCTACGTCTCCGCTTTCACCACTATGAAAAATTTTCATTAAAATCGATCCCGCAAGATCACTCGGTGCTGCAACACCTACAACGAGCTCCCTCAAAAACTCTTGAACCCGCAAGTCCCTCACTTATTCCCGCAAGAACAACACACGCGAACTCGCAAGCTCGTCGAGACCGCAACCTCTACAACTCCTCAAAGTACGAGGGGGAACACTTGTGATCAGTTCTCTTGATCACAAAAACAACTCTCACAACAAGGATTCTAGAGGATGAATATAGAAATGAAAAGCTCAAGCTTGTGTGAAAAAATAAGATAGATTTTGTGGTGGAAAACTTAAGGAAAAACTTTCGAAAACTCGAGAGATTTACTCTTAAAAAACTCTCTTTTTGATATGAAAGTTTAGACCAAAAACTTGTTGAAAAACTGCTGTAAAAGGTGGGAAAAACTAGCTCTAAAACACTTCTCCAAATCTTGCTAAAAACTGGCCCAAAAGTCCCTTTTATAGAGGCTGTCAAAAACTAGCCGTTGGGGCCAGATTGACTTGTCGGCCGGCCGGCCGGTCGACCGGCCAATAGTCATATTTCAGACCGTTGGGGTTGCTGGTCGACGGCCCGGTCGACCGCACCCAGGCCAAAGCCATCGGTCGACCGCTCGATCGACCGTGGCCAAAACCAAAGAGTAGGTCTCTCTGGTCGGTCGACCGGCGACAGATCCAGAGAGCAACCTCTCTGGATCGGACGACCGTTCGGTCGACCGGCCCTAAAGACATGGGCTTGTGCACGTTCTGTGCATGAGCTGTCGACCGAGCCCTGGTTCAGACCGCTAGAAGCCCAACACAGGGTATTTAAGGATTGAAAGTTTGACTTTGAAAACCCATAAAAATTCTATTAAATCCCATAAAATTCACAAAAATAAGTTCATTGAAATACTTTGAAGTACAAATATATGTGATTAAAAATTAACACATATTACAAACATATTGAACTATTTTTTAGGCATAGAATTTAAGGCTTAAATCAAAACCGATATTTTTCAAAAATTAACTTCTAAATGCAAAACTGATTTTTTCAAAACTTGTTCAGATACAAAAACAAGATATTTAAATACTTTTGAAGTATAGTGTGTATGGATAAAATCCAATACACAAAGAAGATGAAATATACTTATTTTTGACAATAAACTCTAAAATAAGTTTAGATAAATACAAACTTAAAAACCATGAACTAGAAAAATCAAAATAAGCTTTTCTAAATAATATGAAGTAATAGTGTATATAGATGAAATCCAATACATGTATAAATCATGTAAACTTGTTTTGATGAAATCTATTCATGTAACATAAAGATGTATTCTTTGAAGCTCATAACTAAAACTAAATTTTCTAAAAATTTGATCATGAAAGATATGATTTTTTTTTTCTTTGGTGTGTGTGTGCGCTTGCGCAATCCATAACTAATTTATACTTTACATTTATCCTAAAACAAAAATCTTAACAGTTACAAACACAACACAAGTATTGAAAATCTTCTCTTAAAAATCTTCTAATTTATCTTGACTTGGTCCAAAACTTGATCCATGAGCTAAACTCCTCTTTGAGTATTTGATGTGATCTTGAAGCGCGAGCTCTTGAATAAACACGTGCTAGCTTCAAAACTTGACTTCAAATTTTTTGTTAAAACTAAACACTAACTAAGATTTTGAAAAATATTTGAAACTTAAATAGACATAAGATCATTAGTACTATAACTTCATGAGTTAATCATCATCAAAACTAGAGTGATAGGTCTTTGGGCCAACAG
The DNA here is from genome assembly GCA_038442645.1 of Agave tequilana. Lineage (NCBI taxonomy): Eukaryota > Viridiplantae > Streptophyta > Magnoliopsida > Asparagales > Asparagaceae > Agave > Agave tequilana. Next base: position 8,956 of record JAVJIF010006809.1, on the reverse strand, counting down.
AACTTGCCATCATGATCTCTTGCCACAAACCCATCATTTCCTCTGCTCACTGAAGAAAATACAGAACTATCGAAATTGACCTTGAGCCATCCAAGTGGAGGGGCCCGCCAAGCGACAAAGAGAGGAGAGCCACCAGGGAGTGAAACCCACTCCAAGTGGCCCCAGTTCACCAACGGGTACTCAAGATCTGACTCAGTGACATCCTTATCTCAACAACTGCAGCCAGTGGCGGAGGAAGGGGGTCAAGGGGTCACATGATCTCCCGACCCACCCAAATACCCTCGATAATTACATTTGTGCCTCTTAATTTCTGCAGTTCAAACTCATGGATAATTAAAAAAAATGAAAGAAAGAAAATCCCAGAGGCTTAAACAATTCTGTCAGGCCCATAGCTTCATGATTTCTAACTAGCTCCGAAGTTTGAGACTTGAGTCAACTAGAGATCACCTCGGAAAAACTCGTGTAGGCTAGCTTAATAATTTATCATTTAATAACTTAAATGAAACAAACACCAACAAGAATTTAAGCTCAGTGTAATAAATGAACAAGCGTGAATATTATTTGACTTGACTCGGCTAGTGTTTAAGCTCAGCTCAATAGTGACTCGTATAGGTAGGCTTGCCTCAATTCGAGTTCAGCTCATAAAAGTCTCAATAAATTGTTGTAAGCTTGGTTTTATCAGTTTGAATTAATTTAATTGCTTTTCTAAATGGTGACATCTAATATATCAATTTGGTTACAAATCTAATATAATAATATCTTTTTCTTAAAAAAGAAAGAAAATTAACAAGTCTAATCCCTTAATCCCGAATAGAAAATATTTATTCCTAAATTCTCATTACTCGTTTCTTATAAAATAAAGTTTGTATTATGTTCGCATAAAGCTGTGAAATATATTTTCTAATATTTTGATTAGTAAATAGGTTCAAAAAACTCGAGACCTGGTTCAGACTCATTGAGAGCTTGCTCGAGTTCATTTTAACAAATCAAGCTTGAAATTTTTTTAAGTCATTTAAATAATTGCGAGCACGAACGACTTAAAGCTCAAATCATTCGGCTTGATTAGCAACTCTGTATCCGACAACTCTCTCTCTCTCTCTCTCACGCACAAACTCTAGCCTCACTCATTCTCTGAAAAAAAATTCATCTGGAGGTTAATAGTTTATTCTTTCTCTTAGAAAGAAAATTGATATTGTTATTATTAATGTCATTTACAATGTACATTCTGTTGAATGTCACTTTGCATTTGCATACAGTTACTTTTTACATATTGAAAATATATTTTTTTAAAAAGAAGTAAGAAAGTGACTCCTCTTGTGCAGCATCCTGGCTATGCCGCTGGCTGCAGCCAATGCACGTTGTGCCACCACAGTCTAGTTTTACCATCACCGGAGAAGACAGCTGCGTTTTATTCTCTACGCATTTTACACAACTCATTACGTAGCCTTCATGTGACGTTTGAATGCTTTTTTATATCTCATTTTGTCGAAATTACCACCACGCACTCATGTCTTCTTCTCATTTACTTTCCCCAAAACACAAAGTTCGCACTTTATATCAGGAGTGACACGCTCTAGATGGACAGATTTGAAATTAAAACATCTTATAAGAGACCACTTGAGTCATATTCAGTTGGCAAACAATTAGCGGTTGATTTCCATATGTACACGTAGTATTAAGACTCTATAAGACTCTATACTATGTTTTAAAATTTTTAGAATATTTACAGAGCATAAGTACATGTACACGTATTATAGATTAAAAATCACTACTCAATACAAAAAAAGAGCATCCTGTCTGCTTGAGCTAAGTTCAACTTTTTTTATTTTTTTGCTAGTTAAATTCACCGATATCGGATTTAAATTGAGAATCACTAGAGAACAAATTCAGAACTTACCCAATAACCGGAGAATGAAATATCTACACGTGACGAAGTTCAAACTTGAGACCGTGAAAGACTTGAAGCTAGATCAATTGACGGAATAGCACTCTACCTCCGACATTCCTATGTTTCTCCATGCACACGTATGAAGAATAAGTATAGGTGGACCCACCAAAGGGAATCTTCCATCCCAAGTGGCCTAATTTTGTTGGTAGAGATATCCAGTCAGTCTAGAGGGGGATTTCATGAATTTGACCTTATTTCAGAAACATCCCCATCTTTTTGAATTTTAAGATGCCTCCAAATCCCTTGGATGTTAGGTTGTTTTCAGAAACATCCCCATCTTTTGTTGAAGCTAAACACCAACTAAGATCTTGAAAAATATCTGAAACTTAAATAGATACAAGATCATTAGTAATATAACTATACGATTTAATCATCATCAAAACTAGAGTGATGGGGCTTTTAGGCTAACAGAGCTTGCCATCATGATCTCTAACCACAAACCCAGCATTTCCTCTACTCACTGAAGAAAATACGAAACTATCGAAATTGACATTGAGCCATTCAGGTGGAGGGGCCCGCCAAGCCACAAGGAGAGAAGAGCAACTTGGGAGTGAAACCCACTCCAAGTCCCAGTTCACCAACGGGTACTCAAGATCTGACTCGATGACATTCCATCTCTCAAAAGGTACAGCCAGTGGCGGAAGAAGGGGGTCAAGTGGGGTCACATGATCTCCCGACCCACCCAAATACCCTCCATTACTATACTTGTGCCTCTTAATTTCTGCAGTTCAAACTCATAGATAATAAAAAAAGGATAGAAAGAAAATCCAGAGACTTAAACAATCCTCTCAGGCCCATTAGATTCATGATTTCTAACAAGCTCCGAAGCTTGAGGCTTGAGTCAACTAGAGATCGCCTCGAAAAAACTGGTTAATAACTTAAATGAAACAAACACCAACAAGAATGTAAGCTCAGTGTAATAAATGAACAAGCGTGAATATTATTGGACTTGACTCGGCTAGTGTTTAAGCTCAGCTCAGTAGGGACTCATATAGCTAGGCTTGCCTCAATTCGAGCTCAACTCATAAAAGGCTCAATAAACTGTTATAAGCTTGATTTATCAGTTTGAATTAATTTAATTGCTTTTCTAAATGGTGACATCTAATATATCAATTCGTTTACAAGTCTAATATAATAATATCTTTTTCTTAAAAAAGAAAGAAAACTAACAAGTCTAATCCCTTAATCCCGAAATAGAATATTCATTCCTAAATTCTCATTGCTCGTTTCTTATAAAATAAAGTTTGTATTATGTTCGCATAAAACTGTGAAATATATTTTCTAATATTTAGATTAGTAAATAGGCTAAAAAAACTCGAGACCTGGTTCAGACTCATTGAGAGCTTGCTCGAGCTCATTTTAACAAATCAAGCTTGAAATTTTTTTAACTTATTTAAATAATTGCGAGCACGAACGACTTAAAGCTCAAATCATTCAACTTGATTAGCAGCTCTGCATCCGACAACTCTCTCTCTCTCTCTCTCTCTCTCTCTCTCTCACGCACAAACTCTATCCTCACTCATTCTCTGAAAAAAAAAATCATCTGGAGGTTAATAGTTTATTCTTTCTCTTAGAAAGAAAATTGATATTGTTATTGTTAATGACATGTCCATTCTGTTGAATGTCACTTTGCATTTGCATACAGTTACTTTTTACATATTGAAAATATATTTTTTAAAAAGAAGTAAGAAAGTGACTCCTCTTGTGCAGCATCCTGGCTATGCCGCTGGCTGCAGCCAATGCACGTTGTGCCACCACAGTCTAGTAACACAGCTGCGTTTTATTCTCTACGCATTTTACACAACTCATTACGTAGCCTTCATGTGACGTTTGAATGCTTTTTTATATCTCATTTTGTCGAAATTACCACCACTCGCTCATGTCTTCTTCTCATTTACTTTCCCCCAAAACACAAAGTTCGCTCTCTATGTCAAGAGTGACACGCTGTAGTTGGAGAGATTTGAAATTAAAACATCTTATAAGAAACCACTTGAGTCATATTCAGTTGGCAAACAATTAGCGGTTGATTTCCATATGTACACGTAGTATTTAAGACTCTATACTATGTTTTAAAATTTTTAGAATATTTATAGAGCATAAGTACATGTACACGTATTATAGATTAAAAATCACTACTCAACACAAAAAAAGAGCATCATGTTTGCTTGAGCTAAGTTCAACCTTTTTTTTTCACTAGTTAAATTCACCGATATCGAATTCAAACTGTGGATCACTAGAGAACAAATTCAAAACTTACCCAGTAATCAGAGAATAAAACAACTACACATGACGAAATTCAAACTTGAGACCGTGAAAGACTTAAAGCTAAGATCAATTGACGGAATAGCACTCAAACTCTGACATTCCTATGTTTCTCCGTGTACACGTTTGAAGAATAAGTATACGTGGACCCACCAAGGGGAATCTTCCATCCCATGTGGCCTAATTTGTTGGTAGAGATATCCAGTCTAGAGCGGGATTTCGGGCCTCTTTGTTTCATTGCAAAACGTCGCAAGTCGTAAGTCGTAAAATGAGAATGGAAAAAGCGAACTGTAGCAGAGAAAATATATCGTGTTTTACGGTATTTGGTTGATAAAGTGAAGTGTAAATGGAAAAATATATTGTGTTTTACGGTGTTGGTTGATAAAGTGAAAGTATAAATGGTAAAGTATATTGTGTTTTACGCTGTTAGTTGCTAATGTAAAAATGTAAGTGAAAAAGTTGACCACAAAATTAACTGTAGCAGTGATTTAAATATTATAAATACTATTAAAATAAATCTACTATTGCAAATTAAATTGTATTAGTAAATTTGAGATAAAAATTAATAATATTAATATTTTATTTATAACAATAATATTAATAAAATATTAGTATAAATAGTAAAATTTACTAAAATATTAACTAAATAAATAATATAAAATTTTAAGAAAATCTAAAGAACATTAATAAAATTTTAAGAATACTAATAAAATATAAATATTAAAAAAATCTTACAACAATAATAAAATATAGTTATAATATTATAATATTAAAAATACTTGAAAATTATTGTAATATAAATTTATTATAATATTATTGTAATATTATAGAAATATAAAATTAACAAAGTAAAATATAATTATAATTTAATAATAAATTATCATTATAGTATTATTATACTGAATTATTATTACAATATTAACATAATAAAATATTGATATAATAATAAAATATATTATGATATTAATAAAGTAATTTTTTATATTAAAAATAAATAATTAAATATATTGTAATTTTATATAAAGTATAATATTGTTATATTAATAAAATATTAACTCCAAATAAAATAATAAAAAATGGAATAAGTATTAATAAAACAATAAAGTATTAAATAAAATATTAAATTAAAATAGTAAAATATTAAATATTAAAACAATATTAAAAAATAAAAGATTAAAGATTAAAAATATAAAATAATTAAATAATTAAATAAGAAATTGAACACCATTTAAAATATTAAATATTTAATAATATTAAATTATATATTGATTATCAAGTAACTGTTTTGAACTGTAAGTGTACTACAAGTGAGAGTTACATGACCACAAAATTAACTGTAGCAACTGTAAGTGAAAAAATATAAGTGTAAAAGTGAGATTTACATGACCACAAATTTAACTGTAGCAACTGCAAGTGGAAAAGAAGAGTTGCATTTTGTAACTTGTTTTTCAGCGAAACAAACAACAGAAAATGGAAAAGAAGTTTTACGACTTGCGTTTTGCGACGTTTTGCTGGCGAAACAATCACGCCCTTCATGAATTTGACCTTATTTCAGAAACATCCCCATCTTTTTGAATTTTAAGATGCCTCCAAGATGTTAGGTTGTTTAAGTGAATTAACTCTTTTGTAAATTAATCTCCCACCCCTTTGCCACTTGTCATTGGGATTTACTGTAACAAAATGATGCCAGATGTCAGCTACTACACCTAAACTCAATTGTGATGGTTTCACACAAAATGATGGAACACAGCAACTAACAAGTCACTGGGGTCCACCATCAAATCTAAAGTAGATTAATTACATGTTTTATAGTTAAGAATGAAAGACATTTGGGTTGGACTTACATCAAAGATTAAGGATAGATGACTAGATGAGGATAGAGTTGTTCTTTTTGCAAAAGAAATAATTATATATATCTTATAGTGTTATTTAAGGGAAGCTTGACCAAATAGGAGTGACACAAGTGATATGGAGCCACATTTTGTTGCTTTGAGTATGGAACTTAGTTCTGGAAGAGTGATTATGGGGGTCTGGTACATTCTTTCTTCATAGCTCCTTTCCTTGTCTACTCAATTACTTAAGCTGAAATTGTTGTTAAAAGTCATAATCGTAGTTATTCATTAATAATATTTTTCAAAAGAATAGACCGTCGCTAAATTTAGACGCCAGATTTTTATATTGTCATTCAGAGACTTTGTCATTATTCTACAAAGAGACTTACATGCTTTACAGAAAAGATATTTCACATCTATGAATATCATAGTATAGTATTACAATAGTAAAGTCTATTGTCTTTTGAAGTTGGTCTGTCGGTCAGGTCCCAGATTTGCTCTCTAGAGGTCACCGTTCGAATCCTTCGGGTGAACATTTGTGATGAGTGTGTGTAAACTTGAGAGTAACCTCCAACTTGTTTTAAAAAAATAATAAGTCTATCGTGATTACATTACAGTTTTGATTTCAAATTCTATAATATTTGATTGTGACCTTTTCTTTAAGAAGAGAAACCGACTTAACCTAAATATCTCAAATAAATCTTTGTAGGCTCTCACTTGGTATGAAAATCACTGCAAGAATAAATGAGATATTTGCCAAATTATGTGCAGTCCATTAAATAACCTCCAGCTTGTTCTCAAAACATAAGTGAAGTCTATTGTGAATATAGTTTTGATTTCAAATTCTACTAATATTGATTGTGACCTTTTCTTTAAGAAGAGAAACCGACTTAACCTAAATATCTCAAATAAATCTTTGTAGGCTCTCACTTGGTATGAAAATCACTGCAAGAATAAATGAGATATTTGACAAACTATGCCGTCCATTAAATATCTTGCAAATTTATAGAACAAATCTTAACCTCAGTCTCAGTCTCTTCAGGCAAAGGGTACTCTCCTGTTGCCCCTCCTTTTGGACTCCTGTAAACCAAAAAATTGAAGAAATAAAATACTACACTGTCACCTTTTATGTGACATAAAACTATAAAGGAACAAAAAAAAAACCAAATTTTATAATATTAAAGAGATAATAAAGTCAAAGTTCAGAATTTCTATCTTGGATGACCAAAAGAGAATGCTATTTGTACTATATTTTTTAATATTATATTAAATTATTGCTTTATGAATTGTAAATCACATAATGGTGATGTGACTCACAATTTATATAGTAATAGGGTAATATAATATAAAAAAATTATACAAATATCATTACTCTAAGCAAAAAAATTGAGTCAGATATCTCTTAAACTCAGCGACGTGATTAGGAACCCACCGAAAAAAAAAAAATGGGCACTCTACAAATTATTACAAGTGTGTCATAATTTTTTTTGAACAATTTCACCTTTGGTGAAAAGTCTAAAATATCCCTTTTTTCTATCTCCTGCCCCTATCCCTCCTCTCCCTTTCCCATCCCCAACCTCCTCCTCCCCCATCCCCGGCCTCCCCTCTCCCTCCGATCTCTCCCTCCTCCCCCTCACCTTCCCCTTCCTCCCTCGTCCAACCCCCGGTTTGTTCGGTTAGAATTGGCTGAACATGTCAGATCTGTTCAGTTAGAACTAGTCGAACAAGCCAGGGGGAGGAGCGGGGAGAGGACTGAAAAACACCTAGAAGGGGGGTGAATATGTGTATATGCTAATCTAGAAACTAAATGCGCTAAATGCGGAAGCTTAAACAAATTTTGCAACACACTTAATACAACACGCAAGTGTAGCCGAATTCCCCGTGAAGGGCTCTGGACTAACTCCTCTTGATTCCCTAGATATGGGTTGAGGTGCTATATGAAACTCTTGTGGTTAAGTATAAGTGAGGCACACAAACACAACCAAGCATATAATATGAATAGGCAATATGAATATATGCAAGGTACAAATGCAAGCAATAAGATATGAATGAATGATGCTATGCACAACACAAATAAAGAGAGAGAGAGAGAGAGAGAGGGTTTAGAGATAATGGATCAAACGCAAACACAAAGATATGTTCTGAGGTTCGAGCCCCTAGCTCTACGTCCCGCCTTCACCGAGAAGGATTTCTAATCCACTAAAGGAGTACCGAACTCCTCTCTCAACCGTACAATGCCACCGAGGTAATACAACCAATCCACCTCTACCGAAGAGGGATAAGGCCCGTAGCCAACAACCAAACTCCACCTCACAATAGAGGGAGCAAACACAAATCTCAACCTCTACTAAAGAGGGAGCACACCAATCACCCGATCAACCTCTACCAAAGAGGGATACAACAAAGTAAGGGTGTTTACAACAAGTGGTTTCTTTCAACCACAAACAATCTCTCTTTTCCACAAAACAAGATCCTAATAGAATAGGATAGGTGATAGCTCAAGTGTGAAAAAACTAGGTGTTTGGAAAATAAAAACTCAAAGAAATAATCTTGGGAAAACTCTTGAAGATAATAGAAATGAAGAACAAATACAAATCTCCCAAAATACTATTTCTTTAATTTTTCCAAAAACCTAAAACAATACAAAGATAAATCTTTTTGGCACAAAAACTCTTTTGAAAACTTGTTTAAACAGTAGAGAAAGTCTGAAAATTTTAGCTCTAAAAATCTTGTCTAAAACCCCCAAGAAATGGGGTATATATAGGCCAAACCAGAAACTAGCCGTTAGGCTAATCTGTCAGCCTGACAGGCCTGTGGTCGGCCGGCCCGGCCGACCGCAACGGTCAGAAATATGACCGTTGGGGCATCTGGTCGACCGCTCGGCCGACCGCCCAGATACAGAGAGCAAAGCTCT
>JAVJIF010006808.1:0-166336 GCA_038442645.1 Agave tequilana | reverse complement strand
AAATAATGACTCTTGTGCCTTATAAAAAATTATTATATATATATAATCATCTGATTAAGCTGGGTAATTGTGCCTCACAAAGCATAAGTATTCACGCCTAAAAGTGATGTATATCATAAATAAAAATCTTTAGTTTTGTGGCCTTATTTGCTCGAGTCCTTAAGTCCGAGGGGTGTTTTCTCACCCGGTGCCCTAAGATCGTCTGGTTTGGGAGTCACCGACCTTAGGCTCATTATATGGGCGAATTAGAAAGCCTAATAAGACTAAAGAATATTAATTCAAAAAAAGAAGAAAAAGAAAAACATAATATATAGGCATAAAAGTAGGAGTTGAAGAATCCCGAATCAACAATCATGGTCAGAAAGATGCATATGACTGAGGGTAAAATAATAGACTAGATGAGAAATTCAATTTGAATTCTTACCTAGATTGATTACAAATTTTCAAATAGAGACTGAGTATAGGAATGAATAATTGGTGATCTTAAGACTTATAGATTACTTGATTTCTGCAAAATATTTCAAATATTCTCTTTCAAAATGAGTTTTCGAAAATACTAACATCTTGTTTTTCTTTCTTTATGAATTTTGTGGGTATAATTTACTAAAAACCCTCGTGAGACAAAACCCGTCCTCTAGGGGAAACCTAGAGGTTTTAACGACTTGTTGCACGTGCTAAACTCAACCGTGATTCCTACAAAGTGAGTTAGATTAGATTAGTTTTTTTTTTTTTTTTGCTTGAGGACGATTAAAGATAGGTATGGGTATGGTTGCATCTCAATTTTGCATCATTATTATCATATTTGCACATTTATCCTTGATTTTTCTTTATTTAACTTTGCTAGTTAATTTTCTTTTTTATGGTGTGTAGTTATTTAAATGGGAAGATAAAGATAAAAAGCTTCCATTTTATTTAAATGGGAAGATAAAGATAAAATTTGAATCTATTTTGACTCTAGTGTCCTTACCTAATTTGGACCAATTCCCGAGCCAACATTAATTCTCGTACCTATAGATTATGAAATTGAATCTCCTATTGTGGATAGTCGCATTCCATTGATGGATCAGGAATGTGAACTTAAGTTCTTTGATTTGGATCCCACTCTTAAACCAAACTCGACTCTCGAACCTAAACTTCATTTTCTCGAGTCAGTATTGGTTTCCGAACCTATCATTCTTGACCCAAATCAATCACTTCATCAAATCACATTTTATTGTTGGACCAAGGTATACACAACTATGACTCTCAGTTGATATTCCAAGATTGGTCATATAACCAGGATAGTTTTAATATTAGGATTTTCCATGATCCTATTCACTTTGGGAATAATAATAATGTAGATAAGAAAGAGGTTATTAAAGTTGGGTTCCTTGATAATCTACAATATTTAGATTGGGTAGCAACGCTTGACCCAATCAGATCACCACCAGAACCTTCACCTTGAGATAACATTTGTCCTCTCCTCTCGTTTCTTTCATGCATTTTTGCATTTCATTCATACATTGAGGACAATGCATGAGATAGGTGTGGGTGAGGGTTTATTACAATACTAACATAGGTTTTTACTAATATAATTTTTTCTTTCTTTTTTTTAAAACTTTTTGAAGAAGGAAACAATATTTTTGACTTATTTTTGTAAGTAATTAAGGTAATCTTAAGGAATAGGAGAATCATAATTAAGGTTTCTTAATACTTGGTCAAAATAAGATTATTTGTTTAATTTTAAGTTAGGAAGAAAAATTGAAAAAGTAATTTAGTCTTGATTTTTACCTTGATGAAATATGCATATTTTATACGCTTACACACTTAGGATTCAAAATAATGACTCTTGTGCCTATATATAATAATATATATATATATATATATATATCATCTGATTAAGCTGGGTAATTGTGCCTCACAAAGCATAAGTATTCACGCCTAGAAGTGATGTATATCATAAATAAAAATCTTTAGTCTTGTGGCCTTATTTGCTCGAGTCCTTAAGTCCGAGGGGTGTTTTCTCACCCGGTGCCCTAAGATCGTCTGGTTTGGGAGTCACCGACCTTAGGCTCATTATATGAGCGAATTAGAAAGCCTAATAAAACTAAAGAATATTAATTCAAAAAAAGAAGAAAAAGAAAAAACATAATATATAAGGCATAAAAGTAGGAGTTGAAGAATCCCGAATCAACAATCATGGTCAGAAAGATGCATATGACTGAGGGTAAAATAATAGACTAGATGAGAAATTCAGTTTGAATTCTTACCTAGATTGATTACAAATTTTCAAATAGAGACTGAGTATAGGAATGAATAATTTGGTGATCTTAAGACTTATAGATTACTTGATTTCTGCAAAAATATTTCAAATATTCTCTTTCAAAAATGAGTTTTCGAAAATACTAACATCTTGTTTTTCTTTCTTTTATGAATTTTGTGGGTATAATTTACTAAAAACCCTCGTGAGACAAAACCCGTCCTCTAGGGGAAACCTAGAGGTTTAACGACTTGTTGCACGTGCTAAACTCAACCGTGATTCCTACGAAAGTGAGTTAGATTAGATTAGTTTTTTTTTTTGTTTTGCTTGAGGACGATTAAAAGATAGGTATGGGGTATGGTTGCATCTCAATTTTGCATCATTATTATCATATTTGCACATTTATCCTTGATTTTTCTTTATTTAACTTTGCTAGTTAATTTTCCTTTTATTATGGTGTGTAGTTATTTAAATGGGAAGATAAAGATAAAAGAAGCTTCCATTTTATTTAAATGGGAAGATAAAGATAAAATTTGAATCTATTTTGACTCTAGTGTCCTTACCTAATTTGGACCCAATTCCCGAGCCAACATTAATTCTCGTACCTATAGATTATGAAATTGAATCTCCTATTGTGGATAGTCGCATTCCATTGATGGATCAGGAATGTGAACTTAAGTTCTTTGATTTGGATCCCACTCTTAAACCAAACTCGACTCTCGAACCTAAACTTGATTTTCTCGAGTCAGTATTGGTTTCCGAACCCATCATTCTTGAGCCCAAATCATTCACTTCATCAAGTCACATTTTATTGTTGGACCAAGGTATACACAACTATGACTCTCAGTTGATATTTCAAGATTGGTCATATAACCAGGATAGTTTTAATATTAGGATTTTTCATGATCCTATTCACTTTGGAATAATAATAATGTAGATAAGAAAGAGGTTATTAAAGTTGGGTTCCTTGATAATCTACAATATTTAGATTGGGTAGCAACGCTTGACCCAATCAGACCACCACCAGAACCTTCACCTTGAGATAACATTTGTCCTTTCCTCTCGTTTCTTTCATGCATTTTTGCATTTCATTCATACATTGAGGACAATGCATGAGATATGTGTGGGTGAGGGTTTATTACAATACTAACATAGGTTTTTACTAATATAATTTTTTCTTTCTTTTTTTTAAAACTTTTTGAAGAAGGAAACAATATTTTTGACTTATTTTTGTAAGTAATTAAGCTAATCTTAAGGAATAGGAGAATCATAATTAAGATTTCTTAATACTTGGTCAAAATAAGATTATTTGTTTAATTTCTAAGTTAGGAAGAAAAATTGAAAAAGTAATTTAGTCTTGATTTTTACCTTGATGAAATATGCATATTTTATACGCTTACACACTTAGGATTCAAAACAATGACTCTTGTGCCTTATAAAAAATTATTATATATATATAATCATCTGATTAAGCTGGGTAATTGTGCCTCACAAAGCATAAGTATTCACGCCTAAAAGTGATGTATATCATAAATAAAAATCTTTAGTTTTGTGGCCTTATTTGCTCGAGTCCTTAAGTCCGAGGGGTGTTTTCTCTCACCGGTACCCTAAGATCGTCTGGTTTGGGAGTCACCGACCTTAGGCTCATTATATGGGCGAATTAGAAAGCCTAATAAAACTAAAGAATATTAATTCAAAAAAGAAGAAAAAGAAAAAATATAATATATAAGGCATAAAAGTAGGAGTTGAAGAATCCCGAGTTAACAATCACGGTCACAAAGATGCATATGACTGAGGGTAAAATAATAGACTAGATGAGAAATTCAGTTTGAATCCTTACCTAGATTGATTACAAATTTTCAAATAGAGACTAAGTATAGGAATGAATAATTTGGTGATCCTAAGACTTTAGATTACTTGATTTCTGTAAAAATATTTCAAATATTCTCTCTTTCAAAATAAGTTTTCGAAAATACTAACATCTTGTTTTTCTTTCTTTTATGAATTTTGTGGGTATAATTTACTAAAAACCCTCATGAGACAAAACCCGTCCTATAGGGGAAACCTAGAGGTTTAACGACTTGTTGCACGTGCTAAACGCAACCGTGATTCCTACGAAAGTGAGTTAGATTAGATTAGTTTTTTTTTGTTTTACTTGAGGACGATCAAAAGATAGGTATGGGGTATGGTTGCATCTCAATTTTGCATCATTATTATCATATTTGCACATTTATCCTTGATTATTCTTTATTTAACTTTGCTAGTTAATTTTCTTTTTATTATGGTGTGTAGTTATTTAAATGGGAAGATAAAGATAAAAGAAGCTTCCATTTTATTTAAATGGGAAGATAAAGATAAAATTTGAATCTATTTTGACTCTAGTGTCCTTACCTAATTTGGACCCAATTCCCGAGCCAACATTAATTCTCGTACCCATAGATTATGAAATTGAATCTTCTATTGTGGATAGTCGCATTCCATTGATGGATCAGGAATGTGAACTTAAGTTCTTTGATTTGGATCCCACTCTTAAACCAAACTCGACTCTCGAACCTAAACTTGATTTTCTCGAGTCAGTATTGGTTTCCGAACCCATCATTCTTGAGCCCAAATCAATCACTTCATCAAGTCACATTTATTGTTGGACCAAGGTATACACAACTATGACTCTCAGTTGATATTCCAAGATTGGTCATATAACCAGGATAGTTTTAATATTTGGATTTTTCATGATCCTATTCACTTTGGGAATAATAATAATGTAGATAAGAAAGAGGTTATTAAAGTTGGGTTCCTTGATAATCTACAATATTTAGATTGGGTAGCAACGCTTGACCCAATCAGACCACCACCAGAACCTTCACCTTGAGATAACATTTGTCCTTTCCTCTCGTTTCTTTCATGCATTTTTGCATTTCATTCATACATTGAGGACAATGCATGAGATAGGTGTGGGTGAGGGTTTATTACAATACTAACATAGGTTTTTACTAATATAATTTTTTCTTTTTTTTTTTAAAACTTTTTGAAGAAGGAAACAATATTTTTGGCTTATTTTTGTAAGTAATTAAGCTAATCTTAAGGAATAGGAGAAACATAATTAAGATTTCTTAATACTTGGTCAAAATAAGATTATTTGTTTAATTTCTAAGTTAGGAAGAAAAATTAGAAAAGTAATTTAGTCTTGATTTTTACCTTGATGAAATATGCATATTTTATACGCTTACACACTTAGGATTCAAAACAATGACTCTTGTGCCTTATAAAAAATTATTATATATATATATAATCATCTGATTAAGCTGGGTAATTGTGCCTCACAAAGCATAAGTATTCACGCCTAAAAGTGATGTATATCATAAATAAAAATCTTTAGTTTTGTGGCCTTATTTGCTCGAGTCCTTAAGTCCGAGGGGTGTTTTCTCACCTGGTGCCCTAAGATCGTCTGGTTTGGGAGTCACCGACCTTAGGCTCATTATATGTGGGCGAATTAGAAAGCCTAATAAAACTAAAGAATATTAATTCAAAAAAAGAAGAAAAAGAAAAAACATAATATATAAGGCATAAAAGTAGGAGTTGAAGAATCCCGAGTCAACAATCATGGTCAGAAAGATGCATATGACTGAGGGTAAAATAATAGACTAGATGAGAAATTCAGTTTGAATCCTTACCTAGATTGATTACAAATTTTCAAATAGAGACTGAGTATAGGAATGAATAATTTGGTGATCCTAAGACTTTAGATTACTTGATTTCTGTAAAAATATTTCAAATATTCTCTCTTTCAAAAATGAGTTTTCGAAAATACTAACATCTTGTTTTTCTTTCTTTTATGAATTTTGTGGGTATAATTTACTAAAAACCCTCATGAGACAAAACCCGTCCTCTAGGGGAAACCTAGATGTTTAACGACTTGTTGCACGTGCTAAACGCAACCGTGATTCCTACGAAAGTGAGTTAGATTAGATTAGTTTTTTTTTGTTTTACTTGAGGACGATCAAAAGATAGGTATGGGTATGGTTGCATCTCAATTTTGCATCATTATTATCATATTTGCACATTTATCCTTATTATTCTTTATTTAACTTTGCTAGTTAATTTTCTTTTTATTATGGTGTGTAGTTATTTAAATGGGAAGATAAAGATAAAAGAAGCTTCCATTTTATTTAAATGGGAAGATAAAGATAAAATTTGAATCTATTTTGACTCTAGTTTCCTTACCCAATTTGGACCCAATTCCCGAGCCAACATTAATTCTCGTACTCATAGATTATGAAATTGTATCTCCTATTGTGGATAGTCGCATTCCATTGATGGATCAGGAATGTGAACTTAAGTTCTTTGATTTGGATCCCACTCTTAAACCAAACTCGACTCTCGAACCTAAACTTGATTTTCTCGAGTCAGTATTGGTTTCCAAACCCATCATTCTTGAGCCCAAATCAATCACTTCATCAAGTCACATTTTATTGTTGGACCAAGGTATACACAACTATGACTCTCAGTTGATATTCCAAGATTGGTCATATAACCAGGATAGTTTTAATATTAGGATTTTCCATGATCCTATTCACTTTGGGAATAATAATAATGTAGATAAGAAAGAGGTTATTAAAGTTGGGTTCCTTGATAATCTACAATATTTAGATTGGGTAGCAACGCTTGACCCAATCAGACCACCACCAGAACCTTCACCTTGAGATAACATTTGTCCTTTCCTCTCGTTTCTTTCATGCATTTTTGCATTTCATTCATACATTGAGGACAATGCATGAGATAGGTGTGGGTGAGGGTTTATTACAATACTAACATAGGTTTTTACTAATATAATTTTTTCTTTCTTTTTTTTAAAACTTTTTGAAGAAGGAAACAATATTTTTGACTTATTTTTGTAAGTAATTAAGCTAATTTTAATGAATAGGAGAATCATAATTAAGATTTCTTAATACTTGGTCAAAATAAGATTATTTGTTTAATTTCTAAGTTAGGAAGAAAAATTGAAAAAGTAATTTAGTCTTGATTTTTACCTTGATGAAATATGCATATTTTATACGCTTACACACTTAGGATTCAAAACAATGACTCTTGTGCCTTATAAAAAATTATTATATATATATAATCATCTGATTAAGCTGGGTAATTGTGCCTCACAAAGCATAAATATTCACGCCTAAAAGTGATGTATATCATAAATAAAAATCTTTAGTTTTGTGGCCTTATTTGCTCGAGTCCTTAAGTCCGAGGGGTGTTTTCTCACCCGGTGCCCTAAGATCGTCTGGTTTGGGAGTCACCGACCTTAGGCTCATTATATGGGCGAATTAGAAAGCCTAATAAAACTAAAGAATATTAATTCAAAAAAAGAAGAAAAAGAAAAAATATAATATATAAGGCATAAAAGTAGGAGTTGAAGAATCCCGAGTCAACAATCACGGTCACAAAGATGCATATGACTGAGGGTAAAATAATAGACTAGATGAGAAATTCAGTTTGAATCTTTACCTAGATTGATTACAAATTTTCAAATAGAGACTAAGTATAGGAATGAATAATTTGGTGATCCTAAGACTTTAGATTACTTGATTTCTGTAAAAATATTTCAAATATTCTCTTTCAAAAATGAGTTTTCGAAAATACTAACATCTTGTTTTTCTTTCTTTTATGAATTTTGTGGGTATAATTTACTAAAAACCCTCATGAGATAAAACTCGTCCTCTAGGGGAAACCTAGAGGTTTAACGACTTGTTGCACGTGCTAAACGCAACCGTGATTCCTACGAAAGTGGGTTAGATTAGATTAGTTTTTTTTGTTTTACTTGAGGACGATCAAAAGATAGGTATGGGGTATGGTTGCATCTCAATTTTGCATCATTATTATCATATTTGCACATTTATCCTTGATTATTCTTTATTTAACTTTGCTAGTTAATTTTCTTTTTATTATGGTGTGTAGTTATTTAAATGGGAAGATAAAGATAAAAGAAGCTTCCATTTTATTTAAATGGGAAGATAAAGATAAAATTTGAATCTATTTTGACTCTAGTGTCCTTACCCAATTTGGACCCAATTCCCGAGCCAACATTAATTCTCGTACCCATAGATTATGAAATTGAATCTCCTATTGTGGATAGTCGCATTCCATTGATGGATCAGGAATGTGAACTTAAGTTCTTTGATTTGGATCCCACTCTTAAACCAAACTCGACTCTCGAACCTAAACTTGATTTTCTCGAGTCAGTATTGGTTTCCAAACCCATCATTCTTGAGCCCAAATCAATCACTTCATCAAGTCACATTTTATTGTTGGACCAAGGTATACACAACTATGACTCTCAGTTGATATTCCAAATTGGTCATATAACCAGGATAGTTTTAATATTAGGATTTTCCATGATCCTATTCACTTTGGGAATAATAATAATGTAGATAAGAAAGAGGTTATTAAAGTTGGGTTCCTTGATAATCTACAATATTTAGATTGGGTAGCAACGCTTGACCCAATCAGACCACCACCAGAACCTTCACCTTGAGATAACATTTGTCCTTTCCTCTCGTTTCTTTCATGCATTTTTGCATTTCATTCATACATTGAGGACAATGCATGAGATAGGTGTGGGTGAGGGTTTATTACAATACTAACATAGGTTTTTACTAATATAATTTTTTCTTTCTTTTTTTTAAAACTTTTTGAAGAAGGAAACAATATTTTTGACTTATTTTTGTAAGTAATTAAGCTAATCTTAAGGAATAGGAGAATCATAATTAAGATTTCTTAATACTTGGTCAAAATAAGATTATTTGTTTAATTTCTAAGTTAGGAAGAAAAATTAAAAAGTAATTTAGTCTTGATTTTTACCTTGATGAAATATGCATATTTTACACACTTACGATTCAAAACAATGACTCTTGTGCCTTATAAAAAATTATTATATATATATAATCATCTGATTAAGCTGGGTAATTGTGCCTCACAAAGCATAAGTATTCACGCCTAAAAGTGATGTATATCATAAATAAAAATCTTTAGTTTTGTGGTCTTATTTGCTCGAGTCCTTAAGTCCGAGGGGTGTTTTCTCACCTGGTGCCCTAAGATCGTCTGGTTTGGGAGTCACCGACCTTAGGCTCATTATATGGGCGAATTAGAAAGCCTAATAAAACTAAAGAATATTAATTCAAAAAAAGAAGAAAAAGAAAAAATATAATATATAAGGCATAAAAGTAGGAGTTGAAGAATCCCGAGTCAACAATCACGGTCACAAAGATGCATATGACTAAGGGTAACATAATAGACTAAATGAGAAATTCAGTTTGAATCCTTACCTAGATTGATTACAAATTTTCAAATAGAGACTAAGTATAGGAATGAATAATTTAGTGATCCTAAGACTTATAGATTACTTGATTTCTGCAAAAATATTTCAAATATTCTCTTTCAAAAATGAGTTTTCGAAAATTCTAACATCTTGTTTTTCTTTCTTTTATGAATTTTGTGGGTATAATTTACTAAAAACCCTCATGAGACAAAACCCGTCCTCTAGGGGAAACCTAGAGGTTTAACGACTTGTTGCACGTGCTAAACGCAACCGTGATTCCTACGAAAGTGAGTTAGTTTAGATTAGTTTTTTTGTTTTGCTTGAGGACGATCAAAAGATAGGTATGGGGTATGGTTGCATCTCAATTTGCATCATTATTATCATATTTGCACATTTATCCTTGATTATTCTTTATTTAACTTTCCTAGTTAATTTTCTTTTTATTATGGTATGTAGTTATTTAAATGGGAAGATAAAGATAAAAGAAGCTTCCATTTTATTTAAATGGGAAGATAAAGATAAAATTTGAATCTATTTTGACTCTAGTGTCCTTACCCAATTTGGACCCAATTCCCGAGCCAACATTAATTCTCGTACCCATAGATTATGAAATTGAATCTCCTATTGTGGATAGTCGCATTCCATTGATGGATCAGGAATGTGAACTTAAGTTCTTTGATTTGGATCCCACTCTTAAACCAAACTCGACTCTCGAACCTAAGCTTGATTTTCTCGAGTCAGTATTGGTTTCCAAACCCATCATTCTTGAGCCCAAATCAATCACTTCATCAAGTCACATTTTATTGTTTGACCAAGGTATACACAACTATGACTCTCAGTTGATATTCCAAGATTGGTCATATAACCAGGATAGTTTTAATATTAGGATTTTCCATGATCCTATTCACTTTGGGAATAATAATAATGTAGATAAGAAAGAGGTTATTAAAGTTGGGTTCCTTGATAATCTACAATATTTAGATTGGGTAGCAACGCTTGACCCAATCAGACCACCACCAGAACCTTCACCTTGAGATAACATTTGTCCTTTCCTCTCGTTTCTTTCATGCATTTTTGCATTTCATTCATACATTGAGGACAATGCATGAGATAGGTGTGGGTGAGGGTTTATTACAATACTAACATAGGTTTTTACTAATATAATTTTTTCTTTCTTTTTTTTAAAACTTTTTGAAGAAGGAAACAATATTTTTGACTTATTTTTGTAAGTAATTAAGCTAATCTTAAGGAATACGAGAATCATAAATAAGATTTCTTAATACTTGGTCAAAATAAGATTATTTGTTTAATTTCTAAGTTAGGAAGAAAAATTGGAAAAGTAATTTAGTCTTGATTTTTACCTTGATGAAATATGCATATTTTATACGCTTACACACTTAGGATTCAAAACAATGACTCTTGTGCCTTATAAAAAATTATTATATATATATAATCATCTGATTAAGCTGGGTAATTGTGCCTCACAAAGCATAAGTATTCACGCCTAAAAGTGATGTATATCATAAATAAAAATCTTTAGTTTTGTGGCCTTATTTGCTCGAGTCCTTAAGTCCGAGGGGTGTTTTCTCACCCGGTGCCCTAAGATCGTCTGGTTTGGGAGTCACCGACCTTAGGCTCATTATATGGGCGAATTAGAAAGCCTAATAAAACTAAAGAATATTAATTCAAAAAAAGAAGAAAA
This sequence comes from Agave tequilana, assembly GCA_038442645.1. Taxonomy (NCBI): domain Eukaryota; kingdom Viridiplantae; phylum Streptophyta; class Magnoliopsida; order Asparagales; family Asparagaceae; genus Agave; species Agave tequilana. Next base: position 155,086 of record JAVJIF010006808.1, on the reverse strand, counting down.
AGAAAAAACATAATATATAAGGCATAAAAGTAGGAGTTGAAGAATCCCGAGTCAACAATCATGGTCAGAAAGATGCATATGACTGAGGGTAAAATAATAGACTAGATGAGAAATTCAGTTTGAATCCTTACCTAGATTGATTACAAATTTTCAAATAGAGACTGAGTATAGGAATGAATAATTTGGTGATCCTAAGACTTTAGATTACTTGATTTCTGTAAAAATATTTCAAATATTCTCTCTTTCAAAAATGAGTTTTCGAAAATACTAACATCTTGTTTTTCTTTCTTTTATGAATTTTGTGGGTGTAATTTACTAAAAACCCTCATGAGACAAAACCCGTCCTCTAGGGGATACCTAGAGGTTTAACGACTTGTTACACGTGCTAAACGCAACCGTGATTCCTACGAAAGTGAGTTAGATTAGATTAGTTTTTTTTGTTTTACTTGAGGACGATCAAAAGATAGGTATGGGGTATGGTTGCATCTCAATTTTGCATCATTATTATCATATTTGCACATTTATCCTTAATTATTCTTTATTTAACTTTGCTAGTTAATTTTCTTTTTATTATGGTGTGTAGTTATTTAAATGGGAAGATAAAGATAAAAGAAGCTTCCATTTTATTTAAATGGGAAGATAAAGATAAAATTTGAATCTATTTTGACTCTAGTGTCCTTACCCAATTTGGACCCAATTCCCGAGCCAACATTAATTCTCGTACCCATAGATTATGAAATTGAATCTTCTATTGTGGATAGTCGCATTCCATTGATGGATCAGGAATGTGAACTTAAGTTCTTTGATTTGGATCCCACTCTTAAACCAAACTCGACTCTCGAACCTAAACTTGATTTTCTCGAGTCAGTATTGGTTTCCAAACCCATCATTCTTGAGCCCAAATCAATCACTTCATCAAGTCACATTTTATTGTTGGACCAAGGTATACACAACTATGACTCTCAGTTGATATTCCAAGATTGGTCATATAACCAGGATAGTTTTAATATTAGGATTTTCCATGATCCTATTCACTTTGGGAATAATAATAATGTAGATAAGAAAGAGGTTATTAAAGTTGGGTTCCTTGATAATCTACAATATTTAGATTGGGTAGCAACGCTTGACCCAATCAGACCACCACCAGAACCTTCACCTTGAGATAACATTTGTCCTTTCCTCTCGTTTCTTTCATGCATTTTTGCATTTCATTCATACATTGAGTACAATGCATGAGATAGGTGTGGGTGAGGGTTTATTACAATACTAACATAGGTTTTTACTAATATAATTTTTTCTTTCTTTTTTTTAAAACTTTTTGAAGAAGGAAACAATATTTTTGACTTATTTTTGTAAGTAAATAAGCTAATCTTAAGGAATAGAAGAATCATAATTAAGATTTCTTAATACTTGGTCAAAATAAGATTATTTGTTTAATTTCTAAGTTAGGAAGAAAAATTGAAAAAATAATTTAGTCTTGATTTTTACCTTGATGAAATATGCATATTTTATAGGCTTCCACACTTAGGATTCAAAACAATGACTCTTATGCCTTATAAAAAATTATTATATATATATAATCATCTGATTAAGCTGGGTAATTGTGCCTCACAAAGCATAAGTATTCACGCCTAAAAGTGATGTATATCATAAATAAAAATCTTTAGTTTTGTGGCCTTATTTGCTCGAGTCCTTAAGTCCGAGGGGTGTTTTCTCACCCGGTGCCCTAAGATCGTCTGGTTTGGGAGTCACCGACCTTAGGCTCATTATATAGGCGAATTAGGAAGCCTAATAACACTAAAGAATATTAATTCAAAAAAAGAAGAAAAAGAAAAATATAATATATAAGGCATAAAAGTAGGAGTTGAAGAATCCCGAGTCAACAATCACGGTCACAAAGAAGCATATGACTGAGGGTAAAATAATAGACTAGATGAGAAATTCAGTTTGAATCCTTACCTAGATTGATTACGAATTTTCAAATAGAGACTAAGTATAGGAATGAATAATTTGGTGATCCTAAGACTTTAGATTACTTGATTTCTGTAAAAATATTTCAAATATTCTCTCTTTCAAAAATGAGTTTTCGAAAATACTAACATCTTGTTTTTCTTTCTTTTATGAATTTTGTGGGTATAATTCACTAAAAACCCTCATGAGACAAAACCCGTCCTCTAGGGGAAACCTAGAGGTTTAACGATTTGTTGCACGTGCTAAACGCAACCGTGATTCCTACGAAAGTGAGTTAGATTAGATTAGTTTTTTTTTGTTTTACTTGAGGACGATCAAAAGATAGGTATGGGGTATGGTTGCATCTCAATTTTGCATCATTATTATCATATTTGCACATTTATCCTTGATTATTCTTTATTTAACTTTGCTAGTTAATTTTCTTTTTATTATGGTGTGTAGTTATTTAAATGGGAAGATAAAGATAAAAGAAGCTTCCATTTTATTTAAATGGGAAGATAAAGATAAAATTTGAATCTATTTTGACTCTAGTGTCCTTACCCAATTTAGACCCAATTCCCGAGCCAACATTAATTCTCGTACCCATAGATTATGAAATTGAATCTCCTATTGTGGATAGTCGCATTCCATTGATGGATCAGGAATGTGAACTTAAGTTCTTTGATTTGGATCCCACTCTTAAACCAAACTCGACTCTCGAACCTAAACTTATTTTTCTCAAGTCAGTATTGGTTTCCAAACCCATCATTCTTGAGCCCAAATCAATCACTTCATCAAGTCACATTTTATTGTTGGACCAAGGTATACACAACTATGACTCTCAGTTGATATTCCAAGATTGGTCATATAACCAGGATAGTTTTAATATTAGGATTTTCCATGATCCTATTCACTTTGGGAATAATAATAATGTAGATAAGAAAGAGGTTATTAAAGTTGGGTTCCTTGATAATCTATAATATTTAGATTGGGTAGCAACGCTTGACCAATCAGACCACCACCAGAACCTTCACCTTGAGATAACATTTGTCCTTTCCTCTCTTTCTTTATGCATTTTTGCATTTCATTCATACATTGAGGACAATGCATGAGATAGGTGTGGGTGAGGGTTTATTACAATACTAACATAGGTTTTTACTAATATAATTTTTTCTTTCTTTTTTTTAAAACTTTTTGAAGAAGGAAACAATATTTTTGACTTATTTTTGTAAGTAATTAAGCTAATCTTAAGGAATAGGAGAATCATAATTAAGATTTCTTAATACTTGGTTAAAATAAGATTATTTGTTTAATTTCTAAGTTAGGAAGAAAAATTGAAAAAGTAATTTAGTCTTGATTTTTACCTTGATGAAATATGCATATTTTATACGCTTACACACTTAGTATTCAAAACAATGACTCTTGTGCCTTATAAAAAATTATTATATATATATATAATCATCTGATTAAGCTGGGTAATTGTGCCTCACAAAGCATAAGTATTCACGCCTAAAAGTGATGTATATCATAAATAAAAATCTTTAGTTTTGTGGCCTTATTTGCTCGAGTCCTTAAGTCCGAGGGGTGTTTTCTCACCCGGTGCCCTAAGATCGTCTGGTTTGGGAGTCACCGACCTTAGGCTCATTATATGGGCGAATTAGAAAGCCTAATAAAACTAAAGAATATTAATTCAAAAAAAGAAGAAAAAGAAAAAATATAATATATAAGGCATAAAAGTAGGAGTTGAAGAATCCCGAGTCAACAGTCACGGTCACAAAGATGCATATGACTGAGGGTAAAATAATAGACTAAATGAGAAATTCAGTTTGAATCCTTACCTAGATTGATTACAAATTTTCAAATAGAGACTAAGTATAGGAATGGATAATTTGGTGATCCTAAGACTTTAGATTACTTGATTTCTGTAAAAATATTTCAAATATTCTCTCTTTCAAAAATGAGTTTTCGAAAATACTAACATCTTGTTTTTCTTTCTTTTATGAATTTTGTGGGTATAATTTACTAAAAACCCTCATGAGATAAAACCCGTCCTCTAGGGGAAACCTAGAGGTTTAACGACTTGTTGCACGTGCTAAACGCAACCGTGATTCCTACGAAAGTGAGTTAGATTAGATTAGTTTTTTTTTGTTTTACTTGAGGACGATCAAAAATAGGTATGGGGTATGGTTGCATCTCAATTTTGCATCATTATTATCATATTTGCACATTTATCCTTGATTATTCTTTATTTAACTTTGCTAGTTAATTTTCTTTTTATTATGGTGTGTAGTTATTTAAATGGGAAGATAAAGATAAAAGAAGCTTCCATTTTATTTAAATGGGAAGATAAAGATAAAATTTGAATCTATTTTGACTCTAGTGTCCTTACCCAATTTGGACCCAATTCCGAGCCAACATTAATTCTCGTACCCATAGATTGTGAAATTGAATCTCCTATTGTGGATAGTCGCATTCCATTGATGGATCAGGAATGTGAACTTAAGTTCTTTGATTTGGATCCCACTCTTAAACCAAACTCGACTCTCGAACCTAAACTTGATTTTCTCGAGTCAGTATTGGTTTCCAAACCCATCATTCTTGAGCCCAAATCAGTCACTTCATCAAGTCACATTTTATTGTTGGACCAAGGTATACACAACTATGACTCTCAGTTGATATTCCAAGATTGGTCATATAACCAGGATAGTTTTAATATTAGGATTTTCCATGATCCTATTCACTTTGGGAATAATAATAATGTAGATAAGAAAGAGGTTATTAAAGTTGGGTTCCTTGATAATCTACAATATTTAGATTGGGTAGCAACGCTTGACCCAATCAGATCACCACCAGAACCTTCACCTTGAGATAACATTTGTCCTTTCCTCTCGTTTCTTTCATGCATTTTTGCATTTCATTCATACATTGAGGACAATGCATGAGATAGGTGTGGGTGAGGGTTTATTACAATACTAACATAGGTTTTTACTAATATAATTTTTTCTCTTTTTTTTTAAAACTTTTTGAAGAAGGAAACAATATTTTTGACTTATTTTTGTAAGTAATTAAGCTAATCTTAAGGAATAAGAGAATCATAATTAAGATTTCTTAATACTTGGTCAAAATAAGATTATTTGTTTAATTTCTAAGTTAGGAAGAAAAATTGAAAAAGTAATTTAGTCTTGATTTTTACCTTGATGAAATATGCATATTTTATACGCTTACACACTTAGGATTCAAAACAATGACTCTTGTGCCTTATAAAAAATTATTATATATATATATAATCATCTGATTAAGCTGGGTAATTGTGTCTCACAAAGCATAAGTATTCACGCCTAAAAGTGATGTATATCATAAATAAAAATCTTTAGTTTTGTGGCCTTATTTGCTCGAGTCCTTAAGTCTGAGGGGTGTTTTCTCACCCGGTGCCCTAAGATCGTCTGGTTTGGGAGTCACCGACCTTAGGCTCATTATATGGGCGAATTAGAAAGCCTAATAAAACTAAAGAATATTAATTCAAAAAAAGAAGAAAAAGAAAAAATATAATATATAAGGCATAAAAGTAGGAGTTGAAGAATCCCGAGTCAACAATCACGGTCACAAAGATGCATATGACTGAGGGTAACATAATAGACTAAATGAGAAATTCAGTTTGAATCCTTACCTAGATTGATTACAAATTTTCAAATAGAGACTAAGTATAGGAATGAATAATTTGGTGATCCTAAGACTTATAGATTACTTGATTTCTGCAAAATATTTCAAATATTCTCTTTCAAAAATGAGTTTTCGAAAATACTAACATCTTGTTTTTCTTTCTTTTATGAATTTTGTGGGTATAATTTACTAAAAACCCTCATGAGACAAAACCCGTCCTCTAGGGGAAACCTAGAGGTTTAACGACTTGTTGCACGTGCTAAACGCAACCGTGATTCCTACGAAAGTGAGTTAGTTTAGATTAGTTTTTTTGTTTTGCTTGAGGACGATCAAAAGATAGGTATGGGGTATGATTGCATCTCAATTTTGCATCATTATTATCATATTTACACATTTATCCTTGATTATTCTTTATTTAACTTTGCTAGTTAACCTTCTTTTTATTATGGTATGTAGTTTTTTAAATTGGAAGATAAAGATAAAAGAAGCTTCTATTTTATTCCTAATCCTATCTAAATTTATATTTCAATTTAAATCTATTTGAAATCAAGAGGGGGAAAGGATATATCATCATCTTCACAATTCAAATTCAAAATCAGAAGATATATTTCTAGAAGATGGATGAGATAAAGCTAATCCTAATTGAAGATAAGGAGGAGAATTCAAATTAAATTCAGATTTAGAGATAACTTGCTTCTCAAGTTATCTAGAAATTAATATTATCTTCAAATCCCGATTTCAAATGAAGATTCTGAGGATATATCTTCAGATGGACGGACGAGAAGAAGACAGAGTCAAAAGTGTGTACCCAGACCCCTAGGATTTGACGCTAGCCACGTTTCTGCGGCTTTCTGTTGCATTCTCTGTTGGCGGTTGGGTGTACATCTTCTAATGGAATTCTTCTTCATATTTTCCCTATAAATATGACACCAAAGGCAACAACAAAGAGTTATCTCAGAGTTATTCTAGATATCATAGCTTAGGATTTTTCTTTAGTCTCTTTTCTGGATCTCTTTTATAATTTTTAGGCACTTGTAATTGAAGCTGATAACATCAATAGTAAGGTTCTTCTATTCTTCTTTCCAATTTCTCTTTTATTGTTATTTACTTGCTTTCTCTTCTTTTTACCATGATTTCTTTAATTTCGATCATGCATAGCAAATTATTTCATGGCTTGTTAATCTCTCCACCACTACTACTTCTAATTCTATGTTAAAATAAACTGATTCAATTATATGCATGCTTAACCCTAGGATTGGCAAAAGTTCTTGAAGGCACATGACAATGGCTAATTAAATCTATATATGTTAATACTTTTCAATGGTTTTCTTATCCTATGCTTAGATAGCTTTGATAGTTTAATGTTGATTTCCTATTATTTTTCTTATTCTATGCTTAGAAGGCTTTTATAGTTTAATGTTAAGTTTTGGTTAGTGATTATTTCAAAGAGGATTTAATTTTTATCTTATGTTTCTTACTTGAATTGAACGCAACTCCAAGGTATAACTTTAAGATCCAAAGTGAAGTATATTCTTGCATAGGTTAGTAAGTTAGTGGTGGTAGATGATTAGTAAGTCTTATTCTTTTATTCTTTTCAAGACCCTAGTTTCTAATCAAACTCTATCTTCATCTTTTTATTTCTATCTCTAACGCTTAATATATAATTGTTTTTCTTTTAAAATAAAGAAGAACCATTTAACCAATCTAGTGTTTAAAAAAAATACCGAAACGCTTCCATCGCATCTTTCTCTGAGAATCGACCCGTATAGCCACTGCTACTACGGTTAAATTACAAGAATTCAGAGGCAACACAAATCAGATAAACACTTTCCTAAACTCTGTCTTTTTTATCAATCAAGATTTTGCAATATACTTCATGTGGACAGTCTAACTAGTTAGGAGTACTATAGGTCTAAGGTCTACCCTAACTTAGGATGATTTTTTCTTTCTTTTATTTGTTTATTTGTTTTGACATTTCTTGAGTGATATGTATTATAACCATAATATTTCCAACCTTAATAGTAATCCATATTTTACTCCGACCTCTTTCAATTCGGGTTACACTAACCCAGCATGGCATAACATTAACCAACAAAATTTTAACCTACAAAGTATGTCGGGTTGGTTTTATCCGAATCAACGTATGCCCAATCTCAAGTTTATGAACAAAATTAGAATAATCATCTCTACCTTCACCGAGTCGATGGGGATACAACTCCCCCGAATCATATGGTCAACCACCTTATCAACATTCAGTTTCATATACTCATTGTTAAGATCGCTTTATAGAAGAAAAATCTGACTTTGATAAGATGCTAGAAGAAGTCGAATAACGACTTAAAAAGCTGGAAGACTCATGATCCCATCAAAATTTCAAACTTCAAGATCCATACTCAATTTGTCAAGTCCCATCGCAACAAGTAGAACCTAACGACTTGGACAAGAGTATGGAATCCGTGATTCAGTCTTAAAATGATCCCCTCGATAGGTTAGAAGCACAAATGAATCATTTAGAAAGCACAACGAATGGGCAAATTCTCAAACTTTCAATCATCCTTGACATTTCTATCCAACTTGATAGGAACCAAGAATCATAGTGTCTTGAAGACTTTAATTAAGATTCAATTTCATCGCACCAATTTGAACTTGACCAATCCCAATTTTTGGCAAATTGACAAGTTTTCACTTCAATGAGATTTAACTTGATTGTGAATGTGAACCCAATTCTCAACATTGTGATTTAGTTTCAAACTTTGAATCTATGTTGACTCAGTGTCCTTACCCAATTTGGACCCAATTTCCGAGCCAACATTAATTCCCGTACTCATAGATTATGAAATTGAATCACCTATTGTGGATAGTCATATTCCATTGATGGATCAGGAATGTGAACTTAAGTTCATTGATTTGGATCCCACTCTTGAACTAACTCGACTCTCGAACCTAAACTTGATTTTGACGAGTCAGTATTGGTTCCCGAACCTATCATTCCTGAGCCCAAATCAATCACTTCATTAAGTCACATTCTATTGTTGGACCAAGGTATAGACAATTATGACTCCGAGATGATATTCCCAGATTGATCATATTATCGGGATAGTTTTAATATTAGGATTTTCCATGATCCTATTCACTTGGGAGATAATAATAATATATATAAGAAAGAGGTTATCAAAGTTGGGTTCCTTGATAATCCACAATATTTAGATTGCGTAGCAACGCTTGGCCCAATCAGATCACCACCGGAACCTTCATCTTCAGGTATCGTTTTTCCTTCCCTTTCGTTTCTTTCATGCATTCTTGCATTTCATTCATACATCGAGGACAATGCATGAGATAGGCGTGAGTGAGAGTTTACTAACATACTAACAAAGGTTTTTACTAACATAATTTTTTCTTTCTTTTTTTTTAAACTTTTTGAAGAAGGAAACAATATTTTTAACTTATTTTTGTAAGTAATTAAGTTAATCTTAAGGAATAGGAGAATTATAATTAGGATTTCTTAATACTTGGTCAAAATAAGATTATTTGTTTAATTTCTAAATTAGGAAGAAAAATTAGAAAAGTAATTTAGTCTTGATTTTTACCTTGATGAAATATGCATACTTTATACACTTACACACTTAGGATTCAAAATAAAGACTCTTGTGCCTTATAAAAAATTATTATTATTATATATATAAAATCATCTGATTAAGCTGGGTAATTGTGCCTCACAAAGTATAAGTATTCACGCCTAAAAGTGATGTATATCATAAATAAACATCTTTAGTTTTGTGGCCTTATTTGCTCGAGTCCTTAAGTCCGAGGGGTGTTTTCTCACCCGGTGCCTAAGATCATCTGGTTTGGGAGTCACCGACTTTAGGCTCATTATATGGGTGAATTAGAAAGCCTAATAAGACTAAAGAATATTAATTCAAAAAAAAGAAGAAAACTAAAAAAATATAATATATAAGGCATAAAGTACGAATCTTCTCCTCTAAGCTGTTGAGGAGGCAAGTTATCGCATAAGCCAAGTCACGTCAGTAGGATCTATAGCAATAGGTGGAGGCTGAAGTAGATGAGCCAACTTGTTTTGAGAACCAATGAAAATACGAAACGTCTGTACCCATGACAGGTAGTTAGAGCCATTCAACTTCACCTTAGTTCCCAAAACCGTCTTGGGCATAGAAGTCTTAACCGTCAGTAAGAAAATCAGAGTGGAGAAGGAACTCGTAGCCTTTGACATAGTAGTCAATTAGATAAATTATCAGAAAACATCCAGGAGTAAGCAGAAAACATCCAGGAGTAAGCAGAAAACACTAGTAACTCAGAGGAATAGCCAGTTCAGACCAGGTCAGATTTTAGCATAAGAAACTTGCCTGAAAAACAGTAGAAACAGTGAAAATCCAGATCAGATTATATATTACCTAATCTGACCCGGCAGTTGAGAAAAAAGATAGCCCGATCAGATCAGAACAACAGTAGCAGTTGAGATGGTGCATGAGGCCTTCTACGATGTCATCGATGTTGGGGGAAGTGGGTTGCATGAGTGTTGGAAGCCTCGATGGGCTTCAGCGATGGTGTAGGTGCCCTCGCTGGGGTTCGACGAGGATCCAGGTGCCCTTGCTGGGCTTCGACGAGGGTCCAGGACCCCTCGCTGAGTTTGGCGAGGGTGCATGACCCTCGTTAGGGTTCGGAGAGGTGCAGGGAAGCCTCGCGGGGCTTGGTGACAGTCGGGGACTTCTTTTGAGGGGAAAACGAAGGTGGTGGAGGCGTTGGAGAGAAGAATGAGAGAGGAGAAGAGGATGACGACGCTTAGGGTTGGTTTTTTTTTTTTTTTTTTATTTGCTCTGATACCATGTTAGCAAACAAACTCAAAAGCATAATGATTCATTAGTAAGAGATCAATTTATATAGGTTACAAACTAGGATATGGGTAATGGGCCAAAGCCGAATAACCCACTACCCAATATCTAATATCCACTAACATTCACAACAACATAAACTGTATGCTATGTAACTCATATGCTAACTGGAAATCTATAATGATCACAATTTGCCATAAAAACAGCATTGACACCATTGGCCTTACTTTTGTACTAACAAGACTCCGCCAAATATATTTACAAGGTTAACCTTTCAGTTTCTTGTCATATTCTCTCATGGCTGAGCTCTCTCAAATTGCCTTTTATCCCCTCTCCAATCAAGGTTCCTGTTTCGATTGCTGTAGCTGTTCGAATGTATTGGTCAAATCTAATCTTACAGGCATACTGGAGGTGGACATTGTAGTGACTGGAGGTATGCTTTATAATTGCAGAAAGGTCTCAAATTTGTTAAAAGTATTTTTTGTTCATAGCTTCAGATATATTCTCATCACATTATGTATATTTGTTCATAAATTATAAGAAATTTAGAAATATATTTTGTTCATACCTTCTAATATAACAGGCTCTCATAGTTTCTGATCCTTTCTCAAACTCCTTTTCTGTTCTAGGCAAGGTTTCTAATCTCTGGTGGACATTGCTCTAATTAGAGGTTTCTATATAATTTCAGAAAATACATAGTTATTTTAGGAAATATATTTTGTTTAGTCTTCTGATTTCCATCTGCTAATGTATTTAAGTGTATTTTGTATGATGACCCCAATGATAATTATCTGTTTTGCCTTTAAAATGAGTCAATTTTCTCATTTTAGGCCTTCCATACAGAGTTAATGCATGTATGAGAGGACATATGTCAAGAGATTAATTGATATAGCATTGTCATGATGTAAGTTGCTTATGTATGTAGTTAAAGTGAAAACATGACATGATAGAGTAACAGGTTCAGAAATATCATGAATTAGGAACTCGTCATTACCATTTAGATATATTGTATGATGACCCCCAATGATAACGATTACATTTATAAATGAGTCAATTCTCATTTTAGGACTTCCATCGGAGTGAATAGATGTATGAGAGAAAATGTAAGATTGTTTAATGTAATTTTTCGTAACTTGGTCATCCCTGCCCCTACCCCCACCCCCACCCCACCCTGAAAACACACACGCCCCCACCCCCAGCACCCCCCTAAAAAATAAAGAAAATAAGGAAACCACCTAACGGAAAAACAACAAGCAAAGACATTGAGAACAATTTGTTGTGCGCAAGGGACAACAACCTCTCTGAGGAATCCGCCAATGCCAGGCGGAGACTTGATGCAACCGGAGACGTACCCAACACGACAAGAACAGAGAACAATAGAGAAAAGCAATCAACACAATATTTAACGAGGTTCGGCACCGTGCCTACGTCCTCGGGGCAAGGGAGAGAAATTTTATTGATTCAACAATCAATACAAACTAATACAAGAGGGAAACTTGAGGAGATTCTTCAGGGATACAATACATGAGGGCTCTAGCGTTATTTATAGCCATAGAGTCCCTGGATTTAAGGAAACCCAGATTAGATTCGATCCCATCTAGAAAAGGAATCCGAATCCGAAAAGGAAAGCCAAAACGCGTCTGTCGGTCGACCGGCCGGTCGACCGACCCATGCCACGGTCGACCGCGCCGGTCGATCGGACCCAACCGAGAGCTAAGGCTTGTCAGTCGGTGGCCCGGTCGACGCTCTCTGCCACGGTCGACCGGGCGGTCGACCGTGATGATCCTGTGCACGTTGTGCACACCGGTCGACCGGGCGGCCAACCGGCCTTCTCCACCGGCCGACCGGACGCCGGCCGACCGGGAGCACAATCTGGCCTGCTTCAATGTGCCGTCTTGCTCCTTTGTCTTCCGATCTCTGTGCTACTTCCTCTACTTCCTCTATCTCCTCTCTCTCCTTACAATTCTCCACCTCGGTAAAGATTTTTAAAATCTGAGCCAATCTCCAACGAACTCCAGTCTATCACCTGGCGAAATTGACACACGATCTTGGCGAAATCGACACACGATCTTGGCTTGCGCGCTCCGGACGAAATCGACACACGATCTCAGCGAAATCGACACACGATCTCGGCTTGGAACCTTTAGCTCAGCTATCCAACTGGAATGCATCACATATGTCTTCCCTACACTTCACCTTAGGGCGTGTTTGGTTGCAAGGAAGTGGGCGGAAGTAAGGAAATAGGGAAGTATAATTGCTCACTTCCCTGTCTATCCAAACATCGGAAAAGAAAAATAAGAAAACCTTTTTTTTCCTTTTCTCTTTTCTCTTTTACACAACCATTTCCTCACTTTCAAAGTGCTACAGTTAATTTGTGGTCATGTAAATCTCATTTGTAATAAGTTGTAGCACAAAACAGTTAATTTTTTTATCATGTAAATCTCATTTGCATTCTAGTTACAGTCCATTTTTTATTTTTCTTAATTAATTTTTATTTTAATATTATTTTGCGGTCAACTTTGTGCTCAACTTTTTTATTTCCACTTTCACATTACCATCCAAACACCGGAAAAAACATAACATTTTTCAAACCACACTTCCCAACAACATCCAAACACCGGAAAACTTACTAACCAATTCCCAAGTTCCAAAGAGAACTATTAACATTTCCTCACTTCTTCACTTCCTCACTTCTACCCTTAACCAAACAGGTCCTTAGGAGAACTTCCAAACATGCCGATTAACGAACGTGTCTTCAACTCAGTAACTTCATGACCTCACGAAGAGCTCATCATGAGTCAACACTGACTCTCCAATTGACTGGCTCTATCCAGTCTACATGTCTTCAGCTGACAGTCCAACCAAGTCTGAGTAGAGCACACCGAACACCATCATCGGCTTCAACAACTGGATGCACACCCCCTTTATGCAAGCTTAACTATTTTCTCACTAGAAGATCAACTGTTCATCGAGATCACAACGCTTCACCTCTACGTGAAGTCCAACTCTTCACCTCTATGTGAAGTCCCAGTCAGCTTCTCGAGAACCCAAACAGCTTCATATAGGTTGCATCATCATTTATGGCTGCGCCTTTATGGCTGCCTACGTACGTTGCCCAAAGGATCAAGCCAACCGTAGTTCATTTAAATGAGCTCCATCAAGCTCAAACACTTATACCTGAATCTTCAGCAGCGAACCTATCTGGCTGAGTCATATGAACCTCCTCACGACCATCATGGAGAACAACGCCTTCAACTTGAGCTTGTCGCGATCACAAGCTTGAGATTCATGCTTCTTTACCCACGAGCGTGGTTTTACCTTAGTTCCAATGGCTGCAAACAATTCGACATTCTCATCAATGTCTTTAACCTGTTCAGTATCAACCCTGGCTACATGATTTTCACCCGGTGTCACCTCCGGTGAAGTCTTCACTGATACCGAACCAACAGGAGATGGTGGAGTAGCATCAACCTCCACCCGCTGCGATACTTCCTTGGTCTTCGTCCTCTCCACCTGCTGAGAGACGGTAGACTTCAACACTGAAGTCTCATCAAACGTGACATGCCGACTCAACACGATCTTGTTTTCGGGGTCCCATAAAGCCTTTCATATTTCGCTTGACGCCCAAAAACACAAACTTCTTTGCTTGCGGATTCACTCCTTAATCTTCCTACTTGTCTGCTTCTTCATTCTTCCTTTCCACTTTACCAACATATTTAGCGCTTCACACCTTTGTCTCATGGGATATATCCAATAATGCCTAGATAAATTATCAATAAAAGAGACAGTACCTGTGACCTTCAAGCGATGCAGTCTTAGCAGGTCCCCAAATGCTTACGTGAACACAATCAAGAAGACCTTCTGAGCGGTGAGTACTGGTGCTGGATTTCACTTCTTGTCCAGAACGTTGTTTTCACCCTCCAAGTTGCAGGTAGCAGCACCTTCTAATGATCCCTTCTTTGCAAGAGCTTGCAAAGACTTTTCACCTCCATGTCCGACCTTCACCTGCCAGACCTTTGTGCAACCATTATCTAAAGAACTAGAAGTCTCCATTTGACCTGTAACCGTACTACCCTTTAAGTAGTAGAAATTTTCCCGGCAGACACCCTTCATAACCACCATTGAGCCTTTGGTCATCTTGAGAACACCATCTCGTATAGATACCACAAGGCCCAATGCTTCCAAAGCACCAACAGAGATAAGATTCCTTTTGAGTTAAGGTACATACCTCACCTCCTTCAATTCTCGTACTATCCCATCAACCATCTTGATACGGACTGTACACATCCCTTCTATACTACACAGATGATCATCACCCATGACCGTGTAACATCCATCTAGCTTCTCAAAACTAGAAAACCAGGCCATGTTCGGGCACACATGATAGGTGGCTCTGGTATCTAAGATCCACTCAGCATTATCTGAGTATTCAATAGTGGGAGTAGTAACAGAGAGAGAGAATATCGATGAGTCTTCATCCGATCCATCCGCTTGTGCGAGATTCGCCTCGGTGTTTGACTCCACCTTCTTACCTTTGGCCTTCGCGCAGTCAACTTTCCAGTGCCCTAGTTCCTGGTACAAGGCGCACTGATTCCTCTTCAGATCTCTGAATCCTGATCTGAACTTCGATCTTCCCTGATCATCTCTTCCCTTCCTATTGGAACTTCTGCCTCTTCGATCTTCCCTGATCATCTCTTCCCTTCCTATTGGAACTTCTGCCTCTTATCTCCAATGCCTCTGCTGTTGTGCTTCCCGAAGAAAATCTATCCTGTCTCCTTGCTTTATAACTCACAAGAGCAGCAGACACCTCATTGTAGTTAAGGAATTTTCTTCTATTAATCAATGTAAGAGTAAAGGTCCCATACTCTTCCCTAGGAAGAGAGTTCAAAAGAATTACCGCCTTATCTTCTTCACTGGTCTCTACATCCACATTAACTAGATCTGTAAGAAGCTTCGTGTAGCGATTCAAGTGTTCATTGACGGAGTATCCTCTTTGCATTTGAAAACCATAAAGCTTACTCTTCAACTGCAATCGTGATTCTATGCTTTTCGTCAGATACTTCTTCTCCAGGATCTCCCACAGCTACCTCGCAGATGTCTCGTGCAACACATGATACTTGATGTCTTGTGTCAAACAAGACCTGATCAAGCCACACGCCGAACGATTCATCTTGTCCCAATCTTCTTCCGTCGTTGATGCGCGCTTCTTCTCCAACCGTAGTGTCTTCGAGGTTTGATGCCGTCAGCGCATCTATAACCTCACACCTCCACATACCAAAGCTGTTCGTGCCGTTGAACTTCACCACATCAATCCTTGGATGTAGATTCATAGATCTCACCGATATACTTTTTCTAGCCATCTTCTCAACTGATTCCTCAAAGTAATGTGGAAACAAACGGAGTTAGATAAAACAAACTAGATAAAGATAGGATCTTTACCTCCACGCGAAACCTTCGAAGAGTTTCCGAAACTATCTACTCCTTCGAATTGATTCCTCAAGCAATCTACACGCTGTTTTGAGGTTGACACACGATCCCACAAACAGTCCCAACGCCGCTCCGAGATCGACACACGATCTCCGCCAAACAGCAACTGATGCCCTTGAATCAACACACGATCCCACGCCGAATCTGGGATGCTCTGATACCAATTGTTGTGCGCAGGGAACAACAACCTCTCTGAGGAATCCGCCAATGCCAGGCAGAGACTTGATGTAGCCGGAGACGTACCCAACACGACAAGAACAGAGCACAATAGAGAAAAGCAATCAACACAATATTTAACGAGGTTCGGCACCGTGCCTACGTCCTCGGGGCAAGGGAGAGAGATTTTATTGATTCAACAATCAATCCAAACTAATACAAGAGGGAAACTTGAGGAGATTCTTCGGGGATACAATACATGAGGGTTCTAGCCCTTATTTATAGCCACAGAGTCCCTGGATGTAAGGAAACCCAGATTGGATTCGATCCCATCTAGAAAAGGAATCTGAATCTCAAAAGGAAAGCCAAAACGCGTCTATCCAGTCGACCGACCCATGCCACGGTCAACTGTGCCGGTCGACCAGACTCAACCGAGAGCTAAGACTTGTCAGTCGGTCGACCGGGCCGGTCGACCGCTCTCTGCCACGGTCGACCGGGCGGTCGACCGTGATGATCCTGTGAATCAACACGATCCCACGCCGAATCTGGGATGCTCTGATACCAATTGTTGTGCGCAGGAAACAACAACCTCTCTGAGGAATCCGCCAATGCCAGGCAGAGACTTGATGTAGCCGGAGACGTACCAACACGACAAGAACAGAGCACAATAGAGAAAAGCAATCAACACAATATTTAACGTGGTTCGGCACCGTGCCTACGTCCTCGGGGCAAGGGAGAGATTTTATTGATTCAACAATCAATCCAAACTAATACAAGAGGGAAACTTGAGGAGATTCTTCGGGGATACAATACATGAGGGTTCTAGCCCTTATTTATAGCCACAGAGTCCCTGGATGTAAGGAAACCCAGATTGGATTCGATCTTATCTAGAAAAGGAATCCGAATCTCAAAAGGAAAGCCAAAACACGTCTGTCCAGTCGACCGACCCATGCCACGGTCAACCGTGCCGGTCAACCAGACCCAACCGAGAGCTAAGACTTGTCAGTCGGTCGACCGGGCCGGTCGACCGCTCTCTGCCACGGTCGACCGGGCGGTCGACCGTGATGATCCTGTGCACGTTGTGCACGCCGGTCGACCGGGCGGTCGACCGGCCTTCTCCACCGGTCGATCGGACGGTCGACCGGGAGCACAATCTGGCCTGCTTCAATGTGCCGTCTTGCTCCTTTGTCTTCTGATCTCTGTGCTACTTCCTCTACTTACTCTATCTCCTCTCTCCCTACACAATTACTATAAAATAAATAACCGTTCAAAAAAATTTACGGATGAAGTTAACTGCTTGAATTGATAAATAAAAAATTCCATTATTAAATTTAATTCCTGTTACTCTGAAAAAAATGTAAATGATACCATTACACCCAAAGAAAATAACATAGTTTGTCCAACTTGTAATGAGTGTATGTATTTCCAAAGTAAGACTTGCTAAGACATTCAGTCTAGAAATGTAACATACATCATTATTCATGTATAACATTAACTTTTTGTCAACATCCAAGTAAGCTGCACCAAATGAAATTTATAACACAACTACATTATCCAACATTAAAGATCCATATCAACTCTCATTATTTAACTATAATGTTGAGACTAACTATAGTTGTCACGCCAAAAGATTTTGAAATGGTTAAATCCCGGAATGTGGCTTGATAATGCTGATTACTAATGATCCAAGATGCACATTTCTACAAGTTTTTCCCCTTTTCTTGAACATGCATAGAGCAATATGTAAATCAACCTATACTTAACAATATATCCAACAACTTATATGGATGTTAGATCGATCAAATAACTCCACATAAATCATAATACCAGGTGAAGACTTCTAGGTCATATATATTCATGTCTCAAGAAGCCTTACTGGTCTTAGTCCCAAACTGATACCATACGTCTCACTAGCAAATCCATATACAAAAATAATACCAATTTCCAATTCAATCATATACATATGCATCTATATGAAAACAAAATAATAGCTTACAATTATGAAAAGAGGATCTAGTCATAAGTAATGCCTCATCTTCTAAAATCTTGTACTCTTGAAGTAAACAAACTAAAATCTAAAAAATATAAATAATGAATGGAATGAATTCACTACTGCGTAAGCAACTCTTCAAATCTACATTATTCAAATTCTTATTACCTAACATGCATGGAATTTAACTATTACATAAACATGAAATCATTTTAATAGATACATATTATCATGATAAAAAACTTTTTTTTACATCTATTTTCACAATAAGACATAACCATAAAATTTTAAATAATATTCGACGATCTTTTTCTTATTGTTCTCTCAAAAATCAATAATCCTAGTAAAGAAATTTATACTTATTACTTGTTAATCCTAGAATTCATCATTATTGTCAAGAGACACATGTCCTTTACATGAAATCAATTATGTTCTTCAAATAATTAATAGAAGAAAGTTTGTAATGATATCGATAAATAATAATAATTCCATCAAAGTTTACTATCATAGATACAATAAAATTAACTGTTTAATATTAACATCGATTAACATGGATTAGTCTATCAAAGTTCAGTATCATAAATATGATAAAACAGTTCTATCAAATTTCAATATCATGGATATAATAAAACAATTCTATCAAAGTTGAGTAGCATCAATATGATAAAACAATTCAATACCACAATAATAAACATAAATAATTTTATCAGAATTCAATATAACAAATACTATAAAACAATTCAATTTCCATCGATAAACACACATAATTCTATCAAAATTCAATATTGAAGTTTGCAATTGAAAATGTGATAAACAATTTTGTTTACCATATCAAAAGCAATAACAACTCCTAAAAGGTCAATAACCAAATATGATAAATCATGTGAGATACAATAGGAGTGATCCAAATACCATTCTTTCATAATTTTCTATCATTAGTTTCTCAGATCCATAGACCTGCTAGCCAATAGTAAAAATAACCATGTTGGTTTTTACCCCAACACATCTAGTAGAGTAATCCCTAACTGGGATAAATCCAAATAGGTTCAGTAAATCTCCATGAACATCTTCAAAGGAGTCCAGTAAAACCTTCTTAAATGTCTCCAAAGAGTCCAGTAAATGCCACCTGACTCATAAGATATTATTGGACCACTCAAAGACGTTCAGGTGGTATTTACTGGACTCCTTGGAGATATTTAAGGAGATTTTACTGGACTCCTTTGTAGATGTTCATGGAGATTTACTGGACCCATATGGATTTTATTCTAACTACGATACCTGTTTGGGTAAAACTGACAGAGTTATTTCTATTGTTAACTAGTAGGTATATGGACTTGATAAACTAATGATAAAAATCATGAATGAATGGTATTTGAATCACTCCTTACGTATGTCACATAATTTATCATATTTGGTTATTGAACATTAATGAGTTATTGCTTTCAATATGGTAAACTAAACTATTTATCACCTTTTCAATTGCAAACTTCAATATTGAATTTTGATAGAATTATCCGTGTTTATCGATGTGGAATTGAATTTTTTTATCGTATTTGCTATATTGAATTTGGATAAAATTATTGTGTTTATTGATGTGGTATTGAACTGTTTTATCATATGTATCATACAAAACTTTAATAAGACTATTTTATCATATCTATGATATTGAACTTTGATAGACTAATCTGATAGTGAAATTTTATGGAATTACTATTATTTATTGATATTATTACAAACTTTCTTTTACTTAGTTATTTGAAGAACATAATTGATTTCATGTAAGAGACATGTGTCTCTTGACAATAATGATGAATTCTGGCATTAACAAGTAACATGTATAAATTTCTTTACTAGGTTTATTAGCTTATGAGAGAATACTAAGAAAAAGTTTATCGAATATTATTTAAAATTTTATGGTTACACCATACTATGAATTAGATGTAACTAATAGTTTTTATCCTCGTAATATGTCTCTATTAAGATGATTTCATGTTTATGCGATAGTTAGGTTTCATGCATGTTAGGTAATAAGAACTTGAATAACGTAGAGTTGAAGAGTTCCTTGCCGAGTGGTTAATTTGTTCCATTCACTATCGATATTTTTTAGATTTTAGATTGTTTACTTTAATAGGACCAGATTTTAGAATACGAGGCATTACGTATGAGTGGTTTCTCTCTTCACACTTACAACTAATATTTTGTATTGTTCATATAGATGCATATGTATATTATTGAATTGGGACTTGGTGTTATTTTTATGTATATGGATTAACTAGTGAGTTTGCATGGTAACTTGGACTAAGACTGGTAATGGGTTCTTGAGACATGTATGCATGAAAGATTATGACTAGAAGTCTTGACCTGGTATTATGATTTATTTGGAGTTATTTGGTCGATCTAGTATTAGCCATTGGGTCATTCATTGAGCCGGTTCTCACAATTTTTCCCTCAAACCAGTGCTTAGGATTTTACCTCAAGCGAAGCTTCGGTCATTCGTCTAGTTGGATCTCAGATTGTTTTCCTTAAGCTTGGGTCATTCGTTGACCCGTAGCTCAGAAGCTCAGCACGACCCGAAGCTTGGGTATTACCTCGAGCCAGAGCCTGGATCGTTTGTCGATCCAAAACTCGGAATTTTGTCGAACCGGAGCTCGAGATTTTGCCTTGAGCCAGAGCTCATTAGGTCATTCGTCATGATAGAGCTCGGATCATTCGTTTAGGTGTTGCTTGGGATTATGCTTAGGCTCGTGATTTTTTCCTCAAGTCGGAGCTTGGGACATTTGTCGAGCCAGAGGAAGGGTTTCGCCTTGGAGCTCGGGATTTTGCCTTGAGCTGGAGCTCGGGTTTTGCCTCAAGCCAAAGCTTGGGACATTCGTCGAGTCAGAACTCGAGATTTTGCCTTGAGCTGAAGCTTGGGTCATTCTTCAAGCCAGAGCTCCGATTTTTCCTCGAGTTGGAGCTCGAGTCATTCGTCGAGCAGGAGCTCAGGTCATTGGTTGAGCCGGAGCTTTAGATTTTGCCTGAGCTGAAGCTTAGATCAATCGTCGTGCCAGATCTCAATTTTTTATCTTGAGCCAAAGCTCAGGTCATTCGTTTACCCAGAGCTTGGGATTTTACCTTGAGTCATAGCTTTGGTTTTTGCATTGACCCAGAGCTCAGGTTATTCGTCAAGCCGGAGCTTGGACTTTTGCCTCTAGCCAGAGCTCAAGTTTTTCCTCGAGCCGGAGCTCAGGTCAGCAGAAGCAGGGGATATTGCCTCGAGTTGGAGCTCAGCTAATTCGCCTAGCCGAAACTTGGGGTATTCGTTGAAAGATGAGCTCAGGATTTTTCCTCAAGTCGAAGCTTGGGTCATTCATCGAGCCAGAGTTCGGGTTTTGTCTCGAGTCGGAGGTTTAGTCATTCGAGTCGGAGCTTGAGATTTTGCTTTGAACCAAAGCTCGGGTCATTCATCAAGCTGGAACTCTGGATGTTACCTCGAGTTAGGGTTTTTGTCTCGAGGTGACTCTCGAGTAATTCGTTGAGCAAGAGCTCGAGGGGTTTTGCCTCGAGCTGGAGCTTAGGTCATCTGTCTAGCTAAATGTTGGTATTTTGCTTGAGCTTGAGATTATTGTTTTGAGCCAGATTTTGGGTTATTTGTCCTGCCAGAAATCGAGTTTTTGCCTCGATGTGGAGCTTGGGTCATTCCTCAAGCCGATGGTCTATTTTTCCTCAAATCGGGGCTCAGGATTTTGCCCCGAGCTAGAGCTCAGGTCATTCGTCGAGTTGGAGCTTGGGATTTTGTCTCGAGCCAGAGGTTCGATCACTCGTTGAGTTGGAGCTCGAGATTTTTCCATGAATCAAAACTCGCGTCATTCATTGAGTGGGAGCTCGAGCTTTTGCCTTGAGTCGGAGCTCGGGCTTTTGCCTTGAGTGTCGAGCTCAAGCTCCAATTTTTGTTTCCACTTGGAGCTTTAGTTTTTGCTTTGAGCTAGTGCTTGGGTTGTTCGTTGAGTCGGAGTTCGAGATTCTACTTCGAGTCCGAGCTGGTTTTTTGCATCGAGCAAGAGCTTGGGTCATTCATCGTGTCGGAGCTCAGGTTTTTGCCTCGACCGGAGCTCGGGTCATTCGTGGAGCCGGGGCTTAGGATTTTACATGAAGTTAGTATTTTTGCCTCGAGCCGGTGCTCGGGTCAACCAGGAGCTCGGGATCTTTCCTTGAGCATAAGCTCGGGTTTTTTGCTTCGAGCTAGAACTCGGGTTATTCGTCAACTAGAGTTCAGAAATTTGCCTCGAGTTAGAGCTCGAGTCATTCGTCGAGCTAAAGCTCAGGATTTTGCCTCCAATTGAAGCTCGAGATATTTGTCTAGCTGGAGCGTGGGATTTTACCTTGAGCCGGAGCTCTGGTCATTTATCAAGTAAGAGCTCAGTTTTTTGCTCAACCTGGAGTTCAGGACTTGTTAAGCCATAGCTCGGGTTTTTGGCTCTACCGGAGCTTGTGTCAGCCGTTGAGCTGGAGCTTAGGATTTCACATAAGCTCGGTATTTTTGCCTATAGTCGAGCAAGCCGGATCCTCGATTTTTTTGCCTTTAGCTGGTGCTTAAGTCACTCGTCAATCCAAAGCTTTGGATTTTGCCTTGAGCAGGAGTTTGGTTTTTTGCCTTGAACTGGAGCTCATGTTATTCGTCATGACAGAGCTCAGGTCATTCATTGAGCTGGAGCTTGGGATTTTGCTTAGGCTTGTGATTTTTCCTCGAGCCAAAGTTTGGTTATTTGTCAAGCCAGAGCAAGGGTTTTTGCCTCGATCCGGAGCTCGGGATTTTGCCTCGAGCTGGAACTTGGGGTTTTGCCTTGAGCAGGGGCTTGGCTCATTCGCGGAGTCGGGGTTCGAGATTTTATTCTCAAGCAAAAGCTTGGGTTATTCATTGAGCCGATGTTCGGTACCTTGAGTCGAAGCTCGGGTTTTTGCCTCGAGCAGGGGCTCGACTCATATTCGTTTTAAAATTTGAATAAAGTTGAACAAGAAAATAAATAAGCAAAGCATTGAATAAAGTTGATAAACCTTTCATTTAAAATTTGAAGGCATTCAGTTCAAAGTCTTACTTTTTCAATTAATGCCCTCTTGATTCGAATTACTTATGTAAGTCTTGTTTGGTTGGAAAAATTCAAAGTAAAATTTCTTTGAGTGGATGAAAGATTACGACGGAACAATTCCGATTACAAAAGAGGAGAATATCTAAATCTTCCTTTTATTTAAGGCTGGGTTCTCCGTGTGATGGTGGAGAGTGAATCTTGTTCTTCGTTGACCGGCTGAATGAAAATCTTCTCTTGGATCGTCTTGAGGATTCTCTCGAAAAAATTGAAATAACTCCACTTGAACGCAACAAGCGTTGGAGCTCTCCTAAAGGAATTTTATTCCTCTCTATAATATTCGAAAGTTCTGAACTTTTGGGTTGTTGAATTTGCCTTCTTAGTTCAGAAAATTCTTCCTTCTCTCCTTTTTCTCCCTTTTTCTATAGCTTGTCATAGCTATTTATAGGGGGTGTCGGGGTAGAATTGTCCCCTAGAATCCTCACAAATGGGGATTAACTCTCCATTATTAATTGACCCAGTAATGACTGGCAGTTATAATATAAACGCGACCATCGTGGGTTCTGTTCTGTTATTGAAATGCGGAGCTAACAAGCTCGCGTTTGAGTTGAGACGCGAAATTGGCTGAGATCCGCATTTGAGTTGGAAGCGGAGCTAGCTGAGGTCCGCGTTTGAGTTGGAACGCCGAACTGGCTAAGGCCGGTGTTTGCAGTTGGACACGAGGTTCACGTTTTATATTAAAACGCGACCTTCGTGCTGGAATGAGATCTATGTCTAAGGACTTGTCTTCATTAATTTTTAGACCGCTTACAGAACTCCTCCAAAGTTTTCAAAATTCCGTGGTTGACAGATGGATTTCACAATACTTTGGACATCATGTTGACGTGGGTTCCCATGAGTGGACTAGCAATCTTTGAGTTGCTCTGAGCTTGATCTTGTCTGGATTCTGATTTTCGTGAGTGTACTGTTGAACAGCTTGAAGCCTCCAGGGATGATCATTGTAAGTATCTAGATATGTAGTGTAGAACTTCTTTGAGCTTTGATTTGATTGTCGGTCTACTATTGAATCGGTAGAGTTATCGATTGCCTTTTCTAGTATACTGTTGAACTGATTGCATCAGCAGAGACAAACTCTTTGTATTGGGAGAGAGGACGCTGCTCTCGTTGACGTAGACGCGATTGTCATGTGTCCTCTTTAGACGCAAACTTTAATGAAAAACGCGATCCTCGTTTGAGACGCGACTCTTGTGGTCATTGAAAACACGAATCTCATGAAACGTGGAGATCACATTGGATATTTCTGGACGCGAGTGTCCCATTAAATGCGTCTAAAACATAAGCATCGCGTTGGATGCATGTCTAGTTCAGATTGAGCTCGAGATATGTGTCGCGTATCTCGGCCATTAAATGGCTTATAAAAAGACCAGTGGTATTTCAGTAGTCATCATTTGACTGTCTTCAATATTCTGACCTGCGTGCCCTCGAGCTTTCAAAGAAACCCAAAAGCTTTTAGCTTTTCTTCCAATCTTGAAAAGATTTCCACCGTACAAGTGACCTCGAAAGGCAAGCATTCTGCTGCTTTTTCAAGCGTCGTCGCTGCGCCAACCACGCGGGTGGTTCTCCTCCTGAAGAAGCCCCTATTCCTGGTGAGTGATTTTTCGCCATTACTGAGAACACAAAGAGGCTCTGCTTCTTAACTTCTTGAAGTTGAACAATCGACGCGGGGCTCACAGGCCCGTGTTTGATTTGTAAATGTGACTCTCTTGTTGATGAGCAGAACGCAGATTTGGCGATCCTCGCGTTTCTGTCTTGTTAACGCGACTTCCGCGTCTATGAATTAAACGCGCGTTTGGTGAGCTTCATGTTTTGAGATTTCTGAATTCTAGTTTCATTCCTCTTGAGACTCGCGTCTGAGTCTCAACACTTAGAAATTTTTCTAAGTCTTCAAGTGTGAAGTTCAGACGCGGGTGTCATGTGAGCCTCACGTTTCAGTAATAGACATGGGTCTCATGTGTTGAGATTCGCGCCTGAGCTTAACACTTGTAGACTTTTACTGTTTCAAGATATTAGCCTTGTGTTTTCTTCTTCTTTTTTTTGCAGTGAGGTACTTGTTGAATCCCTTGATAAAGAGGAACCATTTTGGCCACATTGGCAGTGCTAACCCCAATGTCCTCTTCAGCCTGCGAAAGACATCCCTTGTATTTACTTGAACGAACGAGGAGTGCCAAGCCCGTTTGACCAGAGGCTTGCTTTGACTCTGCGAGGGCTCTTCTCGGATGGGAGGTTTGAGTCTGCGAACCGGCGTCTACTCAGGAAGCCGGTATTCCTTTTCGAAGATGCTATTGATGAAAATGAGGAAGTTTTGTTTGACGAACATTATAAATAGCTTTGTCAAATCGGAGAGCGCTGCTTCTTCTTTCCCAATATGGAGCAGATGTTTTTATTGTCGTATTTGCAGTCTTTGTCTCTTCGTCGGTACATGGACTGGGACTTGGTCAAGGCACAGTCAGGTGTTGCGATCGGGAGGATCTCCAATCGTGCAGCATTTCACGTCGGCCATAGTAGGGAGATCCTCGAGCTACTCCCAGGCTTTATGAAGCAGGAGTTCCCAACATGAGAAACTCCTAAGCAAGCTGCAACCTTTATCAGCAAGTTTATGGAGGTGAAGGGTGAATTCTCTCAGTCTGATTTCCGAACGCCGAGATGGTGCACTCGACGAAAATCACTTGGTAGGCGAAGATGGTCGGCTTTGTCCTCAAGGAGTTGGAGGAATCACTGCTCCAGTGCGGGTTGTATCACGCCATCAGGGCTGTGCATTACAGATCACTCTGAGCCATTATCATTTCTTCGCAATGCTCGAGAAGTATAACCCGAATACTTGCATGTTTTTTACCCCGGTAGGAGAGATGGATTTGCTCTACTTTAGATGTTTGAAGTTTCGGGGCTATCTATGGGGGACCTGCCATACGAGAAGTACATCCCTGGTACTGAACTGTACCTACTGAAAAAGGATGCTCCTCAAGTGTATGAGACCTATTTGGAGGTCTTGTGTCACTTTCACATTTGCACTCAGACAACGGGGATGAGGGCTGGTGGAGTCAAGCAGATGTCATGGGCCAACTATCTCTTCCAGGTTTTAGGAGAGAAATCAGGCTCGGTAACTCGGCTGGCGGCCAGCACTAACGCTTAGATTGTAGAGAGGATATCTGAATTAGTGACCTCGTATACAACAGAGTCGAACGAAGACACTTTCAAGCCTGACATTGTTTTCGATGGTTTCTACCACTAGGCAAAGACTCCCATCTCGGCAGGGCCCTACTGGCTGATTTCTAATGTTATGGCTGAAGAGGTGTGTTGTGCCCACACTACCTCTTGAGGTTATTGTTGTCGATGTATTTATCTGGCTGTCCTTCTCGCCCATGGTCGGTCTTTCAGTCTGCTCTCCACCATGGTAGGCTGTCTGCAGAGGGGACTCCGAGTGTTGTCAACTTCTGTAACGTGGTGGTTAAAGAAAACAATGAGGGCAACGTCATCGTCGGCACGGATGGTGAACCCGAGGTGAAGACACCAAATCCTCGTGTAGAATTTCCCTATACATACTTCATGGCATGGTATGTCATGCAATGCCCATCTCTGATGTCAGCAGTGAAGTCGTCCGAGGATTCTATATCGTTCGTTTAGCACTGGAGCGCTCAAGTTGGCAGGGTTGGTATGTGCTAATGATCCTGCAAATTCTTCGGAGTAACATGAACTACCAGTTGGTAAGGTACTTCCCTGACTTCCCAGGAGCATCATACAAGGAACGATTTTTTATCATCCTGGTGCTAATGGATTCACCATCCTTTCAACTGGCATTTTCTGGTGGCCGATTAATATTCACCTGGAGTACCTAGTCTTTCGGCAAGGGATCGTCTGCACAATCAAACCCTATCTACTGAGCCGGTTTGCCCGCCAATTCGGGTATCAACTCTATGTAGGTAACCCGAATTTAGGCCTTCGTTTCAGTGGCAATCTGTATGAAAGGGCGAGGGCGTGGTATTTCAATGTGACTGGAGGAACAGAGGCGAGATTCAACCTACCACAGAAGATATCGAACTCATACGCCAGCCTTGGGTTTTGCGCATGGTATGTTATAGTGGACTCAATCCCTAGGTATAACATAAACAATACTTGCATCAGGCGGATCAAGGCTATGCTCCAAGCCAAGAAGGGCTCCAAGAACACCCATTTGAAGGGGATAGACAAATTTCTTCAGGCTGAGCTCGAGGCTGGTCAGACAGAAGCCGCTGGACATGGAGAAGAGCCTGCTGAAGACCTCATCGAAAACGCTTGCGAGGTGCGGTTGCGAAGCGTACTCGATCTCAGTTTACTGCGGCTGGTTCTAGTCAGAAGAAGATACGACGATAGCCTATGGCTGAAACTCCTTCCAAGGGAACTTCTATGTTAGGAGCAGAACCTGAGCCCACCCACGATGGCTCCGAAGAGGATGAAGACTCTGAGATTCCACTATATCCAAGAAGTCGCCGAACCAGAGGTCCTGCAGTGGTTACAATTGAGGAATTATCGGAAGAAACTATAATATCTCCTAGTCAAAAATATTAATTATTATTTTAAATATTTTATCTAACTTTATTTGCCACTTTGTAAATTAACTTGATTTATAATTATTATTATTAAATATACAAATTATTTTTAAGATATTAAATGGTATTTTGGCTTTATGTATTATTACCATCATTCCCTATCAATATTTTTAATTCCTCATGATTATTATTTATTATTATTTGTGTTATTATTATTATTATTATTATTATTTTGTTATTATTATGCTTATTATTTATTATCACTATTAGTGCTATTATTGTTGTTAATATGGTTATTATTATGGTCACTGTTAATTAATATTATTAGTAATTAATATTATTGTTACTATTATTATCTCATTATGATTGTTATTATTATTAGTGTTATTATTATTGTGTTGTAGTTATTGTTAATGTTATTGTTAATTACTATTGTTATTATTATTAATTATTAATATTGATATTGTTGTTATTATTTATTTCTTTCATTATATCTCTTTCTTCCTAAACCCATTAGACCCAATTCACAAGATTCCAAATACCTTTATACCCATCTGACCCGAAACCCATTAGCCCTCAAACCCAATGGTTTTCTCTAGATGTATAATCTCTATAAATCTCATCTTCTAATCCAAATCCTAATAACTAAATCAAATCCTAAGCTAAATCCTAACTACCCTAATCTCTATTTAATCCTAATCCCAACAAATCTACTTCATAATCTCTCTTTTCTTCTCTCCCTTCACCACAGCCGCAGACACCTTCTTTCTCCATTTTCCCTTGCCGCATCCGAGGCCAAGACCACCCCGCACGATCTCCTCCACCAGCAAGCCCACACCCGGCCATCCTCCCTCCACCGAGCACACCTGTGCCTTGTCGAGCCCCTCCATCTCCATGGCGCCTCCTTCCCCTGCGCGCAAGCACCCCGGAGCCATCTCCGGCGAGCGTGAGTGCGAGCACAGCCCATGACTGCTCCCCTCTTGGTCTGTTCTATGTCGCACCCTTGGGTCAAGTTCACCCTCTGCCGTCGACGCGAGCACTCATCCCCCTACCTCCTTGCCTCAGACCACGACAGCCCACTGATGTTGTCTGCAACCCTTGGGAAAAATCAGAAGGTGCTTTGATTCAACAGTTCATGATTTTGACATTTGATTCCCTCGCAAACTTGACTCCCTACCTTGGAGGAATACTTCTTGTGATTGTTCTCGCAAGGCTAGGCGCAGGAAAGTCTTTGGATTCTCATTTTTCTCCTTTGGCTAAACAAGAGATTGAGAAGGAGAAAAGGCTGAAAGAAAGTGTCAAGGAACCAGTGATTGAGGTTTCTTTGGTGGACGCAAAGAAGAGGTGAAAACAAGGCCGAGCTCCATCTGCAGACGACCCGCAAGTTTTCCCCTCGTTCATCCTCCTTTGGCAGCCCAACCAACCCCCTCTACAGCATCCTCTGAGCCATTATCCGTCTCTCCGTGAGTCGCGTTGATCGCCGTCGGCGCGCGCGAACGCACCCACATCCTTCCCGGTGAGATCCTCGAGCCGTCGACATCCTCCGCGACCTCGCCACCTCCGCCCCCTTCGCCAGAGTCTCAGTCGGCGCGCCGCGAGCTTCCATTGCGTAAGTTCCCTTCCCTTCTCTTTCTCTCTCTCTCACACATTATATGTGCATAATAGCGGGTGTGTTATTTAATTAAGTGTGTGCAATATTTAATTAAGTGTATGTGTTTTAATTACATATGAGTGTATTTGTGTTGTGTGCGTGTGTTGTGGTTGGAGTGCGTGAGTTAATGTGCATATATATAGTATATATGTATGTAAGTGTAGGTATGTATGCATATAGTATATATGTATACTTGTATACGTATGTATGTGGGTGTACAC
This sequence comes from Agave tequilana, assembly GCA_038442645.1. Lineage (NCBI taxonomy): Eukaryota > Viridiplantae > Streptophyta > Magnoliopsida > Asparagales > Asparagaceae > Agave > Agave tequilana. The sequence continues at coordinate 125,478 of JAVJIF010006808.1, read as the reverse complement.
GTATGTGTCTGCGTGTATGTATGTGGAGTGTATATGTGTACGGGTGTATGTTCGTGTGAGTTCATGTTTATGGTTGTGTTACAGCATCGCGAACTCGCTCGGATGATCGGAACTCAGCAACGGGAGATTCAGATTTGTACCCATTCTGGACCCGATATCATGGCGACTCGAAAATCGACCCATGGGATGATCCGTAAATCAGTACCGGTTCGTGCAGTGAAGACTAGACGGCAGTTTGGTTCTAAAATTGCGTCATTTCATGTGAGTGTTTATTCTTGTGTACTTCTTTATTTACTGTTGTCGATATGCGTTTACTTGTTACTCTTATCATTTCATGTGACTTTCTGTTATATTTTACCAGTTTGATTACTTGTATCACTTTATGAGACATCAATGATTGTTCACTTTATTTATGTAGTTGATATGAGCTTGTATCAGCGTCATTTCATATGTTGGTAATTTGTCGTTGTTGGCTTGGGCCTAATATTGGAATACCTTAGATTGTAACTTAATTCAATATATTAATTGGTTGGATTAGTTCATGTTTGAGCATCAGATATATACGGACCTTGCAATTTGATATTGAGATATTAAACTTATACCATTTCATGTGTAAATGATTCCCACTTCAGATTCAGAACTAGTCGTGATAGATGTTAGACAGTAACTGGATTGATCTTCGTTAGATTGGTTAGCGATTATGGTTAAAGGTTTATATTTTATGTGAATTGTTTATCAAATATTAATTGGTGATTATTTTGATGAGAACACATTTGGATATTAGAACAGATTAAACATGATGTTATTTTATTAAGATAATGGATTTCTTTTACTTGGATCGATATATGGATTTATTTAGAGTTAGAATTGATTTGAGATTTATATTCTATTTATTGGATCTTGATCAGTACTGGGATATGATTGATTATGTTGGATTATTGGTTATAAGGATCTCTGGATTCTATTCGTTGATTAGTTTATTATAGTATTGATGATATCTTGTTAATGTTGAGTATCAGATGTACACTATTCTAAATTGCAGTTGTTTGAAGATGTTCTTTTTAGATATGATTTTGGTATTGTTGATCTAATTGATTTGGGGATAATCAGTAGACTGTATTCATGATCTTGGTTAATTCAGTTAATAGAGATTGAGTTATTGTGATAGTGATCTAGTTGATATCGGTGAGTTTGTACTTCAGAGTTGATTGCAGTTATTTGTTTGATCTCGGTTATTGGTGATTAAAGGATTAGAACAGATTGGTAGCAATGAGAGAACTGATTATTAATTTATTTGACTTATGGGTTACTATACCGGATTACTTTGATATGAATTGATACTTCATGTTCATGATGATTGTATCGAGATTATGGGTTGAAGGATCAGTTACTGATATCGCTTTAGTACAGATGGATGAGATTGACTGATTCTAGATGGGACTGTATGGTAAGGGATCAATATCTAGACCTGTTACTGTATAAATTCATTTACTGAAAGTTAATGGGAAAGGATTGTTTGGCCGTAACATTCTGCACAGTTCTATTGTTTATCGTATACATAGTTCCTGTTATCGTTCATTGTTACTGATATTGTTCACAGTGTATACGATTACTGTTGATTGTTATACTCTACCGTTACTGTCACTGTAACGTCCCAGTATTCTACATAACATGGATATTGACTGATTTAACTGGACTATAATAATGAAAATGGACAACTTACACTGGGATTGGGGAAATTGATGGAGGAGACAACATTTGTATTTTGAGTGGACTTAGGATACAGGTTGTGCAACCGACTTATGGGTCCACTGCAGGGTTCCGGGGGATGACTGACATCTCATCTGTTTATTGTTTCACAGAGTTACTGTGAGTATTGCTCCACAGTGATACTGTGAGTACTGCTACTGTTACTGCCTACCTGGCTGTAGGGCCTGATTCAGCGCAAGACATCTGGGCCGTCGGCCCGTCGTTTCGGGTATGTAAGGGACCCACGTAAAGCATAGACAATGTCTCCAACTAATCAGTTTCAATAACTTAGGACTTCGAGTGACACGTGTGATAGGCGTAGTATGGGATGCGTCTATTACAGGGGGTAGTTGGTGTTCGCTGACATAATTAATAATGATAAACGGTTATTATGTAGTATAATTGATTGTACTCACTTGACTGAACTCATATAAGTTATGATGGACATATGATTGTACACAAGACCAGATTGTATACCAGATTAGTGACATATGCTAGGTTACACATCATGACATCAGTTGTTTTTTTTACAGTTGTATTAGTCGCCTTTTATCTGCAGACTTATTCATGTTATTGTTATTCAGCTATCTTTTATTTTCAGCTTTAAACTTATTGTTATTTTGTACACTGTTTATATGCACGAGCACTTTCCCTTTTCTTATGCACTCATTAGGTCGCTTCCAGACGACCCTGGATTTGCACGTCCAGATTTTGGACATTTTATTATTTGATCAGGTTTCGTTGAGACTGAACATGTTGCGAGGAGCTGGAGTTCTCTTTTTGATTCTGGTATTCTTACCTCTTTTAATTCCTATTTATGTACTTTCCTTGATTTCTGTATATTAGATTCAGTCTTTATTCCAGTTTTTTTATATGATATCATACGTGGATGCTTATATGTCATATTGCAGTGTTACTGATTTACCGTAGTAGATTTTTATAATTTGTTCAGGTTACTTTAAGCTTAGCATGTACACGTGGGGTATTCTCCTTGTGTATATATGTCGCCGACTCTCATCGCGACTCCGTTTTCACGTATTTTGTGAAGCGGGGCGTGATAAACAGTAGAAGGGGCATGTAACTAAGGATGAACCAGTGCTGACTTCAGCGTCCACTAGGATTGCTCCCTCGGGCTCTCTTTGGGGTCAAGATAAAAGTGCTGACCCTAAGGACATTCAACCGGGTTCCCCATTTGAGATGATGCCTTCTGTGGGGGTATCAAAGCAAAGTCCAACCACTGGACTTGTTGGGGCTAGGCTTCCTGCTGCCTGAGTTTCACCTACTCCAGTATCATATCCATCATTAAGTGAGAAGCTGGATTATTCAGGAGATGATGTTGACTGGGATAACGTGTGTCCTTCTCCCGACACTAGCAAAGTTTTCACGTTTAAATGAAGAGGAGGTGCAGGTGGCTACTCCGGAGAAGGAACTGTCCCTTGGAGTAACTGCTATCACTAAGGGTATTCCTTCTACCCACTCGTTACTTTCTCGTCAATCATGTAGACATTATCTTAATATCTGCTTGGATGTCATTTTGCAAAGGCTGCCGCTATTACTGAAGGCAAAACTTCCTCAAATATTGCCGAAATGATTGAGGAACTGGCCCAACCAAAGGGTTCAGAAATTCTCAAGATCGGTACTGAGGAAATCCCTGCGAGCATAGCAGCTGTGACGGAAAATCTTCTCAACCAGAAGACTTGCCGGGAGATTTGCCATCTCCGATTCTTCGACTTGGTAAGATACAAGAACTTCTGATACTTTTCATTCTTGTTCTCAGAGTTGTCACTATAACGGTCATAGTGGCTATAGGGGATACTGCACTGGCTAGAACAAAGGAGCCCATCATAGACATTGGTGCAGAAGATAGCTCTGTTAAGGCTACAGCGAGGAAAGCTCTTGCGGTGAAACCTGTTCTTGAGGTTGCTACCACACAGGAAGCTGTTATTGCTCCAACTCCTGAATCTCCTGTTGTAACTTCAGAAATGAGGCAACTCTTAACGCAACTTGCACCTGTACTCTTGGGAGGGATAAGTGCACCACCTTTGGTCTCTGAGAGTACTTTTGTCACCATTATAGAGACTGGATCATGAAGTGCTCATCCGGTGCGAACACCAGCTATGGACATCCTGAAAGAATTGACCCTTCAGATGGTCGAGCAATTTTCATCACGATGAAGTATTGCACTGAACTGGTACTTACCGGGTGAAGTTCCTTTGAGTTCGCGCGATCACTTCTTGAGAATCAAATCGAGAATATCCGACAGACCGGGGGTTCTGATCGAGTGAAAGTGTACCAGATGCTGGTAGAGCATTTGGGGACTTACTTGAAGGATCTGAGGAACCTAGAGAGTACCAACCCGGTTGATAATGCCCAGGTGGTATTGAACAACCTTCGCGCTATCCAAGAACATGAGCGAAAGGAGGTTGAAGAACAGATAGCTGAACATGCCTGTCATCTGAATGACTTTAAAGTCAGCTATCAGAACTTGACCGATGACCTTCAGAGATTCGAGATCGTCACTAAGAATGCAGAGGGTGTCATAACAAGTGCTCGAGCTGCGATTGCTAAGGCGCATGTCTTAATCTAAGACAACAAGCATAAGCTTGCAACCGAGAAGAAGGTGGAGGAACTTGAGGCCGCCAAGAGTCGAATACAACATGAGCTCAATGTCCACACCACCTTGGAAGCTCTTCAGGCACAGCTTGCTGCGAAGAAGCTTTTATCAGATAAGGAGTTGAGGGTCCAAGTCTTGGCTGAGGTTGAGGAGGCACGTCGAAGAGATATTCAACGCCTCAAGGACTAGATAAAGTCTCTCGCTGAGCGGGATTAACTTTGTCTCTTTTTTTTGTAACACTCCATCTTATTGAATAACAGAGTGTTTGTATCACTTTTACCATTTTGATATGAATAATAAAAGTGATTATTTTGCCTTTGTCTCGCCTTTATTTTCTCTGTGTTTGAAAATCAGACGGACTAAAGCGATTGAATTGTGATGCCAAAGGTAATGGTTAACTTAGCAATTGTTGGATAACTCCACTGGGAGAATTTGAAATCAAGAGAAATTACTGTCAGAGGTGTGATATTAACATGACAGGGACTTTTTTGTGCTAGAGGTATTAATTAACATAGCACTGGAGAAATGTAATATTAACCAGAGATTCTGTTTCTGCTGAGGAAATTGAAATGACTACTGTTAGAGCTGTAATGTTAACTTAACAGTGAAATATGTCAGAGGTGTGATATTAACTTAGCATTGGAGAGATGTAGTATTAACCATAGGTCCCGTTTTTCGTTGGGAAAATCAGGGAGATTCGCTATTATAAGTATAATGTTAACTTGACAGTGAGATAAATGCTAGAAGTGTGATATTAAACTTAGCGCTGTAACTCTCATTTTCTTTGAGAAAATCGAGAAAACATCTGTCATAGGTGTGATATTAACTTAGCAGGTATGTGTTTTGCAACTTAGACAAATTTGGTCAGAGGTGTGGTGTTAACTTGACTTGAATTGTTTTGCAATTTGAGCAATGTTTAGTGGATCTATCATTCTATTAAAGAGAACTGACAAGGAGTTTACCCGCTGGGGATATATTGAAGTTTTACTGTTAGAAGTATAATGTTAACATGACAGGGAAAATCTATAATCATTTCGCTGGGGAACAGGTTGTGGTCCTATCATTCTATAGAAGGGAATTGGTAAGAAATTCTGGTGAAAATAGGTGGGATCAGGTCCTTTAGGATTTTTATCAAATCTTCAGCTATCAATGGATTTGGTATGTATTTACCAACTATCGTTTGAGTTTGGGCTAGCCATGCTATTCCCTCAGCATGATGAGTTGTTGAGAATTTTTCGTTGGGCCTAAGAGCTAATACTTTCCTCTATCCTTAGCCACGAATAACCCAAGCTCTGGCTCAAGGCAAAAACCCGAGCTACGGCTAGACGAGTAACCCAAGCTTTAGCTTGAGAAGAAATCCCGAGCTTGAGCACATTGAATGTCCCGAGCTCCGGCTCGAGGCAAATCCCCGTGCGCCGGCTCGATGAATAACCAGAGCTCCGACACGAGGCAAAAACCTGAGCTCCGACACGAGGCGAAACCCCGACTTCAGCTCAACGAATGACCAGAGCTACAGCTCAAGGCAGAAAACCCAAGCTACAGCTCGACGAATGACCAAAGCTCCGAATTAAGGAAGGAACTTGAGCTCCAGCTCAAGGAAGAAACCCGAGCTCTGATAAGACGCAAAGTCCCAACTCTAGCTCAACGAGTGACCGAGCTTTGGGTGGAGGAAAAAAAAACCCATGCTTCTACTCGAGGTAATATTTCGAGCTTTGGCTCAACGACTCAAGCTTTGCCTAGGGGCAAAATCCTGAGCGCAGGCTCAATCTCAAGCTCCGACTCAACGAATGACCCGAGCTCTGGGTCAAGGCAAAAACTTTGAGTTTGGCTTGACAATGACCCGAGCTCGGCTAAAGGAAAAATCCTGAGTCCGGCTTAATGAACGATCTAATCTCCAGATAATTCTATCAAAGTTCAGTATCATTGTTGACACTCCAAAATGACACTCTCCAGGTAGTACTTCAACTGGTCCGAACGACATCCAAACTTATTGGCATCTACAAAAGACAAGATGTGGATGAGCTGACGACCAGAGTTCTACCTATCCTCACAGAACAATCGATGCCTTGAAACTTAATGATCCAGTGAAGCGGACAGTAAGCCAAGCATCACTTGTAAAAAACCCTAAGCATGGCCTAAGAGGATAGCTTCGCTTGAAGCTCTATAGCCTTGCTGAAGAGCTAAGATATTAGCTTCACCTGAAGGTTCTCTTGAGAGCTTTGCTTGAAGCTCTTCACAGCTCTGCAAAAGAGTTAATCTTTAGTTTCGCCTAAAGCTAATATTAGCTTCAGCCTGGAGCTTAGCGAGCTTCTCATTCGCCTCCCTCTTCTCGGTGGACAAGGCATCGACCCTTCTCAGCAAATCAGCATTAGCCTTCTCCTGCTCCTTCAGGGTGATCTGTTGACTGCCCAGGAGCTCAATAGTGAACACGACATTTTGTAAAAGAAAAGATCTGGGGTGAGCTACATGATTACCAGAAGGCAAAACATAGTTTGAGCTTATCCGGAAGATCTCGTTCTCCAGTGTTCTCCATTGGTCCCTCGACGAGAGCGCCTTAAACTCCTCAACCCTTGGAGGAAGTCACCATGTCTTTGGACCACCTCGTTGTCCCCCTCCACATAAGCAAGCTCAGCCCAGCAGCAGCGTCGACCTTGCCTACTCTTGCCACTCTGAGTACAAGCTCCTCAGCCGGGGGCACAGACCCGGAGGTATCCCCAAGGGATCACCTCTCCAAGGACTTCGATCTCAGAGGTTGGGTCATAGGACTTCATCTGCCCCATTACACTGGGAGGGGCTTCCTGCTCGGCTCCGTCTCCCTCTTCAAGATTGGAGCCTTCGCCTACTGCTGCCATCATCCTTACCAGCTCCGCGGCATCAGAGTCATACTCGATCATCTGGCGTATCTTCTGCAAAACACAAGTGTCAGAACCATGAAGCATAATATGAAAGGATCTGGAGCCAAATTAATACTTACCCTCCTGGGGATCTGAGGTTGAGGAGAAGACTCATGCGGTTCCCTGCTTTTCGATCGCTTCGTTCGAGTTGGGCGCTTCTTGAGTCGCACCTTGGGCGCCAGAGTCACACCCTTCGATCGGGATTCTGTCTCTCTTACCGAGACATCGCTCGTGGATGTGTTCTCCTTCTCGGTGGCAGGAGCCTGCTTTCATCGCCTCTGCCCGAAGTCCTGGGTCTCGGAACGGTTGGGGCTCGAAAGGCCTCGGGTCCAGCAACTAGCTCCAATTACGACAGTTATATTGAGTTGGTACAGCTTCTGAACCCTCTATAGCATGTCTTTGGGGATCGGCGCTCTCCCTTAGGGAGCGGACCCCTTCCACGTGGTCGAGACGCACCCACTATCCTAGGCTAAGGCAGCCTCCTAGGGTCTGGAGACACAGGCGACAGTGTCACGTCATCCGTGGTCGCTGTTCACCTGGTTGATAATCAACATGTCACATCTACTCCGCGGAACAAAAGAGCGAGCATCCTGATGAGACTTCCTTATCACACAGACAGCGGAGAATTCCTCTACCCCGTATGTAGTAGGGGTAAAAGCAAAGCAAAGAGCTTCAAATCCCAGAACATTTTGCCATGCTCCTAGTGTCAACTGCGAGGGTGGGACCTTGAAGTGCACCAAGACATCCCGAACAAAAGGAGTCATGGGAAGCTTCACCCCCAAAGCCAGAATCTGAGGGTGGACATACACGCCGCTGGCAGGAGGTGAGACTGTGATGTCAATCTCCGGCGAACACCACTCCACTTCAATTCAGGAGGGCAGACGAACGATATATGTCGTCAAATACTCATCCAGCTCCTTCTGGTCATGCAAAACACGTGGCTTGGGGTCAAAATTCATGAACTCTCATTCTAAGAGGAGCCTTCCTTTCTCCTTCACGACGCCTCTGCTCCTCCCCTCACCTTCGGCGGCAATGGATTTTCCTTCTCTCGCTATTGCAAGGATTGATCTGTGGAGTTGATTACAAAGATTCAGAGATCAAAAATAAAGAGAAAACAAAGAGGTAGAGAGCTCAAAGAATTGTGAAAAGCCTAAGCGTTCAAGTTTATACCCAATTTAAAGGCGGATGTTGACGTCACCACAATGATGTCTTAGGGATAAAGCGTCTTTTCGCACGCCAACTAGCTTTAAATCCCAATCACTGCGAGAATCCCAACTCACTCAGATGGCTTCCAAACGATGACTATCTGCCCAAAGCGCACGCGGACTGAACATGTGACGCGACTTTTTCAGCCTTTTGCAGACGTGACATTAAATGCAGGAGTACGAAGAGGTGCCCCAACTTCTCTCTAGTAATCTCCATCTGTTTTCACAAAGTGCAAGAATTTCCCTCCGACTACTCAGCACAAAATCATGCCAGAAGATGAGATTAGTTCGGTCCCCTCCTTCTCGCTCAAAGACTCTGAGAAAGAGGAGGCGGAGGGGCATCTGAAGTGGTCAGATTTTGACCTTCATCAAGATCATGACAGTGTCCGGACACCTGGAGGCTCCACTTCTCTGTCACAGGGCCCAACTCACTTACAAGTCTAACATAAGCTCAAGAAAAAAAAACCTCGGGTCTCGCCCCGAGCCCACATCCAATCAAACATCACTCAATCGGAGTTGCACGACTCTCTGAGACGCCAGCAATTAATACAAGATCACAGAGATCCTTCCTGGAACCACCTAAGGCTCCAACACGAAGACCTTCCAGAGCCGCTACTCCGGCGCCACTTACAATCAGACAGCAGGATCCTCGTGATTCACGGATCCGAATACGCTGTCAGATCAACCCCATGTTCTGAACGTTGTAACACCCCTATATCAATGCGGGCATTTATGAATGGTGGCAGATGTCTCTACATGGCAATCCTACAATCAAGCGGCGTGATTTGAGCGGTTACAAAGAGATCATAACGTGCAAATCATACAATTATGTAGATCTGAAATATCCGTACCCACGAAGACAGCTCAGGCGAGTATAAATATATCTTCTCCATCAAGAAAGAGGTTCAAACCTTATCACAGAAAACTCTAGCGGTTCACATCTGATTACAGAAAATCTTAGAACTTGTAATCGCAACATCACTCAGCTAAATTCATTATAATCCCCGTACATTTTAATGAATTCTCTCTCCTTTGGTTTTTTTTTCTTTTCGGGTTTTTCACGTAAATTCATGTTGTCTGTGATTGCTTACATCTGTTCATTCACTTACAAACTCACAATTCGTGATGTAGAGAAATTTCTCGAGAATTTTCCTTCACAACTTGCAAGGAGAAAAAATGAAACGGAGCGAAGATTTCATTGAATACTTGAAAAGGTGGAAGGGAATACAGATGAATCCACCATGAACTACTCAGAAGAGGTTATGAGACTGGACATGAATAATTCTCCACCTAGGATGCGATATATGCTTTGCATAGCACGTTGCACTAGATTTTAGGTTGTTTAGTTCAAGAGGACTAGATATTAGATGACCATCCATTTCTTCTACCACAACATGACCAGAAAAGTTTGGGATTAGTACCTCTCTTTCTCGCATTCAAGTTTCGGACTCGTGCAAGGCATTCAGAACAAGGTTCACCATGTAGCGTCGAAGAATCCTACGCTCATCGACTGGAAAGGAGAAAAGATGAAACCAAGTGAAGATTTCATTGAATACTTGGAAAGGTGGATGGGAATACCTGACGAATCCACCATGAACTACTCAGAAGTTGTGACACTGATCACTAATAATGCTCCGCCTAGGTTGAGATATATGCTATGCACAGCCTGGTGCAACACATACACGGATTTTTCGCTCGAGGGCCTGAACTAGAGTCTCCTAAAGAAAAAGCCATTTGAAACTCGATTTGACAAGGGAAGGAACCAGGACAATTGGGTCAAAGAAGTTAAGATGGAGGATATCAAGCATTGGTATGCTGAAAACATGATTATAGTGCAAGGGACACCATCGACCCTTGCAAGCAAGACATCGTCACAGCATAAGGGTCATACACGGTCGGTTAAGAAAAATGAAGGAGCTCAGGTATCACCGTCGCGGAGTTACATTGAGCGGCTATTTGGTGCCGGAATAGATCATTATCCCCCATTCCCGGAATTTTTCAAAGAAGTCTTTTGTGTCTCCTCGCTTTTGGAAATATCCATTTCCCATCGCAAAAGAACACCCAGCCGAAAGTGGATAGATCCAAGTATTGTCCCTACCACCTAATTTGAGACATAATGTCGGCCAGTGTGCCACGACTATAGATATGGTATATGATTACGATTACCGAATCAGCCATCGGAGATCGTTGGGACATAATTGGTCACCTCCCAAGAAATATAGATCCCCTCGTCGATCTCACAAATCTCCCATTTGTTGCACTGTAGCTGAAGTAAAGTCTAACAAATCCACTAGTGCAGCTTATAGGGACCCAATATTTGAAGTGTTTTTCGAAGAGGAAGCCGGAAGTCAATAGCCCTTACTTCCTCAAAAGATTCGAGGGATAAATCGAGGTCGTGGCAAAAAAGATAGAATAAGTCAATACTGGGTTGTCTAAAGGTCCTGCATGATCCTGGTCAATTGCCACTCTCAATTCTGAAAAGGAAGCGATAGTTGGCCTCAACTTGAGAAGGCCCTTATATGATCAAGAACATGCACTCAAGTAATGCTTATTAACTTACCAACACAAATGGAGATGATGTCCATGTACCTTAAACAATACTATCCTTAGACACTCTCTTTGCCTCTAAAGTGAGGGCAAACCCTTAAATTGATTGGAACCTATAGGCTTGGGAAGTAAGTGACCCTCAAAGGGTAAAGCTCCAAAAATTAAAATAAATAATAAAAGATAAAAATCAGCACAGGCTCTGAAGAAGAGGGAACAAAGAACCAAGCCCTGTAGAGACCAATACTTGGGGCTCGACCCACCCTAACAGTGGGCAAGAAACTTAGGGCACTCCTAGAAGCTTACAGGATAAGAGTAAAAATAGTCTAAATACATGTGATCTTAATTCACAGTTGACAATCTTGCCGAAAAGAAGGGCACGCCGTACCTTTATAGATTCTCATCTAAAATAAAAAAAACAAAACAAAACAAAATAGATTAAATAAAAAAATTCGTGACCATGAGTATTTCTCGTAACATAAGGGCTCGACCATACCTGTCGGCTTGTCTCTCAGAAGACTTCTATTAATATTTGAAATCAAATCTCTCTCTCTCTCTTTTACACAGTGACAGATGGGCTGAGGAAAACCTATTGGCCAGTAGAGTGTCAATACTATTACTTCTCGAAAATAGAGGAGAGAATCCCCCAAGCTAATCTTTATTGTATAAATGAAGGCGCTATCGACCTCTATAATTCCAGAGGCTCCGTAAGCACTACACAAGTATCAAAGTTGTGTCCCGAAGACGGATTACCAACTTACGAATTTCATCGATTAGCCCCTGATATGCAGGGTCTTGAGGGAAAACAACTGAGAAAACTTGTGTGCCCCATGAGGAAGGTATACAATATCAAAGTCTACTAACAATTCTACATTTAGGTATTGCAGATACAGGAATATTGTAAAAGCAAGACATCCATGTATATATATAATAAAGGGTTTGAGTACAAGATACATTGGGGGCATACTGTTGGGGGAGGAAGTCGTCGAGGAAGTCGACGAAGAGAAGAAGGAAATTCAGAAATCAGCAGCAGCACAGGAGCACGGTCGACCGGTCCGGTCGACCGACGTGCACACAGACATGCACAGGTAGCGGTCGACCGCAGGAGGAGCTCAGTCGACCGCCCGGTCGACCGACTGAAGTGACCCAACTCTCGGTTGGGAACGGTCGACCGGCCCGATCGACCGGTGCATAGGGTCGGTCGACCGGCCGGTCGACCGACAGTCGGGTCTGCCTGTTTCGGAAAAGGTTATTTTGAACCCTATTTAAAGGGCTGTGTTGAATTTCTAAGGTTTGTATCTTTTGAGGTATCTTTGAGAGGGTTTGTGAGAGCAATTGTAGAGGAGAGTATAGCAGAGGCAGAACTTTCCCGATCCCCATTGTTGTAAGTATTGATTTGTTGAAATCAATAAAAACCCTCCCCCTTTCTTGCCCCGAGGACGTAGGCATCAAGGCCGAACCTCGTTAAATCTGTGTTTTGTGCTCTTTCTCTGGATTGTTTTGTTTGTGCTGGTTGCGGTACTATTCTTCTGTGCTTTGGAGATCTAGGGTTCCTCTGTGGGGTTGTTGTCGGGCGCACAACAAGTGGTATCAGAGCTTCCCAGGTTGCGCTTGGGATTTTTCTGGCGATTCGGAGGGCATCAGGAGCTGATTCGGTGGAGATCGTGTGTCGATCTCAGATCAGTGGTAGTCTTGTTCGTGGGATCGTGTGTCGATCTCAGAACAACACAAGGAGTGCTCAGGGAATCATTGGTGGAGTAGATCCGGACAGAAACTCAATCTAGGGTTTCGGGAAGAAGGTAAAAATCTGATTTTTATCGAAGTTGTGATCTATTTCCAGTTAGTTTTCCGCATACATAGAGGTTTCAGTTAGATAAATGGCAGAAGAAAGTACATCAGTTAAGACCATGAATCCTCAGCCGATGATAGACGTGGTGAAGTTTAACGGCACAAATAATTTTGGGATGTGGAGGTGTGAGGTTATGGATGCCATGAATGCATCGAATCTCGAGGACACTCTACTTCTGGAGAAGAGACGAGGAAAAACCACTGAAGAAGAGTGGGAGAAGATGAACAGGTCTGCGTGTGGGTTAATTAGGTCGTGTCTAACACAAGACATCAAATATCTTGTGTTACACGAGACATCTGCGAGGCAGTTGTGGGAGACTCTTGAGAAAAAATATCTGACCAAAAGTGTAGAATCGCGATTGCAGCTGAAGAGCAAGCTGTATGGGTTTCAGATGAAGAAGGGGTGCTCCGTGAATGAGCATATCAACCGCTATACGAAGCTTCTTACAGATTTGGTGAATGTGGATGTCAAGGTAGATGAGGAAGACAAGGCTGTAATCCTCCTGAACTCACTCCCAGCGGAGGAGTATGAGACATTCACATTAACTTTTATAAATGGTAGACAGACTCTGGACTATCATGAGGTGTTGTCTGCATTGGCAAACTATGAGACGAGGAGAAAGGAGAGACAGCCTTCTCAGTCAAGCTCGTCGGCAGAGGCGCTAACGGTAAGAAGCAGGGGTTCATCTAGGAAGGGCAGTGAAGAAAGAGGAAGATCAAAGTCCAGGTCGGGCTATAGGGATCTAAGGAAGAACCAGTGTGCCTTCTGCAGAGAAATAGGACACTGGAAAGTGGACTGTCCGAAGTTCAAAGGGAAGAAGGAGTCGAAGGCTGAAGCAAATCTTGCAAAGGTGACGAATACTCAGAGGAGTAGTTCACAGGCAGATGGATCAGATTCGGACTCGTCGGGTTTCTCATTTTCAGTCATTACTCCCATCATTGGTCACTCATGGGAAGATGAGTGGATTTTGGATACAGATACAACATACCATGCGTGCCTTAATCGGGGTTGGTTTTCTAGCTTTGAGAAGCTGGAGGGGTGTTCGGTCATTATGGGCGATGATCACCCATGTAGCATGGATGGTGTAGGTACAATCCGAATCAGGATGTTTGATGGGATGGTAAGGGAGCTGAAGGGAGTGAGGTATATACCTTAGTTGAAGAGAAATCTAATCTCCGTTGGAGCTTTGGAAGCATCGGGCATGGTGATATCTGTTCGAGATGGCGATCTCAGGATGATCAATGGCTCGATGGTGGTGATGAAGGGCGTCCGCCGAGACAATCTCTACTACTTGAAGGGTAGTACGGTGACAGGTCAGGTGGAGACTTCCAGTTCCTCAGATGATGGTGGCCCGGAGGTCTGGCAGGGAAAGGTCGGACAGGAAGAGAAAAGTCTTTGCAAGCTCCTGCAAAGATGGAATCGTTGGAAGGTGATGCTACCTGCAAGTTGGAAGGTGAACACAGCGTTCTGGACAAGAAGGTGAAATTCAGCATCAGTACTCACCGCAATGAAGGTCTTATTGAGTGTGTTCACGTGAGCATTTGGGGACCTGCTAAGAATGCATCGCTTGGAGGTCACAGGTACTTTGTCTCTTTCGTTGATAGTGTATCTAGGCATTGTTGGATATATCCAATGAGACAAAGTAGTGAAGCCCTAGATGTATTGGTGAAGTGGAAAGGAAGAATGGAGAGGTAGATAGGTAGGAAGATTAAGGAGCTAAAGATTGGTAATGTTGGAAAGGACATGTACCAATTCCTACGATTTGGCCAGAACACCAGAATTGTTACTCACTTCACGACAGGTACAGATGGGTTGGCTAAAGATGTAATCTGTTCTTTACTGGAGGAGGTTCGGAAGTTGTTGTCTAATGCAGGATTAGACAAGTCTTTTTGGGCTGAGGCGACTGTGTATGCAAGCCATCTCATGAATAGATCGACTGCGATAGGAGGTAAAGCTCATTGGAAATTTGGTCTGGGAAAGCTGCTCAAGATTATGATGTGCTGCGGGAGTTTGGAAGTCCGACCTACTTCAATGCCAAGAATGGCAAGGTGAATCCGCGAGCAAAGAGGTTTGTCTATTTGGGCGTCAAGAGGAACAGCTACAGGTTGTGGGACCCCAAAGACAAGAAGATTGTGATGAGCAGGAATGTCACATTTGGAGAGACTTCAGTGTTGAAGTCCACCGTCTCTCAGCAGGTGGAGAGGACGGAGACCAAGGAAGTATCGCAGCGGGTGGAGGTTGATGCTACTCCACCATCTCCAGTTAGTTCGGCATTAGAGAAGACTTCATCGGATGTGACACCGGGTGGAGATCGTGAAACCAAGGGTGATGCTGAACAGGTTGAAGACATTGCTAAGGATGTCGAGGTGTTTGCAGCTACTGGAATCAAGGTGAAACCACGCTCGTTGTTAAAGAAGCATGAATCTCAAGCTTGTGATCGCGACAAGCTTAAGTTGAAGGCCGTTGTTCTCCATGATGGTCGGGAAGAGGTTCATATGACTCAGTCTGATAGGTTCACTGCTGCAGATACAAGTACCAGTATTTGAGCTTGATGAAGCTCATTTAAATGAACTACGGTTGGCTTAATCCTTTGGGCAAGGTACGTAGGCAGCCGTAAAGGCGAAGCCAGTTGGTGATGCAACCCGTATGAAGCTATTTGGGTTCTCGAGAAGCTGTTTGGAACTTCACGTAGAGGTGAAGAGTTGTGACCGATGGAACTTCACGTAGAGGTGGAGAGGCTTCACGTAGAGGTGAAGTGTTGGGGCCAGTTGGACTTCACGTAGAGGTGAAGTGTTGTGATCTCGATGAACAGGTTGATTTTCTGGTGAGAAGATGTTGAGCTTGCATAAGGAGTAGTGTGCATCCAGTTGAAGCCGATGATGGTGTTTGGTGTGCTCTATGCAGACTTGGTTGGACCGTCAGTGGAAGACAGGTAGACTAGATAGAGCTAGTCAGTTAGAGAGTCAGTGTTGGCTCATGAGGAAGTCTTCGTGAGGTCGTGAAGTTGCGGAGTAGAAGCCATGTTGGTGATCGGCAAGTATGAAAGTTCTCCTAAGGTGAAGTGTAGGGAAGGCATGTGCAGTGCTTTCCAGTGGATAGCTGAGTTACAGATTCCAAGCCGAGATCGTGTGTCGATTTAGCCGAGATCGTGTGTCGATTTCGTCCGGTGCGCGCAAGCCGAGATCGTGTGTCGATTTCGCCAGGTGAAAGACTGGGGTACGTTGGAGATCGGCTCAGATTTTGAAAAAATCTTCACCGAGGTGGAGAATTGTTGGGGGAGGAAGTCGTCGAGGAAGTCGACGAAGAGAAGAAGGAAATCTAGAAATCAGCAGCAGCACAGGAGCACGGTCGACCGGTCTGGTCGACCGACGTGCACGCAGACATGCACAGGTAGCGGTCGACCGGCCCGGTCGACCGCAGGAGGAGCTGGGTCGACCGCCTGGTCGACCGACTGAAGTGACCCAACTCTCGGTTGGGAACGGTCGACCGGCCCGATCGACCGGTGCATAGGGTCGGTCGACGGGCCGGTCGACCGACAGTCGGGTCTGCCTGTTTCGGAAAGGGTTATTTTGAACCCTATTTAAAGGGCTGTGTTGAATTTCTAAGGGTTGTATCTTTTGAGGTATCTTTGAGAGGGTTTGTGAGAGCAATTGTGGAGGAGAGTATAGCAGAGGCAGAACTTTCCCGATCCCCATTGTTGTAAGTATTGATTTGTTGAAATCAATAAAAACCCTCCCCCTTTCTTGCCCCGAGGACGTAGGCATCAAGGCCGAACCTCGTTAAATCTGTGTTTTGTGCTCTTTCTCTGGATTGTTTTGTTTGTGCTGGTTGTGGTACTGTTCTTCTGTACTTTGGAGATTTAGGGTTCCTCTGTGGGGTTGTTGTCGGGCGCACAACACATACCCACACTGACAAAATCACTCAGAATTGTAGTGAACCTCACCTTATGACATGGTATGCGACTTGCGTCTTACCCCTACCGTCCGGTTTGAGAATCTCTTGTATTACCTTTTCTGGGTCATCCTACAACAACTCATAAGAAATGCCACAAAATTCCCAGAGACGAGCCATTTGAGGCCACCCCGGTTCTCCTTTAAATGAAGTCTTGTATGCCTAGGCCATGATTCAATCGACAGGGCTAGTTTAAGGCAAAGTGTCTCAGAGATGTGCCATTCAAGGGCATTCTGGCTCTTCTTTTAACAAAGACTTGTACGAGAGGCACAACTCGATTGACAAGGCAGGTTGAAGGAAAATTTTCTTGAAGACGTGCCATTCGCCATCACTCTGGTTCTCCTTTAATAAAGCCTAGTATGACCAAAAGCATGACTCAATCTACAATCCCACTCGAGGGCTCCCTGGTTTTTCTTTAACGGTCTTGTATAAACCAAAGACAATTAAATTGACAAGACAAGTCAAAAGGGTAGAATGTTAACTCATTAAAAGAGATCGAAAATTTCTTGGGGATGTATCATTCGGGGCCACTTTGGTTATCCTTTGATGGGTCATGTACAGACTAGAGACATGACCCAATCGACATGAATTCTAAGAGATTGGGGCTTCCTACTGTTGGGATTTGGGTCGAACAAATAGTCCCACATCGGCTAGACGTGGGGATGGTCTTGGGTTTATAAGGATTTGGGCAACTCCACCTAACAGACTAGTCTTTTGGGATGGTGCCCCGAGTCCTTCAAGTGGTATCAGAGTCATGCCCCGAACTTAGTCGTGTGTGTGGGTGATGTTCGACGAAGTAGATCCCCCCAATGGCGTAAAGGCGCAATGGGCCTGCCCACCCCACTGGCGCAAAAAGGCGCATTGGCCCCTGTGAAGCTAATGTTTGGCTCTCGAGAAATTTGGCAGTGGTGCTCCTTTGCAATGGGCGTGCCGGCTGCTGCCACGCGATGTAGAGGAGTGACCGACTGCAGTTGGTACTTCACATAAGGCGTGTCGTCTTCCCACGGAGTGAAGAGTTGGATCTCGATGGAGCATTTGATCTTCCGGTGTGAAGATAGTTGAGCTTGCAGGGAGACTCTTTGTTCGAGGGGGGGATTGTTGGGATTTGGGTCGAACAAATAGTCCCACATCGGCTAGACGTGGGGATGGTCTTGGGTTTATAAGGATTTGGGCAACTCCACCTAACAGACTAGTCTTTTGGGATGGTGCCCCGAGTCCTTCACCTACCATGTTGGGGCTTGGAATTATATTGAAAATAGGATTCTATTCAACTATAAATTCTGACTAGATATGGATAGGTTGACGCCCTCAACTTATTCAAGCCATATCTTCTTTGTACAATGTCCTATGGCACTGGTCTCATACCCTGAATATTCGAGCAATTCTTACACTAACTCTTAAACATCAAAAAACTTTCTGTCCAGCAATGCTGACATGGCATAATCTCTTCAGTTGCTTTTCGCGTATCTCTTATCCTATAAATAGGAGTCTAAACCTTCACCAAGAAAATTCTTCTTTTCATCAATTTTATTAAAGCATCAATTATGTTTCCTTCGGTTAGTCTTGGTAATGACTTGAGCATCGGCGGGTCGTGAGCAGGCCAAGATTGGAGACACTACCCCTAATTATTTCATAGAACTCTATGAAGATTCTCTGAAAATTTCAAGATCTTTTTTTACTGAGTTAAAAACTTATAAGGTGTCAACTTTTTTGGTGTACGCGTTGCGTACAATCAAAGAGGATTGTCCGATACCAAACTATCATGGTGGAGTTGTGTGAGTCTTGAACGACTATGCAGCCATTTGGGATTTGAAAACCCTCAGCAGAGAGAAATCTTTTTGAGCACCCCCTTCAAGAAAATGCATTAAAGGATATTGCAACCAAGCAGGGGCGTATGACCACTCCTAAGAAATTTATGCAAAATGAAAAGTATCGCATGTTGTTTATGCAGGATGTTTTGATCACAGAAATCTAAGGAGTAATTTCTTCAAAATGAATAGAATTTTTCAAGGTTCTTTTCCTCTCCCTTTTAAATTCTTCATAATGACTTTCTATTTCCGTGGTAACTTTCATAAATGGCAAACATGTGATGCCTGAAATGACCTCTATTAAATTGACATTCACTAACACGGGGATTCAATAGACCATGTGATAATTATTCATGCAGGAAAGCCAACGTTGAAAGGCCATTATGAAATTGGGTATTATCAGACTAGTCCAAGCTTTAATTACAACTTTATACTTCCAAATCTCTCTCTCTCTCTCTCTCTCTCTCTCCCCCCCCCCCCCGCCCCCCTTTTTGGTGGGTCTAGGGAGAGAGTAAAAATCTTGTTGAAAGGGTTTGTTAAACTTTATTGAAGGTTAGCCAAAGATCGATGCAATCAATGATATCGTTTACGAGAGCGTGTCGGCGTATCGAAGTTGTATTGGATAGGAGGAACCAAGGCTAGTCGACTAGAGCAATCGCCTAGTCAACTAATGTGACAAACAGAGAGTTGGAGAAACACTATTGAAGGACTTGGGGCACCATCCGAAAAGACTATCCTTCTAGGTGGAGTTGTCCAAATCCTTATATACCCAAGATTATCCCCACGTCTAGCCGATGTGGGACTCTTTGTTCAACCCAAATCCTAACAGTGGGTGGGGAAGGGAGGGGGCTTAGTCTTATATCGTAAAACAGGAGGAACACTTGTGTGTGTGTGTGTGTGTGTGTGTGTGTGGGGGGGGGGCGGGCGCTCAAAAAGAGAGGGGATTTCTAGATGTTAGGAAAGCAGCTCTTATAAAGGGAGAAAGGACTCCTCCAGAGGAGAGAATTATTGTGTAATGAATTTTCACAGTAATATATCTACTTGGACCCCTGCTAAGAGTGTGGATCACAATGTCACAAACCACATTCGAATCTTTGCACTTTGAACTTAAGTGATCACATGATAAGTCTACAATATTACACCCCTAAAATCCCCCAGCTCATTGTTTTGCTGGGAGATTCAAACCTCCTACGAGAGAAGTGTAATACCACAGGAGCTAAGCTAAATTGGTTCTAAAATAAATCCGAAAGTGTTAATGAAAATGTAGAAAATATAGCATGAAAGTTTGTCACTTCATGGACATTTACTCAAGATTTAACCAAAAAACTGCCTGGAACCTAAACTTGTGAGGTTCCAACATGCAAATCAACCAAAGTTATATGCTATTTTTTTTTTCCTCTTTTGTTTCTTTACTTATGCGTGTATCCAAGCCTCTTAGAGCACCAGCCTAATTCTTGGGGCGTGTGGTGTCTTCCTCCAACAAATGTCGGTCAATTATCATGGAAAATTTCCCTCAGGACGCCCCCATTAAGGATGGTGCAAACAAAAATAAACACCATTTAGTTATGAGAGCAATGCCTTAGCCATCCATTGCTATACATGGCCCTGGATAAAGTTAAATAAGGCGTTCAATTAGTGATCCTATTTAGGAAAAGCCTTTGTTTTTTTTTTTTTTTTTTTTGTACACATGTTCTTCCTTTTCTTTCTTTTTTCTTTTGTCCTCTCTTTTGTGTTTGTTCTTTTTTGTGTGTATACACACGAGAAAAATAACAACAAAAAAAATTAAAGCCTTGAAATCCCCTAGCATGTTGTTGGGATTATTACATGTGGCCCTAAGTTCTGGACATGTGGCCTGCATGTGCAGGAACACATTAATAATATTTTCTTGAATTTTAAACTGTTATATGGTTGGATATTAATGCAAAGAAACATAAAATTTTGTACTTTAGTGTAAGTGTAAGATTTCTTATTCCCAACTCAATGAGATATACATGCAGGTGACCAAAAAGTCTGTCCTTATTTTTTTAAATATTTCTGAACCCTGTACATCTGTTGTAACCCATGTAAGAAACTGATGCATATATTTTTTCTACTTTTCAGGAGCAGCCCCACACAAAGGGTGTGTTGTTTCCAGATACAACGACTTCAAGTTATCTTGAAAATAATTGTAAAGGCAGTGAACCACTCCCTCAGGCCTATCATACAAACACCATGTATCATTCGCGTCACAGATCAAGTTCCATGGCGGATGATAAATTGTAGTTTTGTGGAAGAAGGCAATGTTTCTGACATATCAGCCATTTGATAACGTAGATGAGATTTATGCTTGTAAATAGTCTCATGCTATCCAGTTGTATAATGATTTTCTGCATACTTGTTAGTATAATCTCCTCATTCTCAATAAGAGTCTGAGACTTTACGTTCATTAGTCTGTAAAGAGTCAATAATACCTGATATAAGTGATGAAGTCATCTGGAAAAAAAAAAAAATATCCCACCTGATTTGGATTTGATGTAGAGTTGACACAAACTTCCTTCATCGGAATGGTCTTGGTTCATTATATCGACAAATTTCAATAGCAAATGGAAGAGATCAATGAATGGAACTTGCTCTTCACATATTAATTCATGACCTATTTGGAAAACTGTTTTTTCGTGTAAATTATATCCTGATTGTAGTTTGTAGTATGTCTAATTATAGTGGTTACCTTCAATTTTGCTGTTAGGAGATATTTCTGTCAGATTGAACTTTGCAAATCGCAATTTGGCATGTCCTTATTATTCTCCTGCCTGTCCTTATTATTTTGTTTCCAAGAGCTCCCAAGTCTCCAACACATGCTGCTCTTCAAACCTGCTCTTCAAACCCATTTGTAAAATTCTCGATCAGGCTGCAATCATCAATTTTGCAGGCTGGATTAAAAGTTGGTTGCAGTAAAATCAACAAGGTAATGTCTATTTTCACCTTGTACTCTCTTCCATCTGCTGTTCCTGTTATGCTGCCAAATTGACTCCATTTTCTCTGATTAGGACCCTTCTAGCAGCAGCTGCAGCAAGGGGGGAAAAAAAAAAGAAAGGAGAATTTTACAAAAGTCAGGCTGATTTGTCATTACCGCTTTTGGCTGAACCAATTGGGGAAGAGGACAAGCAGGTAAGATTGCTATTTATTCATTTCTACCCCTTTTCCCATTTCTATTGACTTACATGTACATGCAAACTTTCATCTTCCTCTGTCAAAAATTTCCATGATTGTGAACATATTATGTTCTGTACAAGTTTAGTTGCATATTGCTTTCTTACTTTGGCAATTGAAAACTTACATCAGTTTCTTCCAACATTTTAATGAGCATGCAATTTTTCTCTAATTGTGTTACTTTCATGTGCCCTTACCTTCTTTGTATGAAGTTAATATTACACGTTAAACGCAATTTTCTGCTTGAGCAGTTAGGATTAACATGCCTTCTTACTGTGGAAGATATAATATTCAATAGAAAACATGAAAAGAAAAGAAGATACAATTGGATATAAAAGGTCTCAGAAAAATTTACAAGTACATCCTGTTCGCAAGGGCAAAGGCAATACTCTGAAAGAACCAAAAAAAAAAAAGGTATGGACAAAAGTTGCTCTAAAATGCATTCTACAAAACAGTTTTGTGTCATAATGAGCACTATATAGACTGACAAGAGCACAAATCCTATTAGAGTTTCGAATATGAATGTGGAAGATATGCTTCCATGTCACTTGAAGAAAATTTAAAATTACTGTAAGAAAAGAGAAACATACTTCAGGAAAAAGGAGAATCAGACCGCAACTTGCATGGAAAGGAATGGACCCTCGAAGCATGGTCTTGATTCTAAACCATCATTGTCTAAAGCCACTGAGAATCAACAACTTCCAGTAATGGTTAGTGCCGACTGTGTGAAATTTGACAAATTGCAAAGTATGAAAGGTTCCTCCATCCAATCATGTTTTCCCCATCTTCCATGATTTGTTATATATTTTCAGTGAATTTTTACCAATCTTTTCAGGAAAAAAGAGAGAATGAAAGAAGACATAACAGCAACCGTGTCTTTTGAAAGAAAACAAGTACTTCTACTTGATAAGTGAGAGGCATATCATACACGAAAAGAAGAAGAAAAATCAGAGCAACAAACTTCCAACCTAAAGTCCAAGGAGCTGGAAGAAGAAAACATGATGGAGGACAAACTTCCACAGGATCTAGGTGAAGCATTAATTTATTTATCTCAAATTTTCTACTCTTTTTAAGGTAAAAATTAAGTAAAATAGTTTCTATCTCATAACATTCAATTGCAGATATTTAGGCATTTGATTTAAAATTTACTTTCCTTGCTTTCCATATCATCGTAGGTGACAAAAAAAACATCAACCAATGCCAGAAGTATTGTCTGAAACTTCAAATTAAGAAGAAAATACGAAAGCAGGGAAAATTTACTAAAGGAAAGGGAAGCATTAGATGTAGGAAAAGGAAGTCTACTTTCTCCATAGATATGCTACTTAAACGTATGGCATTTATGTACTTTATGCTACGCGATATTCATTATGTTCCTGCATCACGTAGGAATTACACCAAAATTATGTGAATGCAATTGTGCTTGAAGCCTCAAGTTCCTGCCACAGTTCATCCATGCCAATATTGCCACACAAAAAGATTTCCATATGAACCAAAAGGATTTTGTTGTGCTAATGGAGACATCTATTTGCCACCTGACCCTATCCCAGGAGAGTTATATAACCTCTATATGTCAGATGATACTAACTCTCAGTAATTCAGAGAAACATACGAGGATATAATATTGCTTTCACCTTGCATCCCTTGGGAGTCAAGTATGATAGAAAGTTTGCCAACATGACAAAGGGTGTTTACACTTTCCGAGCACCAAGGACAAACCTATCACTTTATCAATCTTAATTGAAGAATTGATTCAAGTGCAAGCTCAAGGTAACGAAATATACAATAGATTTTGCTTTATTCTTTTAATGAATTAAGAGAATTAGAAAATATATGATTGCGTGATGCCTATCTTCCTTATGAAGAGAGCAAGAGAAAAAGCAAAAGGAGGAAAACTGTGTCCTGTTTGAGTATCATTGTTACGAATTGCAAATTAGAGCTAATGAGAAAACAAAAATAGCGCATGCTGGTCGTCATTGTGGAGTACTAAATCCTGTATACAAAAGTGAAGGACTCCCAAAAGACTAGCCTGTTAGGTGGAGTTGTCCAAATCCTTATAAACCCAAGACCACCCTTTTGCGTCAGTGGGGTGGACAGACAGACCCATTGCGCCTTTGCGCTATTGGGGGATCTACATCGTCGAACATCACCCACACACACTACTAACATGCCCATTGCGCCTTTGCGCTATTGGGGGATCTACATCGTCGAACATCACCCACACACACGACTAACATGCCCCGATACCAATTGAAGGACTCAGGGTTCCATCCCAAAAGACTAACCTGTTAGGTGGAGTTGCCCAAATCCTTATAAACCCAAGACCATCCCACGTCTAGCCGATGTGGGACTATTTGTTCGACCCAAATTCCAACAAAAAGGATCTTGTAAAAATCAATACAACCGTTCTTTTAGTGAAGAAACAATTGAAGGTGATGATTCTTACCCTGTTTATAGGAATCGTCAATTATACTTGACTGAAATGTATCCACACGTGCAACATTTACAGCTTCACCTTCCAGTAAGCATTTAGTCACATATCAACAATATCAGTCTTTGGATGCAGTACTAAAGAATCCTAACGTATCAAAAACTATGCTAACTGAATTTTTGGATACGAACATGGAAGACGAAGAGGCGAGGAGATACTTGAACCATGAATTTCCAGAGCACTATGTGTGACAGTGCAAGAGAAAGACCCAAGGTACGATTTGTAGGGTAGTGAATTGTCATGGCTAATCCAAGGAAAGTTAGCTTGCAGGATGATCACAACTTCTCCATCTCATCGCTCCCCTTGATCTCTTAAAAAAGGAGTTCCTCCTTAGAAACCCGGGTTCTAGCTGTAGATTGCAATCGTCCCTGATTCGTCGCTTTTCTGAAGGACTTGCCATTGTCTTGTGTGCTCTCCACCTCTATTTCATAATGTTGGATGCCCTGCTTGCTCGGGCAAGAATGACCATTAGGAACAAGAATATCCTGGCTTCATTTCTCCATTTTTAAAACTTTATTTTGTGATTTGGATAATCCAACCCCCATATTTTCATATATGATTAAGAAAACCTTCTAATTTCTTGTTAATTCTTAATAAACGTTATCATATTTGAGGAGTCAGATGTTGGATTTTAATAATAAAACCCAAACAATATTTTGATAAATTTTGTTAGGTTTGGATGTTCACGTGGATCCTTTTTTTTTTGGGCTTGAGTTTCTGAGTGGACGCTGCAAATTTATAATGGATCACGTATGGTGTATGGTCAGTAGAATTTGACCCTAGTTTGATCATGTCGACACCCATAACTAAAAGTATAAATACAAAATTAAAGGAAGTTCTCTCTTTCTTCATTTCCTATCTCTTTTCCTCTTCCTTCTTTCTCATCTTTCTTCTTGTTTGTTTCTCATCTCTCTTCATTCCCTCTTCCAAACCTTCTATCTTCTTTCCTCCTCTTCATTTCTCCAAAGAGGCCCTATATGTAAAATGAGAGCTCAAGGATCAAGGTAAACAAAATATTTATATCTTTTTCACTCTCTTTCTCTCATAGTACCTTAAAAGTGAAGGCAATCAGTACACCCCTCTTCTTTCATCACTTTTAAAGCAAATAAAACTTCTACCCTCTTCATTCTCTATTTCAAACCCCTCTCATCTCTTTCTTCTCTTCCAACGGACTCTAAGTTTTTAAAATGAGTGCACAATTTTAAAATTATTAAATTTGAACAAAATATTAACTTATATCTACAAGACTACAAGAGAAGCAATCAAGATGTAGCAAGTAGTGTTAGATGTTTTGTGCAAAATTAGTTTTCCAAACATAAAATAGTTTTAAAACTATATGTATTTTATTATATTAGTAACATTTTAATTTGTGTCACACTAAAATGGGTCTAACAAATAATTTTGCATAAGTGCAAACTAGTTGGACATGCTTTAGGTATGATTAATGCAATCAAGACCTTTAGACTTCTTACATTAAATCAGGACACAAGACTCTTGGATTTCTTAATTATGACTTGGTAACTCTTGGGGCTTCCCACATTTAGTGATTGTTAATCCTTATGCTTTCCTCATTAAAAGGGTTAATGACCCTTGGGTTACATTCATTGAATATGGACATAACCCTTTAGACTTTTCTTATTATGAGTTCGTGACTCTGGGGCTAGATTCATTGAATTTAGACAAGACCCTTGAGCTATCTCATTAAGGGATAGTAACTCTTGAGTTGCTAACAGAGTCCTATAAATAGGCTCTTTTGTAGTTTATTTGGAATATCACAAATGAAAGAAAAGATCACTAAATTAACAAGAGTGCGTCCAGTTAGTAAGTAGAGTCATATCCTGCGTCAAATCGAGGAGGTCACTTGCCTGATCAGATTGAGGAGATCACCAGAGAATCTGGTTGATGCACAATAGAGTTCAATTGCTCTTCCTGGGGCAATTTGACTTTGGGATTTTTGCACCGGAGTAGGCTAAACATTACTTCAAGCATAACGTTTAAGAACGCACAATAGTTTTACTACAAAATTGTATAGCCTTCTCAGAGTCCCTCCAACCTTGAGATCTATTGATTCGAAATCACCTTCTCGAAGTCACTTCGCTACTCAAGAACACCCCGACATTGTGTCGCCTTCTTGGAGTCACTTCTCTACTCGAGAACACCTCGACCTCGTGTTGCTTCTAGGAGTCACTCCGCAGTTCGAGAACACCCCAACTTCGTATTGCAATTTACAATAAAAGGAAACTCCACTCCTCTCTAGTCTGCATTTCTCATTTTTATTCTAACAATCTTGAAGCAATATTTCTAGTCAGCTAAGGACCCTGCCAAGACTATTGGAGTGGACTGCTTGAAACTGGAGAATTTTGGCAGATCAAACTTCAATACTTGACATCGCAAAATAATCTTTGGAATGCAACTCCTAAAGATTTGCTATGTCATTTCAGAAGAGAAATCCAACTTTAAAGAGGATTTAGACACTGAAGCATCGTGAGAATGAGATGACCACTTCTGTAGGAGCTATATCCTTAATTGCATTGCAGATCATCTTGTAAATGTCTACTCCAATAAGCCCTATGCAAACGATGTCTAGAATGCTCTAGAAGACCAGTATAAGAATGATGATAAGTTATCCAAATCTCATCTCATAGATAAATTTTTAGACTTCAAGTTTGATGATGATACCGAAGTTTTGCTTCAGGTTAAGGAGCTTAAAAAAATTTGTAATGAAGCTTAAGGATGAGAAGATTACCCTTTGCAACACCTTCATCTCCGATGCCATTGTCAATAAGCTTCCTCCCTCCTAGATGTCATTCTCCACTGGCATTCATAGAAGGAAGAAGCAGGTGTTGTTGTCCGACCTGAAGAGCTTCATTCGGATTGAGAACAAGATCAGGACTCAAGCAAAGAACGAACTACTTACCAAGCAGAAGGCGTCTGCTAACATGGTGGCTTTCAAGTCTGATAAAGGTTTTTCCAAGAAGAAGAAGTTCAACAAGAAGAACCAGAATCCGAAGAACCTGAACGTGTAGAATAAAGAGTTCGAGAAGATTGGTAGGTGCTTCAACTGCGACAAGCAAGGCTAAGGCCTATAAAGCATTAAACAAGAAAGAAAAGGAGGAGGCCCACAATGTCAATCAGGTCGACAACTTTGTTACTATGCTCTTCTAGATGACATCTCCCTCTAACAACTCCGATTGGTGGCTAGATACAGGTGCTACATGTCATGTCTGCTCAAATAAAGATCTATTATCTATCTATGTTACTGCAAAAGAGAACGTGTTAATGACTAATTGTTCCACTGCCAATGTGCTTGGAATCGAGATCGTAGTGTTGGTTTTTACTTCAGGAAGACTCATATTGAAAACTGTGAAACATGTCCCATCAATTTACAAGAATCTAGTCTCTGGGAGCCTACTGTGTGATACGGGAATGAGGCTCGATTTTTAAGGCAGAAAGGTTGTATTGTCTTCCATGAAGATATACTTTGGCAATGCTTACCGCACTATTGGCATGTATAAAATAAATACTATTGTACCCACCTCAGTAGTCAATGAAATCTCTACTTCTCTATAATCTTTTACTCTATTGCACAACAGATTAGGCCATGTAAACTATAGGAAAATGGCCAATATGAAGAAGTTAGGCTTACTTCCAAACTGTGAGGATCATAAGCCTGAAAAATATAAAGTCTACGTACAATCTAAGATCACAAGGAAGCCCTTTTCAAATATTACAAAGAGTACAAATCTGCTGGACCTGATTTATTCGGACACCTGTGACTTCAAGAGCTTCGTGACTAGAGGTGGCATGGAATACTTTATCACCTTCATCAACGACCATTCTCCCTTTTACCATGTGTATTTGTTGAAGTCAAAAGATGAAGCGTTTAACAAGTTCATTGAGTTTCGGACTCGAGTGGAGAAGCAACTTGGGCATCCAGTAAAGAAGCTTAGAAGTGATAGAGGTGGCGAATATCGATCGAAGCAAGCTAAAGCATACCTCAAGGAGCATGGCATCATTGCAGAGGCGACTGCTCCTTACTCCACGCAGTCTAATGAAATTGTAGAAAGGAAGAATTGCACACTCACTGAGATGGTAAGCTCGACGTTGATTACATCTAGTTTACCTACCTGCTATTAGGGAGAGGTATTGTTGATGGCTAATTGGATCCTGAACTAGGTACCTTATTCCAAATCGGATACTACTCCACATCAGCATGGTTGGGATTTCCAACATCCTTGGACAATCTCAAAGCGTGGGGGTGTCTTGCCTACGTCCGGATACCAAATATCAGGAGGCCAAAGCTTGGTCCTAAGGCAAATAGGTGTGTGTTTCTTGGCTTTGTTAAAGATAGTGATGACTGTAGATTTTTGGATCTTAGAACCAACTCCATTATCAAACCTCGAGATGCATAGTTCTTTAAGGATAAGTTCATCAAGGATAAAGACTTATCGCTCAAAGATGTACCTGAAAATATTGAAACATCTATTGCACCAGATGAATCAATATCTCCAGACACAGAAAGTACTGATGCTGAAGAAGAAACTCCAGAAGCTGTTGAACCACCTTCTAAATGCATCAGAAAGCAAGACTTTGGAGATGACTTCATCATATACAATACAGAAGGAGATCCACAAACTTTCAAAGAAGCAATGCAGTTCAAAGATGCTATTCTATGAAAGAAAGTCATAGATGACAAAATAGACTCATTGATCCAGAATCACACCTGAGAATTGGTGGATGTGCCAAAGGTGCAAAGCCTATCAAATGCAACTGGATCTTCAAAAAAAAAGCTATGACCTGATGATACTATAGAAAAGTATAAGGCTAGACTGGTAACAAAAGGCTTCTCTCATAAAGAAGGAATTGACTTTTTCAATATTTATGCACCAATCTGCAAAATTACTATCATCAGGATGCTGACTGCATTGGCGAAGTTTATCATTCACCAGATGGATATGAAGACAGCTTTTTAAAATAGAGATCTCACTGAAGAAATTTACATGAAAAGACCAGAAGTACTTGATGCTCCTATGGATAAGACATGAAAGTTAACAAAGTCTTTATATGGTCTTAAACAGGCTTCAAAACTCTGGCATGAGAAATCTAACAGGATTATTCGTAGCAATGGGTATCGAGTCAGTGAATCTGACAAATGACTATACATCAAGATTGTGAAAAGAAAGATAGTAGTGATATGCGTTTATGTAGATGACATGCTCATCATCAGGACCGACTTAGAGATAGTGATATCTGGTAAGGAATTTTTGTCGGCCATGTTCAGCATAAAGGACCTTGGGGCTGCGGACATGATTCTTGAAATCAAAATCCTGTACACAAAAGATGAAATCGGATTATCTCAATCTCATTACATAGAGAACATGTTGAAGAAGTAAGACTACTTTGACCTGCCATAGTTGTCTGTGTCATATGATTACAACAAGAAGCTTCAATGCAACACTGGAAGACGTTAAGACAGCTAGAATACTCAAAAATTATTGATAGTCTTATCTATGCAATGAGCTGCACAAGACCAGACATAACATTCTCTGTTGGAATACTTAGCAAATTTATAAGCAATCCTATAAAGCCTAACTGCGATGTTGTTCAGAGATTAATGAGGCGCTTGAAGGAAACTTTGAATATGAGCCTACTCTATATCGGATATCTAAACGAAGGCTTCTCAGATGAAGCTGGTGCTCAAAACCGGATGAGTGCAGATCCATTGAAGGCTTTATCTTCACCATGAGAGGAGCTGCCATTTCATGAAAGTCTAAGAAACAAGCTCTGATTGCACGATCAATAATGGAGTCTGAGTTTTTTGCATTAATTGTTGCAGGAGATGAGGTTGAGTGGCTCAGTTATTTTCTCTGAGACCTTCCATTGAAAGAATTGTGATGTGCAATTATCATCTATTGTGATAATCAAGCAACGAGTGTTGTGGCAGCAAAATCATTTTTATACGGAAAGAAACGGACTATTCGTCTGAAGCATGGCTATTTGAATGAGCTTATTGTCACGAAGTCATCTTAGCTGTTGACGTCTGATCTTCAGAAAATATCGCGGTTCCTCTAACTAAAGGCTTGAAAAAGGAATTAGTTGAAAGGACTTCTGCTGGAGAATGTGTCTCAAGTCATTATAAATCGAATTCCCGGTAAAGGGCTCTGAACTTCTCCTCGAGATTTCTCTAAATTAAGAGTTGAGGTGCTACTATAGCTCTCTTAGTTTAATACCAGTGTGAGCACACAAATGCAATATCAAGCACGTACTAGATAAGTAATGAATGAGAGCATGCAAGATATTAAACAATCTCAAGCATATATCAATTAAGTACAAGTTATACAAACATATAAAGATATGGACAATTAAGAGTATGCAAGATATAAAACACAAGGAGTTAAGAGAAAGATGAGCAATTGCAAACAGGGGAGAATTATTTTGAGATTCGAGTCACTTGCTCTACGCCCCGCCTTCGCAATGAAGCATTTTCACTAAAATCGATCCTGCAAGATCACTCGGTGCCGCAACACCTACAATGAGCTCCCTAAGAACTCTTGGACTCGTAAGTCTCTCACTTGTTCCCGCAAAAACAACACACGCGAATCCTCAAGCTCGTCGAGGTCTCAACCTTTACAACTCTTCAAAGTACAAGGTGGAACATGTTATGATCACTTCTCTTCATCACAAGCAAAACACTATCACAACAAAAATCATAGAGGATGAATATAGCAATGAAAAGCTCAAGCTTGTTGAGAAAAACTAGATAGAATTGTGGTGGGAAAACTCAAGAGAATGCTTTTGAAAACTCAAAATAAACACTCTTGAAATTTTCTCTTTTAGATATGGAAATGAAGCTCTAAAACTTGTAGAGAAACTCTGTAAAAGAGATCTTGAAAACACTTGAAAAAAATCTTGTGAAAAACTGGCCAAAAGTCTCCAATTTATAGCCATCAGAAAATTAGTCGTTAGGGGGCCAGATGACCTATCGGTCGACCGGCGGGTCAACCGGCCAACAGTCATAAAAACGACCGTTGGGGTTGTCGGTCGACCGTTCCCCAAGCAAGCTCTGTCAGTAGACCGATCGGTCGACCGCGACCCAACAGAGACTTACTGTCTCTCAGTCGGTCGACCGATCAGGGCTCGTGCACGTTGTGCACGTCGGTCGATCAGACGGTCGACTGAGCCTGCCTTTGGTCGACCAGTCGATCGACCACAAGCAGCCCAAAAACTGGATTTTAGGAGATTAAAACTTGAACTTGTAAAACTCATAAAAATTCTATTAAATCCCATAAATTTCACAAAATTTGGTTCATTAAAATACTTTGAAGTACAAATATGTGTGATCAAAAATGTTACAAATAATTTGAACTATTTTTGTGGTATAGAAATTTAGGCTTAAATCAAAAACCGTATTTTTCAAAAACCAACTTCAAAATGAAAAACTGATTTTTTTTCAAAACTTTTTCAAATACAAAAATAAGATATTTAAACACATTTGAAGCATTGTATGTATGAAAATGGTCCAATACACATAGTAAATGAAATATACTTATTTTTGACACTAAGCTCTAAAATAAGTTTTGATAAATACAAAATTTAAAATCATGAATTAGAAACATTAAAATAAGTTTTTAGACAATTTGAAGCAATAATGTATAAGAATGAAATCCAATACATATATAAACCATGTAAACTCGTTTTGATGAAATTTATTCATGAAACATAAACATGAATTCTTTGAAGCTCAAAACCAAAACCAAAACTAAAATATTTCTTATGAAAACAATAAGTAAATTTTGTGTGTTATGAGCTTGAGCAATCCATAACTAATCTAGCCTTTATATTTTATCCTAAAACAAATATATTAAACTTACAAATTCGGATTCCAGTCTTGAAAATCTTCTTTTCTATCTTGACTTGATCCAAACTCGATCTATGAGCTAGACTCTTCTTTGAGTACTTCATGCGATCTTGAAGCGCGAGATCTTGAACAACACGTGCTAACTTCAAAACTTAACTTCGAATTTTTTGTTGAAGGTAAACACCAACTAATTTCTTGATAAATATCTGAAACTTAATAAACACAAGATCATAAGTACTATAACTAGATGAGTTAATCATTATCAAAACTAGAGTGATGGACCTTTGGGCTATAAACCCATTTCGAAAATTTATTTTTTTACGATTTTAATTGGTAAAAACTAACCTTCTTGGTGTTGGTAAGATCCGACCCATTAATGCCCACGACAAAATTTAGGTTGATTTTAAATATATGAGGGGGTAAATTTTTTTTTAAGGGTTTGAAGGTTGGGGTTGAACGAGTGAAGAAGGTGAAGAAGATGGGTGGGGTGCCTTGGTCACCTTGAGTGGAGGTACCTTCATAACAAGGGGTGCCTTAATCAAAATTGTATGTTTTTAAAATCACTAAAAATTGAAGAGCATATGAGTCATTTTTTATTGGGGTAAAAGGGTAATTGAAATTTAAGGATTTTAAGTGGGGTGCTCTCAGCACTTTTTGGGTTGGAAATATCCGCTCCACTCACCAAAACTTGAATTCCCGGGGGTTGGATAAATCTGCAGATATTGTCACTTGAATTGAAATCAAGATTAAAAAACTGTTCACTAGTATTCAAGTTATAGAAATGGATATAATTATAGGTAGTAATTCAACTTCTGGCAGTTACTGAGTTATAATTTAGATTGGGTTGAGTTTGATCAAGGTTCGGATTGAGCTCCAATTGGGCTGTGGGTCAACCCAATGAGCAGATTAGGTTAGTCGGTCCTGACTGAGACACCAACCTAAGCTTTCATGTCTAGCGGAGACTCTGGATAGGATGCAGCTAGAGCTCCAGAATTTGTAAATTAATCAACCAATATGTATACAATTTCTCTTTGGGCCTCACTGGCCCTAAATCAAAAAATTATTGGCAATGAGAATTTGCTCAGTGTACCTTGTCAATTTGCAGTTTAAGCTCTCACCCAACGGAAGAGTATTAATGTGAAACTTCTCTCCTGACATGATGCAAACTTTCCAAAAAAAAGGGACAGTTAAATCACAGGTCTGCGTTCCATGTACAGATCACTTTTTTCTCTATAGCAAAATCACCAAAATGGCAAATGTAAAGCAGTGATACAGAAACAGATCCGTCTTGTGTTCAAGAAAGGATGAGCACAGGAAACACCATATGAACATACTCAAAACTATTGAAAAGCTTTCATCACCCAAAATATTTATGGTTCAAATTATCTAGAAAACAACGCAAAACTGATCATGGTTACAACATAAAACACCTTGAAGCAAATGATAAAATATTCTTTTGTTTGATGTCCAAAGGGTAAGCATACTAGAAGGGTTATCAAAATCTACTACAAAATGGTCTCAGTCCGTGACAACCTACAACTCATCCTTGAAGGAAGAATGCTCATCTGCCTCTTCTTTAATAGCATCTGCACCATCAGCTTCCTTCTCCTCAACCTCGGCTTCCTCCGTCTCATCCTCCTCTTCGACTGTAGCATTAGGGCTAATGTCTAGGCTTGCCTTCACCGAAGAATATATACGTGTGGCAAAATCTTTTGGATCTTGGAGCATAAAACCACTCTCCATAAGGGCTGTTTGGTACATCAATCGAGCTGTCTGTTTAATACCCTCATCCTGCAGAAATATTGCAGCTACTGTCAGTACACAATATATAAAATGTACAAAATCACTGTAGAAATTGGGGCAATAATGATTGGAACTGTTTTATGTGCATCAATAGTAGGTTAAGCTCAACTAAAAATGATCTTGAAACAGTAAACTTGATTGAAGATTTTCCTCAATTATGTGATACCTCAGGATTTGATGCAACTCTCTCACGGAGTTCCTTAATAATAGGATGTCGGGGGTTGATCTCCAGAACCCTCTTGCCTCGCATGTATGCCTGCTTGCTGGCATCAGAAAGAGTCTGAGACTGCATAATCTTCTCCATGTTTGCACTCCATCCATACTTAGAAGTGACCACAACGCAGGGGGTGTTGTCCAGACGGTTGCTGATCTTTACAGAGTCAACATTCTCAGCAGAGAGAGCATCTTTCCACCATTTGGTGAGCTCCTTAAATGTCTCCTTAAGTTCTTTACCCTTTGAGTCCTTCCCAATGTTGAGACCCTCCTTCGACACATTTTGGAATTTTTTATCTTCATAGTCCATTAGGTATTGCATCAAGTATTCATCGACCGGGTCCGTAAAGAAAATAACCTTCAAAAAAACATAATAGATTATAAGGTACAAAAGTAGGAAATGAGACCCCATGGTGCCAACAGCCAAGATGAAACTTCGCAATCAAAGTAACACATTTTGCAGAGCTATGTTTGCAATGTTTGTGAATCATTAATCTTTCTGCATGACGGTAGTGGGCATGGAATGTCCTCTGCCCTTTGGCCATTTACCATGCTACAATGTAACTTGTGACTATACCCCAAGTTGCCATAAGTTGCCATAATGTGACAGTGGTTATTAAAATAATGAATACCTCTGTCCAACATGGAAAAATTTTTGTTAAAAGCTAAGAATCAAATGGAATAATGGAGGATGTGCATGCATGCATACGTAAAAATTTCTATATGGATAACTACAGATGAATTATAAGATGTGTGTTCATGCAGCTGTGCGAGTCCATCTTTGCATGTCATCTGTGTGTGAAGGAGCCCTTGTGACCCTGTGTCTGCCCCGTGTGCGTGAATCTTTTTTGGGTGGGGGAATACATGTGTGTGTCTTGCTCACGCAAATGCATATATGAGCAATCTAGTAAGTACATTACTGCGCGTGTTACCATGGTTCAAAGACTCGGCCGAGTCGGAGACGAGTCGGCCGAGTCGTATCCGTCTCGGCCCACTCCGAGACGAGTCCGAGTCACGAGTCGGTCGACTCAACTCAGAGGAGACTGACTAGGCCGAGAATCAGAATTGACTCGGTCGATTCGGCATTATGATGATAATTTTGTGCCTCATTGCAATTCAATGTGGAAATAACTACATTAGCATGTATTTATGAATGTAGTTTGTTCAATTTACTATATTGTGCATGTATTTTGATATGCTTCTACCGACGACGCGTGTATTTATACTTTCACTTTATGTTTAGTGTGCTATGTGATATATTTTGGACATGTGATATATGAATGTGGATGTCTACATTTTTTTAAGATTTATCGTGATTTTTTCAGAATTTTTTAGCTTTCTATGTAGCGTTTTGCGCGTATCGCCCGATACCGATCCGAGTCACCGAGACCGATCCGTCTCAGTGCCCGCCGAGTTGGCGGCCGAGACCGCGACTGTGAACCATGCGTGTTACACGTGTGTGTGTGTGTGTGTGTGTGTGTGTGTGTGTGTGTGTGTGTGTGTGTCTTGTTTAGGCAACTGCAAATGCACATACATGAATAAGCAGTGATTGGCAACTGCAAACGCGCGCACACATACATGAATAAGCAGTGAATGCATTTATTGGTCATCTTAAGGTATACCTCATAATTCTTCTTCGTCAGCTTCTCAAGGAATGGAGATTTCTCCAGTTGTTCTTTGCTAGTCCCTGTTATGTAGAAAATATCCTTCTGCCCAGGCTTCATTCTTGAGATGTATTGATCGAGTGAAGTAAGCTTGCCTTCAGATTTCGAACTGAAATAGAAATACACAGCCACACAGACACATATGAGATTGTTGTCATTTAAATGGCATCAATATGCCAATTCATAGTCACTTGCAGCATCAATAGGACAATAAATATCACTAAGAAAGTTCACCTTTCAAATCTGAGAAGCTTAGAAAGACGGTTTCTATTTTGTGCATCCTCAATGATTCCAAGCTTTATGGATTTTCCAAACTCATTCCAGAATTTAGCATATGCTCCCTTCTTTTCCTCACTCTCATTCGTTGTTTCTGTGTCTAATTTTCCATCAGCAATAAAAAGATAAAAGTATTAGAATTACAAACAGAAATTAACATCATAAATAAGAAATTTGAGAATATAAGATCAGTACAATTATTAACCCATTGTACCTTTGTTGCTGGACTCATCAGGATCCTCCTCAGCAATTTTCCGTATCATATCTAGGGCCTTGCGAATTAACTTTTTCTTGATTGTCTTAAGACTGTTGTGCTGCTGAAGCATTTCTCGTGATACATTAAGTGGTAACGTGTCGGAGTCGACGAGACCCTGAATAATAGGAATATAAAAGGAATATTTAGGAGCATGAACAATCAAATTCTGAATGATTCCATAGTAAATTCTAATAAATATTAACCTGCAATCTCCATTACCTTCAAAAAGCTTAGATACTTGGGAAGAAGTTCATCAAATTCATCAGAGATAAAGACCCGTCTGACATACAATTTCAAGTTGGACTTGTTTGTGTTGTAGTAACTCTCATATAAATCACTAGGAGCCTTTGGTGGCACAAAAAGCACCGCCTTGAATTCTACATCACCTTCAGCGGTAAAGTGGCTCCATGCTAATGGTTTCTCGTCGCTAAAATCCTACATATAAAAGACAGGAAAAATCAATTGGCTGTAGAGACAGAAGTTATAGTTGTTCAATGAACAAGGTAATACGCATCAGATTCCAACTTCCAACCATTTTACTCTAAAATTACGGCCATTGATGTTCTACCTTAGCAAGAGAGTGATAGAATTTTGTGTATTCTTCCTCAGTAACCTCCTTAGGGCTGCGGAGCCATATAGCTTTGACATCATTCAAGAGCTCCCACTCATATGTTGTTTCCTTCACTGTCTTTGTTTTGGGCTTTTTCTCACCATCTTCTTCCGTCTCTTCTTCCTCTTCCGATGAGGCAGCTTCAGCTGTTGCAAGCAAAATATAGAGTTTAAGTGAAACCATACTCTTGAAATATTGATAATTTACCAATCAAATTGTTCCAAATTCATCATGCAAGGATGAAATATGTGTGAGTATTAAATACTAACTTGTTTCCTCTTCATCACTGGATTCATCTTCACCAGCTGGAACTTCAACGTCAACCTCTTTGCTTGCCCAAAGATATATGGGGAAGTTGATAAACTCAGAATACTTCTTCACCAAATCCTGCAGCATAACATTCCATTGTATTGTTAGCACTCAGCAGTGTTTAATTAAAGTTCGGCCCTCATAGACACCTATGATCATGAACAAAGAAAATTCATCCAGACCATCCAAAAGAACCACGCCAGTAACGAGTGGCAGAAAATAAGATAGGTGCTTGCTTTTATTGGGATAATTTTTTTAAGAAAACTCTTGCTTTTATTAGGATTAAGATTGATTGTGCTAGCTAATGTTCTGAAGGGCTGTGCCAGTACCCCTGCACGACACGTGAAACTGCCTACCGTCACCGTGATTGCTGTCATAATAGGGAACGTGAAGAAATAATATTTCAATTCAGATAAGGGACCATACATGTTAAGTAAAGAAAACTGCAGGTGGAGACTGCTTGTTTTCCAGAATTCCAGGTTATAAATTTGTCTGTTTTACCATATAGCATCCATGAGTATGCAAGAAAACAATGGCCGGGAATGTAACTTATAACCAACCCATAAGCTATAGCTTATTTTCCAAAGTTGCAGGTTATAAACTTGCCTACCTTTCTATAAGATTTGAGCATTGGATTTAAGAAATATTGGGAACATGTCAACATTTTATATCAAATATTGGCCAGTCAAATGGAATGTATCAAAAATTAGCCAACAGAATGGGACAAGTTTTACAGGAGGGCCAAACAAAAATGGTTCATCAGTGAAGATGCTTCTTCTAGAAAAATCTGAGTAATGTAAGATATTAGTTAGGGTCTACGTAGGAAATTGCCCCTATTAAAAATACATCTAGGAAGATACCTTAGCACCATAGAAGGACTAGGAGAGGAATACATAAAACTATTTTAAAAGGTACCAATCGACCTGGTCTACGAATCTATTCCAACTATAAAACAACTTTAGGCGGAATAGGAATTGCAATTCTTTCTACTTTTCGAACTATAATGAGAGATTGAGAAGCAAAATGATTATTGGTTAAGGAAATTTAGAAAATAAGATCCCAAAATTTAGTTGGAATAAAATTAATAGCTCAAAGGTTCAGCAAAAGGATACCTTTATTAGATGAGATAAAAACCAACATAAGGCAAAGTGACGAATGAAATGTGTTTAGAAAACAAGGGCTTAAGAAATAGATTGGCTTAAGAAATAAATTGACTTAAGGTAGAGCACATGAGATGCGCTTCATTACTATTAAATTTCAAGATGACAATTTCTTATAGAGGTATATCCAAAATTGTTCTGTGCGCCCCCAGCTTCACAAAAGTGAATAACTTAAGAAATATATTATATGCATATGTGAAATATAATATAAGAAATTTCCAAAGCTAACATGCTTGCATCTACGTTGAATGGACTTTGCTGCAACTTAAACTCAAATATTCTGCATGGGTCAAATGTAGCTGAATAGAGTTGCATTGAGTCTTATAGCATGTGGGAATCAACAAAGAAATCAATCATACCAATAAAACCAAACATAACCCCTCCCACATTACACAGTAAGTCAGGAAACAACCTCACAAAAAGATTGAACATTTCCAATAGGAAGTTCATGCTCCAAAAGATAGGAAGCACCATGAACAAATGTGCTATCCTTAGGACTTTGAAGTAGAAAAGATAGATGGTGTGAAATTAGAGATATCTATTCTAAATATGTCAAAGCCACAACACTCACTTTTTCTTATCCCTGTTTTAAATATCGGCCGATACGGCCGAGATATCGTCCGATATCTCCTTTTTTGCCTGCTGCCGATACGATATGGGGAAATCGTTCGCCATATCGTTTGCTGCAAAAAATAGCCGTATTTGAAATATCTGCCGATAAATTGCCCGATATTGGCCGATAAATCGTCCGATATATCACCCGATATGAAATAACTTATTTATTGCACGACTGCATGCAAATGTATATTGTTTTTTACTATCTCTGCAAGCATATTACATCATTTTTATTATGTAGATGATATGTATGACTCTAAACCAAATCTTAATTATCAATATTTCATTATATATAGTGTCCAATATGAACGCCCGACATGCGCGCGTATCCCCGATATCTCCCCCGATATCCGATATCTGATATGAAAAACCCCATCCGATACGATTCCGATATCCGACATTTAGAACCTTGTTTCTTATATCTATGAAAGAATGATGGTGTAAGAAAACCAATCAAGCATACTAACCTTCAACTTGAATTCATCCAGATATTCCTGGGCTTCGTCTCGAAGATGTAGGCGGATCTCTGTTCCACGTCCTAATGGTTCATTCCATGTATCTTCGGAAATTGCAAAGGCCCCATCAGCTTTAGATTCCCAAACATACCTGGTAAAAAGGAATGTTAAAAAGGTAAAAATCACTTGATCATGAAAGAGACCATGAAAGAGCAACAAAGGAATATAAATAAAATCCACACAAAAGAGACCATGAAAGAGCAAAACAGCTAAAGATTCTTACTGTTTGTCATCATTGTGCTTGCTTATGACTTCAACGTAGTCAGCAACTAGATAGACTGAATAGAAACCAACACCAAACTGCCCAATGAGATTCAGATCACCTCCTGTCTGCATTTTCTCCACAAAAGCTGTACAACAAAGGAATGAAGGATAATATTTATTAACCTTAGTTTTCCAAGTCTCCAACAAATGAAATAGTGGAGCCATTATAGATAGTACCTGAAGTTCCGGACTTGGCAATGGTTCCTAAATTCTTGATTAAATCCTCCTTTGTCATACCAATACCTCTATCCCGTATAGAAAGGACCTTATTCTTCTTGTCTAGTTTAATCTAAACAGCAAATAAATAAATAAATAAATCATACACGTAACCAGATGCAATTTTTTCAGAAAATGTAAGAATTCTTGGTCCAATAATTGTCACTACAAACCTGGATCTCAAGCTTTGTGTTATCGCCTTCCCCTAAGATCTCCTTATCAGTTAGAGAAAGAAACCGGATCTTATCCAATGCCTGATAAAAAGAATTAAAATTAGGAATACAGTAAACAAAAGAGTTCAAGAACAGAATTTCAAGCTGACTTGAGAACAACAAAAGATCTACTTACATCTGAAGCATTGGAGATGAGTTCTCTCAAGAAAATATCTTTGTTGCTATAGAGAGAGTTGATAATTATATCCATCAAGCGAGAAACCTCAGCCTGGAACTCGAACTTCTCTGCACTACTCCGCAGAGACTTCTTAGAGATCGACTCCGCCTCTCTAAAAGTTAGTAAATAAACAAAAAGACAAGCATTTTAGTGTCATTTTATTTTCCTTAGAACCAACAGCCAAGAACAGGGTTTAAACAAAAGCAAACATGCCACAATGCTACAATTTGGGTGGATGACCAACATGCTGAGAATGCAAGCCAAAATGTTTGGATTTGAATTTATTTTTTGGGCCACTTTAGTTTTAACATATTAAAACCCATTTAAAATGTTTTTAAACTGCAATAGCCAAAATATTAATAACCTCTTTCAAAATTTTATCTCATGGGATTTCCACTGTCTTCTTCAGATTTTTCACATCTCCATTTGCTTACTTTAAATAATTTAGTATATTTACCTTAATAAAGTAGATTACTACTGCTTTTGAAGGAGTAGGTGGAATAAGTACTATCCAATGTTTAAGGGAACACAAGGTTCTCCAAATTGATACAATAAAAAGGTTTCTATGTATTTACTATGTTGAAACTTTAAAATTATAGGAAACAGCCCACAAGATGTATTGTCCTTAATGGGACTTTTTATCCCATTATGTACTCCTTTTAAAAGTGTAGTCCCATAAAAGAGACATGTAATGAGAACAGTTCATATAGAATTATCGCTAAGTTTAAATAGTTTAATGTTTAGTCCCATAAACACGATGCAGCATGATACACTCATGTACACGTACATATGCAAAGGAGGCATAGTCAAAAGTACTTTAGACGCATTTTTAGTTGGCACTTTAAACCCCAGTGATCTTATCCATGTGTGCGTGTGTGTGTGTGTCTTACCTTTGCTTTCTAGAAGATAAATGAATGCAAATTGAACAAGGTTCAAACCTTTGTGAAAGGGTGTGCCAATTTTCAATTTGAATTAACTCAATGAATTATCTTAAATGGTTGTAACTATTAAGTTATTAACAACAATAGCCATAACCATTCTAGTCATCACATCTGTTGAATAGAACAAACATGAATCGAGTCCATTGGAAATCTATAAACAGTACACTTCATTCAATATCCTGTTTTGAGATATTTGTCTCTATCTTGTTGCAAATTCAAGTTGAATACTTTGGGAGTAAAGTAACATAACCCGTGAAGCAAATATGAGCATGACTTGTCACAGAAGCCAAATTTGTTGCAACCCTTTTTGCCGTATAAGGAGCAAATATTCCTTTAATTTAAGAAAAGAGGACGTCCAAATTCCTTCATTCAGGTTGTTTTATTTTTCACTATTGTATACTCTACTTCCTAATATGAGAACCTATAAGTGCTATTTTGTTAAAATTGATTATTTTACTTGCCAAGTATCTTGTTATTTACTATACGAAACTTCCATTAATAATCACACTAGAAGTGTTAGATAACAAAAAAATTATTCACATTACACGTTGGTGGAATTAGTAATGTTAATGTTAGCTATGAATGATAGGTAACATTTCAGAACAAACCACAGAAACTACAGTTGAGTTCCCCACAGCAACTGAAGTCTTGAAACATCAGCAACATTCAACAAAGATGCAGTACTTTCAGTATAGACAAACTGCCCAAATTTCAAAGTCTCCATCAATATATTTTGATATGATCTATATTGTGCCGGTTTAACTAATTCTGTGCAACTTATTCTAAAAAAAAAAACTGATAGATCTGTAAGTAAATTAGCAAGATCTACTCATTACCACTAACCAGAATTCCATCTGAACTAAAATTCCAGCCAAAATTTGTACCATTTTTGTCAGTGATTTAAAATCACTGGTAACAAGATCAAGCTTTATACCTCTTGGCGACTTCGGAATCAGTGGACAATCCATTAGGAACAGCTCCGATCTTCTCCTCAACCTTCGGAGGGTCAACAAGATCATCTCCATCACTCTCCTCAGCATTCGCGTGTAATTTCCTACCTTTCCAGATGTAAACAAACAAAGATCAGATCAACCAGCCGATCCAAAACCCTAGAGATCACTAAGCAGAAGAAGGACTACTATAAGTGCAAAAAACCTAGATTTACCTTGATCGGGGAGAGTCGAGAGCAGAATCAAGAGAAGGAGAACAGAAGGAAGCGCCCACTTCCTCATTTCTTTACTGCTGCTGCCACTGCTGCTTCGCTAGTGTTCGATCTAGATCAAGTTCGGAATCGAAGTGGGGGGCTGGGTATTTAAATTGTGGGAGTTTGGGAAATGGGCG
This sequence comes from Agave tequilana, assembly GCA_038442645.1. Lineage (NCBI taxonomy): Eukaryota > Viridiplantae > Streptophyta > Magnoliopsida > Asparagales > Asparagaceae > Agave > Agave tequilana. Next base: position 82,756 of record JAVJIF010006808.1, on the reverse strand, counting down.
GACGGTGAGGATGAAGCTGAGGGTGCCAGCGCGGACAACTGGACGGTTCAGATGGGAGGATGATACGTGGCGGGTTGCTAGAGGTTCGGTAATGGGGCTCTGACGTGGACGAGAAACACCGTGGACCTGGGCATGAGTGCGGGTCGGAAAGTCGTCGCGTGCGGAACGGTTTTTGTGGGTCGATGATGGCCTTCGTTGCTTCGTCTTTAAACTTGAAGGATACGATAAAATTATAAAAGATAGTCTCTTATGCTGACACATGTCGAGTTTTTAGAGAAAATGATATAATTATTCTACAATAAGCTGACCATCACTGTTGCAAGTCTCCAATGCCTATGAGTTCCTCACCCCTCACCTGCAACAGTGTGCAGGCATTTATATTGGAGAAACTACGATACACTCATATCGTGCCCTGATCACTAGTTGTCTCTGGAAGTGATTTTATCGTGCACTTTCCCATGTCCACATTCCTCTCCACTCGTCATGCAAGGTGCACTTTAGGCTTTTGCCAGGGCCTTCAAGGAAACATGCAACCCAAAAGATCTCGCCTAGCGGCAACAACACTAAAAATATACTTGAAATATAACCCCGCGGGTCAAGCATGCAGAACTTCCGACACTGGATCCGCATACTGCAATTTAGCCTCAGCTACCGAGCACTGGCGGAGCTAGGGAGTGTTATGGTAGGCAGATGACCCACCTGAGGTGTAAGATATTTCCTGATTCGATTCATACCCTATTTCCCATCCCATATCATAACACGCGTGCAATTTATATTAGTCAACATATTAGGTGTGTCTAATAAGTGCACTAAGTTATAAAGGTCGGTAGGACCTGGTACTAATCTCTAATAAGGGTTAGAGGCATTATGGGAAGGCCACTAATCAAAGGATTATATATAGAGAGGAAGTCCCTCTCTGCAGCCACATATAATTCTTCACCCATAGGAGGCTAGATTTAGTAGAGAGAAGGCTCTTCATCTCGTTCCCTACAGCGAAGATCCAAATCCGGGTACAGTTGATTAATTCCCCAAGAGGTATTAAACGTTCTCTATAGTTCATCATTCTTCGAAAAGGTATGTTATTTAGAGCCCCATCTCAAGATTTACTATACATGATATTGGTATCTATGCATAGAGGCAATTGATCCTTTTTTATTCATGTTAAAAGCTAACAATTGATATCAGAGCCTCCTCTTTATCAGATCATAGGGATCTATAGAAATTTCGATCTCGATCTATTAATACTACAAATAATTCTTCCCTTAATTCAATAAATATTTGTGTGTCATATATTGAATTAAAAATTTAAAGGGATGATTTTATGAAAATTTATATGTATATATTTTCTGGGATCTTTTTTTTTCTAAATCTGTGTGTTATTATTTTAGATTTTTTTGAAATTAAAAAATAATAATATTAATAATAAAATGACACAAGCAGCTTGCAGCGCCGCTTGCATGCGTTTGCATGCATGCTGCATGCCTTGTATTTTTTACATGTAGGCCTTAATCTTGTATGTTAGCCTTTGATTTATTGCATGCATACTTTAATTTTGCATGCATGGTGCAACACAGCCATGGCAACACTGCATTCAAAAAAAAAACAAAATTATTTTTTGAGTTTTCTTAATTAAGTAAGATTATGAGATTATCTAGAATTCAGATATTTAGAGATAAACTTTTACTCTAATAAGGAAACCTACTCCTAATTAATCTCATATAAAGTTTAAATTTAAATTGTTTAGATTGATTTGGGTTCTAAGGTTGAGATAGAATTCTAATCTATTAGGAAAATTTTAGGATAGAATTCTAATCAAATAAAGAAAGTTAATCCCAATTAATCTCACATTAAATTTATTGGGTTTTTTCCAGTTTATTAATCCATCCATAACTTAACCATTGCGGGTCGGGTCTGATTTAGACCCGATAAGCACTGCAGACCCGTTATGTTAATAGAAACTTCAATTAGCCGTTACGTGCTCATCCGACCTCTGTTTTGGGCATGTAAATAGCCGTTTCGAAGCTCTTGATGAGCACTACAGTATTACAGGAATAAAACATAACAAAACAGTAGTTAGTTGATATAAAGAAGGCATTGAAGTGTTTGTTTACCATTGTTATGTGTACCCTTATATGCTTCCGCTTCATCAATATTTATATTATTGTTTATATTGTTCTAGCATGATGAATATTGATGTTTTTAACAGTAGATAACACACAGATAAAGATATATACATGTTCAAGTTAAAGAATTTATAAAAGAGCTTATTTAATTGTGTATGTAGTTCATGCAGATAATAGCCGGCCCAAAGGAAGACTATTGTTTGGCCGAATTATGTACGGCTTCGGATATTTGATGTGGGTAATGCAAGTGGGAGAACCTTTGTGTGTGGTAATCGACCCAAAGGAAGGTTGTCACACTATAGGCCCATATTGCATTACCCTCATCAACTAGTCCGATGGCGGAACAAGAATCCAGATGAGTAAATTTGTGTGACCCATACATGTGGCAACGGCCCAAAGAAAGGTTGTCATTATGGCTGGGTCATTACATATATTATATGGTCAATATAGATTACTTAAACTTTGGGATCAATCCTATAAAGTGACAGTCGGCCCAAAGGAAGGTTGTTCTCTTACATAGGACTCAGACTTTAGGGTACCTATATTGGGTCAGTACAGTGTTGGCATAAAGAGACACAGTTTGTTCTGAAAGTTTCGCCTGCATCTCTATCTGTTAAACTGTTTGCATTTTCTGAAATTCATTTTTTATGACCATTATAGTAGAGTTCTGTTAAATGCAATGTTTATATTAAATTGATGAGAAATTGTACATTTATGTAGTCTAAATTTAATGGTACAAACTTTAAGGAATGGTAAGACCATGTAAAAGATCGTTCTTGAATTGTACCTAGAGTACACCTTAAAGATTGATGGATCTCTATTATCACTAATAAAAGTTCAGTAAAGTTTATGATTTTCACTAAAATTTTATTGGTGAAAGCAAATATTATCATATTCTATAAAGTACAGTATCTCCAATGGGGTTTATGTGAGATAAGATTAACGATCATTTGAGTAAAACCTAATATGACTAGGTAGATCTACCCAAAGGTAGACCATTCAGTAACATGTTTTGTTTTACTCTTATTTTGGAGCTCCCAGTTGTGATCCATTAAGATTGACAGTTGTGCTAGATTACTTAAAATTATATATATCACCCAAAGGTGTTATAAAATTTTAAGGTAACCTAGTAGGATAAGATAGACTACATGTGTCAATAAAATTAGGATAACCCTAAACCCAAAGGATAGGAAGTGTCTGTAATTGAACCGAACGTGGTTAGTCTAGTCTTGAGCATGATTCTATCATCAACTGGGTACAATCATAATTAGTCATTGCCCAAAGATAAGATTAAATTGTTGATTGTCGGACTCGCAGAGTGAAAAGGCATGAACCATGAACACAATGCCACTCTGACTCGACCATCTTAACCCCGGCTAGGCTCGTGACAGTAAATAATTAATGCATATATATTCACATAATTTTATTATGTGTGCCAGTAAATATTAATTCAGTCAAGAGCATGATTCTATCATCAACTCGGTACAATCATAATTAGTCATTGGCCAAAGGTAAGATTAAATTGTTGATTGTCGGACCCGCAGAGTGGAAAGGCATGACCATGAACACAATGCCACTCTGACTCGACCATCCTAACCCCGGATAGGCTCGTGACAGTAAATAATTAATGCATATATATTCACATAATTTTATTATGTGCCAGTAAATATTAATCCAGTCAAGAATTTATTACCGCAGCAGTTATGGATCTTACCTTAATTCAGAAGCATTTGACTAGATTAAAGACCTTGACATACTCAAATTATTTATCATGAAAGATGAAACTCCAGATAGTATTGTATTTATTAATTATAATTTTGTGCTAGCTGAAGACAAGCACATTATTGACCCAGTAACTACTAATGCTCAAAAGATAGCAACTCAGGTGTCCATTGACAAATAGATTAAGACCAACAAGATGAGTATTCTCATAATTAAGTGTTCTACAAATCCTATTATGTTTAGTAGAATTTCTGAAAAGGAGAATGCTAAAGATTTGCTTGTGATCATCAAGCATCAGTTTGAGGGATCTGTTAAGGGCAGGCAGTATAGTGGAGTTCATAGAAACTTTCAGACAAGTTTTAAATTCTTGTCATGTATTAAATTTGAAAGAAATTTTTTATACGGCATTTTGAGTATGCTTTGATTTATGTTCCAGAATAATTTTCTTTGGATACGATGTCATTTTTAGGGATTCTGGTTGTGATGTCAACGTCCATGGTGAATCTGTTGACTCTGCTTTGCTGGTTGATGGTTTATTCAGATTGATATTGGATGTATCATATGAGAAGTTTCTATCAGGTATCAGTTCCTCCCATAACGTTCTGCTTGCTTCTGCAAAACGCTCTAGGATTTTCTTACAATCCTCTATGTTATGACATCAACGTCTTGGCCATATTTCTAAAGAGAAATTATATTCTGTTGTGAAGAAAGATGTTATTGGCCAATTTCTCTGATTTCTCTACATGTCTTGATTGTATTTGAGGAAAATTAATCAAATTGAGAAAATATGAGTCAGAAAGGAGTACTGATCTACTTCAGCTTATTCATACTGATATTTGTGAACCTTTCCCTACTCCTTCTCGAGGAGGTCATAGATATTTTATCACATTCATTGCTGATTTCTCTCGTTATGCCTATGTCTTCCTCCTCCACCAGAAATCTGATTCCTTAGAAGTTTTCAAGTTTTTTCAATTAGGAGTTGAGCGACAATTGGATCGAAAGATGAAAGTTGTAAGGTCTGATCGAGGGGGAGAATATTATGGCTAGATCGATCAGGATGATCAAAACTCTAAACCTTTCTATAGTTTTCTGAAAGATTAAGAAATTGTTACTCCAGAACACCATACCTGAGTTTTTATTATCTTATATTATAGTATAAATGATATTGCTCTTGGATCTATCATTGTATTTTGATCCTATAAGAGCTCTTTAGTTTAGAAGAGGAAGTACCTTATACAGTGTTAGACTATGTATTGATTGATTAGGTCACTTTTGACTTATACAATTGATTTAATTATTGATACAACATGGTGATAATTTGGTCTTGTAACCGGATAGCTAAGTGAGATTATACATTGCTCATTGAATGATTTCATTTTTGCACTCAACTTTAGTTGACAGCATAAAAAATTTTCATTTTGCATTAGCTTCTGATGTTAATTTGATGTACTAAATTTGACATAGTGCAAAAGATCACAATGGAGAATATTACAGACCCACTTACCAAAAGACTCTTAGTGACCACCTTTCAGGGACATTATGCATGCATGGGGGTACTAGAGTCATCGTGATTATTGTTTTTCTGAGTGTGAGTATATCTGTGATTGTCCTTTTGAGTGAGAGTTTTATGTCAAATTTTCAGTAATGCCATTTGTGTCCTTAGTACATTCTATATTTCAATTACATGAGATTTTTCTCAGACAGTTATTATGATGGCATAAAGTTATTATATGATATTTTATTTTAGCTAATATTATTAAATGCGCATTTATAATGTTAAAATTAAAATTGTGCAGTTGCACATGTTAAAGTATAAAGTGCCTTTGGAGAAGACTACCGAGGATTCTCAAGATCGCTTAGGCTGGACGTGGGTAGGCTCCACGACCTTAAGCCTTCATCTCAATATGAGCGATGGTATTCGCATGACGGTCGTCTAAGTATTGAGATGACGTATGTCTGGTAAGCACACGTTGCAGGACACTTATGGAAATGTATTATACACACTATATGTACATTTGCCATATACGTACTAAACTCCACCAATAAAGTATCTCTCGAAAACTGTTAGGGTAATTAGCCTGAAAGTCCACGATGTAAATTAGGCAAAAGCATAAAGCTTGACCGAAATTTATCCGTGAACCGTGCTAGTCATCCTCATAGTCGTAGAGTGCCAGTAGTTTGAGTGCACCATGACTAACGATAAATTTCACGTGTGAGTTTTTTCAAAAATCAAAGGATGGCCATCCGCTTTTAAAAATAAAATTGTGATATGGGATATAAAAGTTTTTCAAAATTTTAGTCGGGTATGTCTCGAGTGGGAGATTGTAAGATATTTCCTGATACGATTCATATCCTATTTCCCATCCCATATCATAACACACGTGCAATTTATATTAGTCAGCATATTAGGTGTGTCTAATAAGTGCACTAAGTTATAAAGGTCGGTGGGACCTGGTACTACTCTCTAATCAAGGTTAGGGGCATTATGGGAAAGCCACTAATCAAAGGATTATATATAGAGAGAAAGTCTCTCTCTGTAGCCACATATTATTCTCCACCCATAGGAGGCTAGGTTTAGCAGAGAGAAGGCTCTCCTGTTGGCCCGAAGGCCCATCACTCTAGTTTTGATGATGATCAACTCATGTAGTTATGTTTACTAATGATCTTGTATTTAATTAGTGACAGATTTATGATTAAGATCTTAGTAGGTGCATAGCTTCAACAAAGGATTTGAAGTCAAGCTTTGGAGCTAGCACGGTGTTTGGACCAAGTCAAGAAGGCTTCAAGTGAAGGCTTCAAGAAGATGAAGACTTGTGTATAGGTTTGTTTTAGAAGATTTTATTTTTAGATAAAATGTAAAGGATAGAGTAGTTGGTGGATTGCTCAAGTACACACACACACTCTTGATAGTTTTGTTTTTACAAAAGATTTTCTATTTTAGAAAATACATGTTTGATTTTTAGTATTTCTTATATACATGTTTTAACCAAAACCAAGTTTAGAGCTTAATGTCAAAAACATAGATATTCACCATGTTTGTGTAGTGGATCATATCCATACACACTATGCTTTAAAAGTTGTTTAAATATCTTGTTTTTGTATTTGGAGATGTTTTGGAAAAACAAAGGTTGGAAAAATAAGTTTTGGAAAATACTGTTTTCATTTGAGCCAATTTTTCCAAGTTACAAAAATAGTTCAAATCATATGTAACATGTCTTGATTTTGTGCAAGCATGTTTGATTATCAAAGTAAAGTGTTAAAACTATTTTTGTAGATTTTTTGTAAATTTATGGGATTTTGTTAGAGCCAAAAAGACCAAGTTTTTAATCCCTATTTCAGACCTGACCTGGCTTCAGCCGGTCGACCGACCCGGTCAACCGACGTGCATGGACGTGCACGCCAGTTCTCCCCCTTTATGACCAAGAATTGTTCATTTTAAAACATATAAACAAATTTGATGTTGATATCATATGTTTAAAATAACAACTTTTAATCATAAAGAGTGGGAGTACAAATACCAATTGAAGTACAAAATCAAATTTTCTCCCCCTTTATGAAAACAAACTAAAGACATGCATAGTCTTGATAACAATTTAAAAGTAATCAATTTAAACAAAATTGAAACTCAAGCACTAGCATAAACACAAACATATATATGTATGAAAAATAGATACCAATAGAAATTGATATACTTGGAATTTAAAGCATACATACATACAAAACATATATGAGTATACAAGAAGATCAAAATGATACCAATTGAAAGAGTTCAATGATACCAATTGACATAACAATAAGTTCAAGTGTATACATCATATTATCTACCACCCAATCATAATTCAAGTTTTAAAGATTTTCAATTTAGGGCATACATGAACATGATCTCCCATCCTACCGCCCTTGGATGGTAGGGGTTTTCAAAAATAGATTTGAAAATATAGCTTAGTTTGAAAATCACTACCAAATTGAAGAACATCGCAACTAGTTAAATGGAAAGCTTGTTAACTAGTACGAAATCCTTCAAGTAAGGAATAAAACAAAATTATTTTTCATAAATATGAAATTCACATCATATCAAACACTCAAGTTCAATTAGGCATAAATAAGACTCATGAAAACAAAACATGAGCAAGCAATAGATGTGAGTGTACAAATAAAATATGAAGATCATAAATATGAAAATTAGGCAATAAGCTCAATTATTCTTTAAAACACGAAAATCATCAAAACTATCTAATCTTCAAGGCATATGTATGTCTAATACAAACTAAAGTATACATACATATTCAAAACATAACGAGTCCACAAAATATATGCATGAAGGCACGTGGCTCAAAAAGAATACTCATGTATAGTCAATAATTTGGATAAGATAGACATATACATGAAGTTAAATATTGAACACATGAAAAACATGAAAATCATGATAAGCTAAATTTTCATCAAGGCAATTTTCATTTCAAGGTATATGTATGAATTGTCAACACAAAAGGTATACATACATATCCCTAAACACAATTTGAGTCCATAATATAGATTTGCATGAAAGGCAAATGACTCAAGGGGTATACATGTATATCTTAAAGTTTGGCAATACAAACATATACATGAAGTGAAAACTCATAATCATAAATCCAAAAATATGAATACAAGTCTAAAATGTATGGATCATCAAAACTAGACTATACTAGCACATCTAATGGGTTCAAATAAGCATTCAAGCTCAAACATATATAGATTTATTTGTGGCCCACTATATGTACAAGTATAATTCCTAGTCTTAATGAAAACTAATATCTAAACAAGTAATCTTAACAAGAAGCATCAAAACCAATACAAAAATCATCATGATAAAAGTCATCATGGAAAACTAAAACATGATTATTATGTGAACTCACATGTATTAGATTCATGATGTACACTATAGCTCAAACAAAAGTGAGAACACTAATTATGGGTTCATATAAGCATGTGTGTCTCAAATACTATATATGTATGTCAAGGATCTAATAAACATGGAATGAACATACTAATCCATAGACATCAAAAACATGCTACAAACAAAGAATATTAAAAGCATGTAATAAATAATACGGAGTTAGGAATTGTTACCAAAACCTAGAGGGCAACTCTCCTTGTCTCCAAAACTTGGTGGTCCTCTCCACCATCTCTTCCCTTGAAAGTGATGCATCCAATAGATTTCCTTTAAGTACGGAACGCATCCACTCCAAGGTGTCTTCACTCTCACGTCATGTGAGAGCCCACACCTACATCATAAACAATAGGAGGGGTGGTCTTTGGTACCCACATCTTGTTGGGTCCATGGGGGTTAGTCCCTTCTCTAACCCAAACAAACTTCTTTGCTAAATTTGGAGTATGTAATCTATCATAACAAAATTTAGCAAGGTGGCCCTTATGTCCACAATGTGTACAAGTGTACACATGAGCATACATGTGAGAAGTGTGTCCGTGTGGAGCATGTGTATGCCGTGGAGGGTGTGCATGCATAGAAGTTGGAACTTGTTTCTTTCGAACCAAGGTTTCCAACCGTGAGTGGTTCATGGCACATTGGCTCATAGTGGAGCCCAAACAATCCATTTTCTTCTTTAACAAATTTATATCATTCTCAAGCATAGAAGAAGTGGAACATGCAATGGGTGATTTAGGTGAAACTACCCTAACATGGCAAACATAAGAATCAATCTTATTATGTAAAACATTATTTTTCTCTAAACAAGCATTCAAGTCATTTGAAATAGAAATAATTTTGTTTTTCAAAGAAACATTCTCTTTTAAAACAAAATCAATTTTAGAAGACAAGTTTTCATTCTTCTTTAAAAGGTTTTCACAATCATTTTTATTTTTCAAAAATTCATTTTCTTTTAATACAAGATTAAGTTGAGATCTTAATGAATCCCTATCATTAGAGATCTCCTCTTTCTCTTGCAAAGCAATATTAAGTCTAGAATTCAAACACTTATTTTATTTTTCTATTCCTAGACTTTTCTTTTCAAAATCTTATACTTCTCAATTAATTTCTCACAAACAATTGAAAGTTCTTCATTCAAAGCATGTGGATCAACAATATCATTTCTTGAAGAACTAGCATCATCATCACTATCTAATGGAGTTTCCGAGTGTACCTCAAGGGAGTCATTCCCTTGGACCATGTAGCATATAGAGTTAGATTCTCCACTAGATTCCTCTTCTTGGATTTGGACTTGAAGCTTGGAGGTGTTGGTGGTTGTCAATTTGTTCCACACTACAAAAGCGGAATCAAAGTTAGAAACACATAAAAGATAATCTTTAGATAAAGTGCTTCTAATGGCCTCTAGGGCTTGTGCATTGGCCCCTATATGATTACCATCACCAAGATAACATCTCTTGGTGGCGGCAAGAAAGACATGCAAACCTAGGGTTTTTAGGTACATGGACATCCTATACTTCCAAATATCAATGTTGGAAGGATCATAGCTAGGAGGGGTCATGAAGTCCATGGTAAACTATATATGAATGTGCAAGCAAACAAATGCAAATGAGATTAGCAAGCAAATGGATCTCACTCCTAGGATGTTAAGCCTAAGTATCAGGAGCACTAGCTCTGATACCAATTGAAAAACACCTAGAGGGGGGGTGAATAGGTGTAAGTGCTAATCTAAGAAACTAAATGCAAACTATGTGCGCTAAATGCGGAAGCTAATGCAAATTATGCACAAACTAATACAATACAACAAGTGTAGCCGAATTCCCCTTGCGAGGCTCTGGACTAACTCCCCTTGATTCCCCTTGAAATGGGTTGAGGCGCTATGTGAAGCTCTTGTTGGATGAGTAAAAGTTAGGCACACACACACAAGCAATCCAAGCAATATGAAATATGTGCACACACAATCAAGCCAAGTAATAAAGGATATAGCAATATGAAATAATGCAAGGCAACTCAAGCAATATGATATGGCAATATGAGTTATGCTCAACACAAGCAAATATGATATGATGTGAAGTATGATGCTTTGCACAAAGTAAATGAGAGAGAGTTAGAGAGACAATGGGAGCAATCACAAACAACGAGATTTGTTTCGAGGTTCGAGCACCTTGCTCTACATCCCCGCCTACACCACCGTGTAGGATTTCCCAATCCACTATAGGAGTACCAAACTCCTCTCTCAACCTTACAAAGCCACCGAGGCTATACAACCACAATCCACCTCTACCGAAGAGGGATACGGCCCGTAGCCAACTACAACAAACACCTCTACCTAAGAGGCTCACAAACCAATCACCCGATCACCTCTACCGAAGAGGGATACAACAAGAATAAGGGTGTACAACTTAGAGGTTACAAACAACAACCTCAAAACTCTCTCTTTCTTTCTTTTTCCACAAAACAAAGATCCTAATAGTTTAGGATAGAAGATATGGCTCAAGTGTGGAAACTAAGTGTTTTTGGAAACAAGCAACAAAGAAAAACTACTTGGGAAATCTCTTGTATATGATAGAAATAAAAGATCAAATCAAAATCCCAAAACCTAGTTCTCTTTGATTTTCCAAAAACCCAAAACAATAAAGATTAGAAGTTTAAAGCTCAAAAACTACTTTTTAAAACTCTTTTAAACACTTCAGAAACCTGGAATTTTTCCTCTTAAAAATCTTGGCCAAAATCCCCAAAGAGATGGAGTTTATATAGGCCAAACAGAAAACTAGCCGTTAGAGCTGAGCTGGCAGCTCTGACAGGCGTCGGTCGACCGCCAACGGTCAGAAAAGTGACCGTTGGGCACTACCGGTCGACCGGCCCGGTCGACCGAAACATCCTGAGAGTTGAACTCTCAACTCGGTCGACCGGTCCGGTCGACCGACTACAATGTGTAGCCAGCGTGCACGTCTGTGCACATCGGTCGACCGACCCGGTCGACCGGCCACTTGGTGCGGTCGACCGGTCCGGTCGACCGAACTGGCCTGGCAGGCACAGTGCAGATCTGCACAGATACGGGATTTGAAAATAGGTCTTTTCACTCAATAAAAATCCCATAAATTCACAGTAAATCTAAAAAATAGTTTTAATCACAATAAAAACTGTTTTTCTAAAAATATGTTTTTCTAAAACTTGTTTTATCATTTTATGTTAAAACATAAACATGTGATAAAAATTTCAAGACAATATATCAACATATCAATTCATTTTAGAGTCTTGCAAATTTTATCAAAAACAAAACCTGTATTTTGTCAAACTTGATTTTTCCAAAACATGAATAGGGATATCAAAATAAGTTTGTTTACCAAGTTAAAGCATGTATGTATAAATAGAAAACATCTACTATACATATACCATATGTAAACTTGTTTTGAACAACTATTCATAAAAACCAAATATCAAATCATAAAATGTGTGTGTTTTGTGTTCACTTGAGCATATCAACTAAACTAAACTTTACAAATAGATCTAAAACTCTATCTAAACTAGGATACCTAAGTCTTCTTGACGATCTTCATCTTCAAGTAGACTTGCTCCAAAACTCCGTGATTCTCCAAGTGCAAAGGTATGATCTTTAAGCTTAGGCACCGGAATCATCATAAATAGCTTCTAATCATCTTGTTGAAGCTAATCACTAACTAATATCCTGTTAATGATCTGAAACTTAGAAACACAAGAATATTAGTAATCATAACTACATGAGTGTTGATCATCATCAAAACTAGAGTGGAAGGCCATTGGGCCAACAACAAGTTCCCCATGTTCATGCACACTCACATCATGCATTTGCTTATATTGCACAACACGATCACAAACATTCACATAAGCATTCTAAGGTGTACAAGTGTACACATTGTGGCCGCAAAGGCCATTTAGCAAAATTTTGTTATGATAAGATATATGCTTTAAATTTTGCTAAGAAAAATTGTTGGGTTCCATTAAATGCTAACCCCCGTGGACCCAAGAAAAAATGGGTACCAAAGTCCTCACCTTTTGTTTTTGATGTAGGTGAGGGCTCTCACAAGACGTGAGAGATTTGGTGCCTTGATGGTGGATGCAATGGACTTTATGGGCACATCTTAGACGCATCACTATCAAGGAGGTTTTGGTGGGACGACCACCATGATTGGAGCTTTGGAGTTGCTAACAATCTCTAAACTCCTACTTTTTATGTACATACTTCTTTCATTTGATTATCATGTAGCATGTTCATGTTTATTTGTTTTTTATGTGCTTCATGTGGTAAAATCTAGTTTAAATGTAGTGTTTATCAAAACTTGAATTTATACATGTACAAATAGTGAGAACAAGTTGATTCATATATGTTTGCACTTCATGCTCATTTGTACCAACTATATGCATATGTATAGCCTAGTTTTGATGATTCTTTCATTTACACTTGTTTTATCTATTTTCATGTTTTACTTCATGTATATGTATTTTTATTCAAATCTAATAAATATACATGTATACCCGTGAGTCTCTTGCCTTCATATAAATACATTTGATAGACTCTTTTATGTTTGGGATATGTATGTGTATTGTTAGGATTGGATAAATCATACATATGCCTAGAAGTGTATTATTTTTTTTGAAAAATAAATTTTCATGTTTTATAAAATGTTATTCATCTTTTTGTGCCTAAATGACTATTTTCATGAAAATACCATTTACATAACCTTTGAACACTCATCTTTTACTTTTCAAGATAATTTTGAGCTTTATGGACTATGAGTGCTTGAACTTTTATGTACTTAGTATGATTCATGAAATACATATGCTTTGATTTCATGTTTTTGAAGGATCTTTAACTAGTTTTTCAAAAAATATTTTAACTAGTTATTGTTCCTCATTTGGTAGTAATTTTCAATGCTAAAATATTTTCAAATCTATTTTTGAAAACCCCTACCATCAATGGGAGGATGGATGTGCGATTATGCCTTGTATGCTTCATTGAAAATCTTCTATCTTGAACATATGAAGGGTGGTAGGTTATGAGATATACACTTGATCTTATTGTTATGTCAATTGGTATCATTGGACTCTTTCAATTGGTATCTAAATTGATAATTTTTGTATATACTCATACTTTGTTTTCTTATATATGTATGTATCAATGTCAATTGGTATACTCATTTCATACATATATATGAGTTTCATGTGCTTAACTTTCAATTGGTTCACACTTTTAAAAGCACAATGTTTATGATGAAAAATAAAATTTTTTTTTACTATTGGTATCAAAATGCTTCAACTTCATATTTGTTAAATTTCAATTGGTATCAATATGTTTTACAATAATGACTATTTTCAATTTGGTATCTTAAAAATTTGTTTGCTTTACAAGAGCTCTAATACTTTTAAAATTTTGTTTAAGAAAAATTAAAAAAAATGTTTTGGTATGTATTTCCTATATGCAAGGAGAGCTTAACATCTCTTTTACATATAGATTCATGTTGAGTATATTATAAATTGAGGAGCTTGACAACTCTTCTTTATATGATATACGTGTGTAGGGGGAGCTTCACATCTCCTCTTATGCATTACATAATATGCGTTATGTGAATTAGGGCTTGTCATCCCTCTTTCATGTAATGTATATGTGTAGGGAAGCTAACTTAGCGTCTTCCTCTTCATGAATGTATATCGCATATAAATCTTTATTGATTGATTTGTTTAACCCCTTCTTGATCTTTTTGTTTTTGACAAAAAGGGGGAGAAAAATTTGTTTGATTTGATTTTACTTTGAACTCTTTGTTGATGAGTGACAAAAAGGGGGAGAAGTATTTGAGTTTATATGCATGTTTTCATTGCTTAAGGGGGAGAAGTATTTGTCTTCCTTGTTCATTATGCATATATTTTTGTATTGCAAATAGGAGAAAAAGATTTTGATTTATGCTTGTTGCATGTTTTATCTCCATACATTTGCATACATATTTATGAGCTTCATTGTCATATATTATTATTTATGTCTATGCATGAGTTAAGGGGGAGCTTCTTTGAAGCTTTACTTTAATCCATGCATATATAACTTTTATGAGTTTTGTCATCATCAAAAAGGGGGAGATTGTTGGCCCAAAGGCCTATCACCCTAGTTTTGATGATGATCAACTCATGAAGTTATGTTTACTAATGATCTTGTGTTTAATTAGTGACAGATTCATTATCAAGATCTTAGTAGGTGCATAGCTCAACAAAGGATAAAATGTCAAGATTTGGAGCTAGCACGGTGTGATCCAAGGAGCTTTTGGAGCAAGCTTGGACCAAGTCAAGAAGATGAGAAGCCTTCAAGTGAAGACTTCAAGAAGATGAAGACTTGTGTCTAAGTATAAGATTTTGTTTTTGTTTTAGATAAAATGTAAATGATAGAGTAGTTGGTGGATTGCTCAAGTATTATACACACACACACTCTTGATAGTTTTGTTTTACAAAAGATTTTTCATTTTGGAAAAATACAAGTTTGATTTTTGGTGTTTCTCATATACTTATCTTTTAACCAAAATCATATTTAGAGCTTAATGCCAAAAACATAGATATTTCATCTTGATTGTGTAGTGGATCATATCCATACACACTATGCCTTAAAATGAATTATAATATCTTGTTTTTATATTTGAAGATGTTTTGGAAAAATAAAGTTTAGAAAACATGTTTGGAAAATACAGTTTTTATCTTGAGCCAAATATTTCCAAGTTACAAAAATAGTCCAATCTTTTATAACATGCCTTGATTTTGTGCAAGCATGTTTGATTATCAAAGTATATTGGTTAAACTATTTTTGTAGATTTTTAAGTATTTTATGAGATTTTATTTCAGCCAAAAAGACTAACTTTTTAATCCCAGAAAATTGTTTCTGGCTTCGGATAAGTCGACTAGTAGCCTTTATAAGTCGACTAATCCTGGAGTCGGCCGACCGGACCGGTCGACCGACGTGCACAGATGTGCACGCCTTTGTGCACTGGAGGACGGCCGACCGTGCCGGTCGACCGCTCCAGAGAGCTCTGCTCTCTGGAAAGTTCGGCCGACCGTACGGGTCGACCGACAGAGAGTTAGACTCTCAGCTCCAGTGGGTTGGTCGACCCAGGCGGTCGACCGTGGCTCCAACGGTCGGATTTCTGACCGTTGGCGGTCGACCGCACGGGTCGACCGGCAGCTCTGACAGACCCCAACGGCTATATTTTTCTGGCCTATAAATTTTGGGGTTTGGTCATTGTTTTGAGCCAAGATTTTGGAGACCTTTAGAGCCAGTTTTTCCTATTCTTTCAAAAGAGTTTTTCTCCACAAAATAGAGAGCTAATATTTCCAATCCAAAGGGAGTTTTATTTAGAGTATGGTAAAAGAGAATTCTTGAGTTTTTCACCAAAGATTCTTTCCTTGCTTTTCTCACACAAACACTTGAGCATCCATTGATTATTCAATCCTTAGGAGTGTTGTAGTGAGAGCCTTTAGGTGATCAAAGTGTTGTGATCACCAAAGATCTTTTCTTTGTTCTTTGAGGAGACGGGCAAGTGTGCTCGTGGTTGTTTAGGGTTCGGGTGCGAACTCTTGTTTGAGGTGCGGCCTCGGCGAGCCGTGGGCTTGCGGTGTGTACGGGACTAGGGAGTCCGAGGGCTTGTAGTTGTTGCGGCACCGAGGAGAGATCCATTGGGATCTTGCATAGTGAAAATCCTTCGTGTGTCGAAGGCGGGGATGTAGAGAAAGTGTGCTCGAACCTCGAAACAAACCCTTTGGGTTTGCGATTGCCTTTTCTCTCTCTCTCGCTTGTTTATATCTTGCATTACTTATCTTGTCTTTACTTTTATATGCATGATATATTCCTTGTGCTCATTTTGATATATTGCTTGGGATTGTTTGCTAACACTTGTATTCAACCAAGAGAGCCAACGCGACACCTCAACCCATTCAAGGGGAATCTAGAGGAGTTTGTCCAGAGCCCTTCACGGGGAATTCGGCAACACTCTTTGGTTATACGTGGTGTTTAGTGTAAAAGATTTAATTAGGTCATAATTGTTTTAGCTTCCGCATTATTTGGCATTAAGTGACCATTAGATTAGCCATCACCTATTCACCCCCCCTCTAGGTGAACTTACAGTAGGGATTTAGGGGCTGCCATTAAAGTAATTTTAGGTCTGAATTCCACAAACCTGGACCGAAAATAGAGTGATTTTATGTCAGTGTTCGTCAAACCCGGATCTAAAATTGTCTTTAATTTACGCTCTAGTTTATATCCGGATTCTCAATACCTGGACCAAAAGATTGCTATCCCACATCGCCTAGCGCCACACAGGTAAGGCGAAACCACCCAACGCCTACGCGACTTATCAGAAGTCGATTCTGTTAGCCTTATTGTGTTTTAATTTGATGATGACTACTCATTAAGGTACTTATGTACTACCAAATTTTTTAGAGATTTATGTTTTGATTTAGTAGGTCAAAGCATTTAATTGGGGGTTGGATGGATTAGAACTCATATTACTATATCAATTAAAGAGATAGCGACATATTTTTAGCCCAACTTACTCAATTTATCAAGATTATTCAAATTAGAGTTAAAGTGAAAAGACAAAGAATGCAAAATCTATTGAAGCAAGAAAATTAAGCTGAAAATTGCTAAATCTTCTTTAGACTACTATGTAATATAAGAATAACTAAGATAAGAAGTTAAATTGACACTAAATTGCATTTTCACACTGCACATATATGTTTGGTTTGATATCATGTATGTTTTTTTTCAAGTTTTATTAAATTACCCAAAAGCTTTTAAATTGTATATAAAATACCAATATGGGCTAATTTACTTTAATTTTACGCCTATTAAAATTTGTACAAATTTTCTCATATTTTTTCAAAGTCATTTAAATCAATTTTTAGAATTGAAGTTCTTCGGATCGTCGAATTGGAGTTCTTTGGATCGTCGCTAGAACGCAACGGCCGATCGGACTAACAATGTAACTTCTGAAGTTGTGCAATGCGTAATCGAATCGACCACTTGGATGAGTTAGATCATCCGCCATAACTCAGTGCCCTCGGTCACGATTACCTAGACCATGCAGATTGTCTTCTAAAGCTTAGTCTAATCATTCTTTAGATGCTAGTTTTCGACCTGAATTCTCTGTTGGGTCTCAGATTGACCGTCAATTCGATCACCATCAATAAAAATCTGCTTTTGTCTTATTCTCGATCGATCGCCAGTACGATCCAATTTTCTACAGATTTTTGAATTTTTGCGGGAACTTTTTGAAATACTTTTGAATTTATTATTTGAGTGTACAGTACAAGTCACCAACGGTACAATCACATGTGACTGATGTTTTTACTATTCATCCACGGATCGATCAGCAATTTTCCGCTGATCGTCTCCTGGATTGACTTTTTTACTTGAACTGGGTTTGAGCGATCAAACCAATCGACCGTCACACTTCAGCAGTCGATCAAAAGAGTACAAAATTTTATTTTGAGAAGATTTGAACACGAAATTTTGTGTTGAACTTCTTTTCACTTACTCTTATCTTCTTCTCACTATAAATACTATTTATCATTACTTTTTTGGTAACTTTTAAAAAACAAACTCACTCAAAGAAATTTCAAACAAATACGTTTTTTTTTTTCCAAGCTTACTCCTCAATCTTTTCAAAGAGTGATTCAAGTGTGTTTTCTAGTTGTGGTTGAGATTTGATTAACACATTCTACTCTCAATCTTAATCTCAATTTATTTAAAAGATTATTTTTTGAGTTTTCTTAATTAAGTAAGATTATGAGATTATCTAGAATTCAGATATTTAGAGATAAACTTTTACTCTAATAAGGAAACCAACTCCTAATTAATCTCATATAAAGTTTAAATTTAAATTGTTTAGATTGATTTGGGTTCTAAGGTTGAGATGGAATTCTAATCTATTAGGGAAATTTTGGGATAGAATTCTAATCAAATAAAGAAAGTTAATCCCAATTAATCTCACATTAAATTTATTGGGTTTTATCCAGTTTATTAAATCCGACCCACTAAGAAAATCCATAACTTAACCATTGCGGGTCGGGTCTGATTCCCGATAAGCACTGCAGACCCGTTATGTCAATAGAAACTTCAATTAGCCGTTACGTGCTCATCCGACCTCTGTTTTGGGCATGTAAATAGCCGTTTCGAAGCTCTTGATGAGCACTACAACAGAAATAAAACATAACAAAACAGTAGTTAGTTGATATAAAGAAGGCATTGAAGTGTTTGTTTACCATGGTTATGTGTACCCTTATATGCTTCCGCTTCATCAATATTTATATTATTGTTTATATTGTTCTAGCATGATGAATATTGATGTTTACTACAGTAGATAACACACAGATAAAGATATATACATGTTCAAGTTAAAGAATTTATAAAAGAGCTTATTTAATTGCGTATGTAGTTCATGCAGATAATAGCCGGCCCAAAGGAAGGCTATTGTTTGGCCGAATTATGTACGGCTTCGGATATTTGATGTGGGTAATGCAAGTGGGAGAACCTTTGTGTGTGATAATCGATCCAAAGGAAGGTTGTCACACTATAGGCCCATATTGCATTACCCTCATCAACTAGTCCGATGGTGGAACAAGAATCCAGATGAGTAAATTTGTGTGGCCCATGCATGTGGCAACGGCCCAAAGAAAGGTTGTCATTATGGCCGGGTCATTACGTATATTATATGGTCAATATAGATTATTTAAACTTTGGGACCAATCCTATAAAGTGGCAGTCGGCCCAAAGGAAGGTTGTTCTCTTACATAGGACTTAGACTTTAGAGTATCTATATTGGGCCAGTACAGTGTTGGCATAAAGAGACACAGCTTGTTCTGAAAGTTTCGCCTGCAGCTCTATCTGTTAAACTGGTTGCATTTTCTGAAATTCATTTTTTATGACTATTATAGTAGAGTTTTGTTAAATGCAATGTTTATATTAAATTGATGAGAAATTGTACATTTATGTAGTCTAAATTGAATGGTACAAACTTTAAGGAATGATAAGACCATGTAAAAGATCGTTCTTGAATTGTACCTAGAGTACACCTTAAAGATTGATGGATCGCTATTATCACTAATAAAAGTTCAGTAAAGTTTATGATTTTCACTAAAATTTTATTGGTGAAAGCAAATATTATCATATTCTATAAAGTACAGTATCTCCAATGGGGTTTATGTGAGATAAGATTAACGATCATTTGAGTAAAACCTAATATGACTAGGTAGATCTACCCAAAGGTAGACCATTCAGTAACATATTTTGTTTTACTCTTATTTTGGAGCTCCCAGTTGTGACCCATTAAGATTGACAGTGGTGCTAGATTACTTAAAATTATATATATCACCCAAAGGTGTTATAAAATTTTAAGGTAACCTAGTAGGGCAAGATAGACTATATGTGTCAAAAAATTAGGATAACCCTAAACCAAAAGGATAGGAAGTGTCTGTAATTGAACCGAACGTGGTTAGTCTAGTCTTGAGCATGATTCTATCATCAACTTGGTACAATCATAATTAGTCATTGCCCAAAGGTAAGACTAAATTGTTGATTGTCGGACTCGCAGAGTGGAAAGGCATGAACCATGAATACAATGCCACTCTGACTCGACCATCCTAACCCCGGATAGGCTCGTGACAGTAAATAATTAATGCATATATATATTCACATAATTTTATTATGTGTGCCAGTAAATATTAATCCAGTCAAGAGCATGATTCTATCATCAACTGGGTACAATCATAATTAGTCATTGCTTAAAGGTAAGATTAAATTGTTGATTGTCGGACCCGCACAGTGGAAAGGCATGAACCATGAACACAATGCCACTCTGACTCGACCATCCTAACCCCGGATAGGCTCGTGACAGTAAATAATTAATGCATATATATTCACATAATTTTATTATGTGCTAGTAAATATTAATCCAGTCAAGAATTTATTTTCGCTGCAGTTATGGATCTTACCTTAATTCAGAAGCATTTGACTGGATTAAAGACCTTGACATACTCAAATTATTTATCATGAAAGATGAAACTCCAGATAGTATTGTATTTATTGATTATAATTTTGTGCTAGCTGAAGACAAGCACATTATTGACCCAGTAACTACTAATGCTCAAAAGATAGCAACTCAGGTGTCCATTGACAAATAGATTAAGACCAACAAGATGAGTATTCTCATAATTAAGTGTTCTACAGTTCCTATTATGTTTAGTAGAATTTCTGAAAAGGAGAATGCTAAAGATTTGCTTGTGGTCATCAAGCATCAGTTTGAGGGATCTGTCAAGGGTAGGCAGTATAGTGGAGTTCATAGAAACTTTCAGACAAGTTTTAAATTCTTATCATGTTTTAAAATTTGAAAGAAATTTTTTTATATGGCATTTTGAGTATACTTTGATTTATGTTCCAGAATAATTTCCTTTGGATACGATGTCATTTTTAGGGATTCTGGTTGTGATGTCAACATCCATGGTGAATCTGTTGGCTCTGCTTTACTGGTTGATGGTTTACTCAGATTGATATTGGATGTATCATATGAGAAGTTTCTATCAGGTATCAGTTCCTCCATAACGTTCTGCTTGCTTCTGCAAAATGCTCTAGGATTTTCTTACAATCCTCTATGTTATGACATCAACGTCTTGGCCATATTTTAAAGAGAAATTATATTCTTTTGTGAAGAAAGATGTTATTGGCCAATTTCTCTGATTTCTCTACATGTCTTACTTGTATTTGAGAAAAATTAATCAAATTGAGAAAATATGAGTTAGAAAGGAGTACTGATCTACTTCAGCTTATTCATACTGATATTTGTGAACCTTTCCCTACTCCTTCTCGAGGAGGTCATAGATATTTTATCACATTCATTGCTGATTTCTCTCGTTATGCCTATGTCTTCCTCCTCCACCAGAAATCTGATTCCTTAGAAGTTTTTAAGTTTTTTCAATTAGGAGTTGAACGACAATTGGATCGAAAGATGAAAGTTATAAGGTCTGATCGAGGAGGAGAATATTATGGCTAGATCGATCAGGATGATCAAAACTCTGGACCTTTCTATAGTTTTCTGAAAGATTAAGAAATTGTTACTCCAGAACACCATACCTGAGTTTTTATTATCTTATGTTATAGTATAAATGATATTGCTCTTGAATCTATCATTGTATTTTGATCCTATAAGAGCTCTTTAGTTTAGAAGAGGAAGTACCTTCTACAGTGTTAGACTATGTATTAATTGATTAGGTCACTTTTGACTTATACAATTGATTTAATTATTGATAAAACATTGTGATAATTTGGTCTTGTAACCGGATGGCTAAGTGAGATTATACATTGCTCATTGAATAATTTCATTTTTGCACTCAACTTTAGGTTGGCAGCATAAAGGAGTTTCATTTTGCATTAGCTTCTTATGTCAATCTGATGCACTAAATTTGACATAGTGCAAAAGACCACAATGGAGAATATTACAGACCCATTTACCAAAAGACTCTTAGTGACCACCTTTCAAGGACATTATGCATGCATGGGGGTACTAAAGTCATCGTGATTATTATTTTTCTGAGTGTGAGTATATCTGTAATTGTCCTTTTGAGTGGGAGTTTTATGTCAAATTTTCAGTAATGCCATTTGTGTCCTTAGTACATTCTATATTTCAGTTACATGAGATTTTTCTCAGACAGTTATTATGATGGTATGAAGTTATTATATGGTATTTTATTTTAACTGATATTATTAAATGCGCATTTATATTGTTAAAATTAAAGTTGTGCAGTTGTACATGTTAAAGTATAAAATGCCTTTGGAGAAGACTACTGAGGATTCTCAAGATGGCTTAGGCTGGACGTGGGTAGGCTCCACGACCTTAAGCCTTCATCTCAATATGAGCGATGGTATTCGCATGACGGTCGTCTAAGTATTGAGATAACGTGTGTCTGGTAAGCACACGTTGCAGGACACTTATGGAAATGTATTATACACATTACATGTACATTTGCCATATACGTACTAAACTCCACCAATAAAGTATCTCTCGAAAACTGTTAGGGTAATTAGCCCGAAAGTCCACGATATAAATTAGGCAAAAGCATAAAGCTTGACCGAAATTTATCCGTGAACCGTGCTAGTCATCCTCATAGTCGTAGAGTGCCAGTAGTTTGAGTGCACCATGACTAACGATAAATTTCACGTGTGAGTTTTTTCAAAAATCAAAGGATGGCCATCCGCTTTTAAAAATAAAATTGTGATATGGGATATAAAAGTTTTTTAAAATAAATATTTTGTCAAAATTTTAGTCGGGTATGTCTCGAGTGGGAGATTGTAAGATATTTCCTGATTCGATTCATACCCTATTTCCCATCCCATATCATAACACACGTGCAATTTATATTAGTTAACATATTAGGTGTGTCTAATAAGTGCACTAAGTTATAAAGGTCGGCGGGACCTGGTACTGCTCTCTAATTAGGGTTAGGGGCATTATAGGAAAGCCACTAATCAAAGGATTATATATAGAGAGGAAGTCCCTCTCTGTAGCCACATATTATTCTCCACCCATAGGAGACTAGGTTTAGCAGAGAGAAGGCTCTCCATCTCGTTCCCTACAGCGAAGATTCAAATCCAGGTACAGTTGATCAATTCCCCAAGAAGTATGTCTTTTAAAGGTTCTCTTTAGTTCATCATTCTTCGAAAAGGTATGTTATTTAGAGCCTCATCTCAAGATTTACTATACATGATATTGATATCTATGCATAGAGGCAATTGATCATGTTTTATTCATGTTAAAATCTAACATGAAGTCCCCGCGTTTCTTTTGAATTACGTACATGAAGTCCGCCATACTGTATAAGATGTATTAGTATCATCTACAGTAGTTGCATCAGTCACAATAGATGTATCAGACACAACTGTGAGTTTGTATTGGTTGTTTGTATTCAAGAAACTGAGTTTGTATGTTTTGTTTGTTTCAAGAAACCTTAATTCAAGACACAGAGTTTGTATCTATTATATCATTTTTGTATCTATATGTTTTGTTTGTATCTATTGTTTGATTCTGTATTAGTTTTGGATATTGTGTCAGTTATATCATTGTTGTGATTTTGTAAATCTAGAAGGATCTGGATATTAAACAAATTAATTTTTAAAAAACAAACTTTTAACGGTGGTTCCGATATGAACCGCTGTGAAAAGTATCTTTTAAGGACGGTTTTGAACAAAACCACCCTTAAAAGTTTGTTTTTTGAAATTAATTAGTTTACCATCTTAAAAGTTCGATTGTTAACAGCGGTTCTGAAAAGAACTGCCCTTAAAAGTTTTTTTAAATTAATTTGTTTTTTAACAGCGGTTCCGATCATAACTGGAACCGCCGTTAAAAGTTAGACTTTTAAAACGGCGGTTCACTTCAAAACCGCCGTTAAAAGTTAAATTTTAACAGCAGTTATCACAAGAATTATTTTCAATTTTCACAGCCATTTCACAGTGGTTATTCTTAGAACCGCCATGAAGTGTCATGTTTTGACGGCAGTTTATAACTGCCGTGAAATTTTCACGTCGTCTGGATAGACGGCGGTTCTTGAATCGCCAAGAACAGCCGTCATTTCTTTTTAACGGAGATTTTAAACCGCCATGGAAGACCTTTTCTCTATTAGTCCCATATTTGATCTCTCTACGAAGAAGGAAAAACCCAATAGTTTTGCCTCACCTACAAATGTGTCTTAGCTAGCTCAGCCCCTGCTGCCAGGACGGCTTGCGACTGAACCATTAGTGTGTGCGCACTTTGGATTTCAGCAACAGCAGATACGGCATGCATGAAGCATATGGAGCAATTACCAGATGTTGCCTGGGCAACCACTGTGCGGGAAATTGCACTCTAACTACAGTGGAACACGCAGGGGAGCTCCATGTTTTGCATTTTAAGTTTTGTTTCGTATTGATCTTGTCAGATGCAATGAGCAAGTTCTCCATGTAAACTGTTATGGGCTTCATTGAAGCTATATTTAACATCATTAAAGATAGAAACCCTTTCTTCCAATTTTGAGGCCATGTTACTTTCCTTTAAAAACCATGTTACTTTCCTTTAAAAAAAAAAATAGTAAAAAGAACTTACTTTTGTACCTTTGTCAGAACTCAAAACACAAATGACAGAGTTAATGAAGCAATTTACTTCAGATTTTTTTCAGTATAACAAGCTATTTTGATAAACACTGCCATGGAATTCCACCAAACTATTCAAAACATGATGATTTATATAACTCACTGGTGAAATATTATCTGTTTCTCATATGCCCATGAAAATTTCCTATAATAGCGCAGAAAAAGAATGCTCAAAGTTGAATGTTCAGATGCCGGGTCTCGTCTCCTCTACACGAGGACAGTGAGGTTTTAACTGATCTATTCTGATAACTTGCAGAGATTTTGTACTCCCCTAAAAAACCATTGAAACAATAAAGACCATGATCGTCTGTCACCCCGGCCGCTTCTTTTGTTTGCCATTCCTGTAAAAGCTTGTCCACAATGTCTCCAGCAGGGAGGTTGACACAGTTGTTGTCTGTCAGGCACATCTGATAGCACCCGTTCAGATGGAGCGCAGTCCATAGCATTATACCGTTTACCGAAGGGTAGGAGAAGCCTTCCCTCAAAATATCATCAAGATAGAGAGCCTGAAAGAAGAATAAACAAGGATATATAAGCTGAAATTTTCAGAGCCGTTCTACTCTATCTTTTGTGCTGATCATTGGTACAAAATATATGTCAGCTTCACTTGTTTGACCTCGATTCCTAGATCAGACAGTGCCGCAAATATTCTAATCTACATTTAATCTCGATATGGCAATCTTAATTAATATGGCAAAAAGAATTACACATTTACATTTTTTTGGGTGTGTTTACTACACACACTTATTATTTTCTAATTTGATAAAACACATACAGTTTTCGGGCTATTTTTTTAAAAAGTCATCATTCTGAATTTAATTACAAAAAAGACATCTTTCAAATTTAATTTTAAGAATCAACCTCTACGAGCCACGTTATAGACTCAAAGTCGCGCAGACGTTGAGCGCTTCCACCTCGCTTGTGTGGCGTTGGACGACGCAGGGGTAGAAATTTTTTGGTCCGAGTTCTTGGACATAAGTTAGAGCGTAAATTGAAGATAATTTTAGACCCGAATTTAACAAACTTGAACCTGAAATTACTCTATCATTCTCTCTAGATCCATAAATCTCTTAAGCTCCTACAATGTCGTTGTGGAGCAGCTCGTTCATCAACAATGAGCTCTCGAAGAGGACCTTCGTCTTCGGCCTCTGCCTCTATGTCATCACCAATGCCATCATTGTCCTCGGTGCAATCATCGTCCTCTTCCTCTTCCTCCTCTCCCTGTGCCTCACCTCCCACTTTTGTCGCTGTTACAAGTCTCCGCCACTCAAATCTAATCCCAAACTCCACCACCACTAGCAGTAACAACATCCACCTACAATAATCCAGCTTCAAAGTACCCCTAGTCCTGTCTCCAAAGACATCCCCAAGATTGACCCAATTCAATCAAAATTCATTTAGATCGACGTCGAGAAGGCCGAGAGCAGAGGGGAGAAGAGGGGGTTTGTCGAGGAGAATGTGATCGGAGAGGGCGGGTATGGGATCGTGTACTGAGGGGTGTTGGTTAATAACACCATGGTCGCTATCAAGAATTTGCTCAACAACAAACGAGAATCTCCTCAGATTGGTTAGATTTTTTTTTGAGTTTGCTGGTGTTTTGTGATAAAAATTGAATCTTTGGGCTAGACGCGGGGATTTAGGGGTTGCCTGTTGAAGTAATTTTATGTCTGAATTCCACAAACATGGACCGAAAATAGAGTAATCTTTCCAACAATTCTCCACCTCGGTGAAGATTCTTCCAAATCTGAGCCGAACTGTCCATCGAATCGAGAGCGGCTGCACCAATGTGGTTGCCTACGTATCCTGCCCAAGGGATCAAGTCATCCGTAATTCATTCAAATGAACTTCAGCAAGCTCAAGCTACCTGAAGGACATGGAGTAAAGCTTTGCAATGTGCAAACTTGACTCCCGACACCACCTTAGTAAGCATGTCGGCGGGATTCTCCGATGTGTGAATCTTCAACAGTTCGATTCACCCTCTTCAAGAATTTCTCGAACGAAATGGTACCTGACGTCGATGTGCTTCGTTCGTGCATGATAGACCTGGTTCCTGGCCAAGTAAATGGCGCTCATACTGTCACAGTTAATCTTCAGCAGATCCTGTTCCACGCCCAAGTCATCAAGCAAGCCTTGAAGCCAGATTGCCTCCTTCATGGCCTCTGTTATAGCCATATACTCAGCCTCTGTGGTCGACAAAGCGACGGTAGACTGCAGTGTTGAGCGCCAACTAACCGGTGCCTAAGAGAATGTGAAAACATATCCCGTTGTCGACCGGCGCTTGTCAAGGTCACCTGCATAGTCTGAATCAACATACCCTATGCACTCTTGCTTTCCCGTGGAGTCCTTCTCAAATACTAGACCTACATCAATTGTTCCTTTGATGTACCTCAAGATCCACTTCACTGCCTACCAATGACCCTGTCCCGGATCATGCATATATCTCTCACCATGGAGACGGCCTGTGATAGATCTGGTCTCGTACACACCATAGCGTACATTAGGCTACCGACTGCACTGGTGATCGAGCCAAACCTGCACATAAAAATACAGAAATTAGAACAGTGCAAGGTCCTCAATTCTACCGTGTAGCCTAGGGCTAACGGGTCGTGATCCACAGGGAGGGACAGCGATGGAAGCGTTATGTAAGTTTCTTTTTTTAATTTACCAAAATTAGTTAATACTTATCTTCTCAGTTAATAAAAAGAAAATAAAAATGTTAAATTAAGTTAAGAAGAAGATGATAGAAGAAGAGATGATGGTATCGTTGTTGTTTTATTTATAAAAGAAAAGAAACAAAAAAAAAATAAAGAAAAGTGTGATGCAAAGATTAGAAATAAAAAATGCAAAGATTAGACATAAAAAGAAAAAAAAGAAGAATATTTACCTTTACTGTTGAACCATAAATGAAATTTACCTTCGCATCGAGTAAAGTAAAGTAGTATAAAAGAAGAAAGGAAAGAATGGCTTCGGCGAGATTGAGCACAATGAACCTCCATTGATTGTCACCTTCAATATAGGCTTCTTGAAGAAAAATTACAATAGTGTCACTCTAAAATAACTCTTCCTCTCTTTTAATCATGCAACTCTCTCTAGCCTAAAAATAAAATAAAATAAAGAAAATAAAAATTACATTGAAGAAGAAAAGAAAAACCTAAACTAAAGCTCTCTCTGAAGTGGTGCCTCTCCTCTGAAGTGGTCCTCCTTTAAAGTGGTCCTCCTACCCTTGCCTTTGAGATTGCAGGTATTTATAGAAGAAATGCAGAGATTAGAGGAGTATAAAGATAAGGAAAGCTGGCTTTTCTGAAATTTGAATCCTCCCCTTATCTCCATACTAGATTTATCCAGAATTCTGTTCTGCAGCTTGATGACGTGTTGAGTACTGAATATTGCTTAACAGATGACAGAATTAGAATGAGTGATCAACAGAAGAATTGTAGCCCTTTAAGTCTTCTTTCTGTAGAATCTTGAATCATCAGATTTGAGATTCGGTAGCAAAAGATATGATTAAAATGCTAAACTGTATCCAGTCTGATTTGCTCTGATCTTCAGCTGAACATTTGCCCAGATCCTTGATTTGTTCTAACTAGATCTGGGATCATCCTTAGCTAACCAAATAGATCCAGTTAAATCTGATTTTAACTGGTATTTATTTGGTTTAATCCTCTTTCTCTTCATTATTATCTTCTGCAAAATAAATATTTAAGACAAGGAAATTAGGAGATTTATTACACGATAAATGTAGGAATGTAATGAAAAGAATGCAAAATATGTGTATGATCACACCCCCACACCTATCTTTTGCTCGTCCTCGAGCAAAACAACAAAACTAAACCAATGATTATTAGACCACTTTCGCAGGTCACGCGATTGCACTGAGCTTGTGCAACAAGCCGTTAAACCTCTAAGTTTCCCCTAGAGGACGAGTTTTGTCTCGTGAGGGTTTTCAGCGGATTGCACCCACAAAATCCATAAAGAAAGAGAAATAAAGAGTTAGTATTTTCGAAAACCATTTTGAAAGAGAAAAAATATTTGAAATATTATTGTAAGATTTAAGTAATCTATAAGTTATAGGAAAATCGAATTTTTTCATTCCTAAACTTAGTCTCTATTCAAAAATTTGTTATCAATCAAGGTAAGGAGTCAAACTGTACTTCTCATCTAGTCTGTTACTTTACCTTAAGTCATATGCACTTGTTACTGTAAAAATTTTGACTAAGGGTTCATTAACTCTAACTCTTATGCCTTATTTATTTATATATGTATATATATATATTTTTTGGTGGTATTATTCCTTAGTTTAGGCTTTCTAATCTGCCCATGTAACGAGCCTTTAATCGATGACTCCCAAACCAGACGGTCTTAGGGCACCGGGTGAGAAATACCCCTAAGAATTTATGAACTCGAGCAAACAAGGCCACAAAACTAAGGATTTTATTATATGGACCTTCTTTAGGCGTGAATACTTATGCTTTATTAGGCACAAATACCCAGCTTAATCAAAGGATTTTTTTTCTTTCAAACTTATCTAATCATCTTTCGCGTAAATACTAAGGCTTGCTTAGGCCAAAGCACCTAGCTAATCAATAATTAGATTTGCTTATTTCTTTCTTTTTCTTTTTTTTATATATATATTTTTTATAAGGCATAAGAATCTTTGTTTTTGAACCCTAAGTGTATAAGTGTATGAGGTGTGCATACTTCATCAAGGTAAAGATCAAGACTAAATTACTTTGACAAATTATCTTCCTAACCCTAAAAATCAAACAAATAATCTTATTTTGACCAAGTATAAGAAATCCTAATTTGGATTTTCCTATTCCTTAAAATTAACTTAATTTCTTACAAAAAAATATGTCAAAATATTGTTTCTATTTTCAAAAAGTTTTTTTTTAAAAGTAAAGAAAGTGTTAGCTTTTTTTTCTTTCTTTTTTTTAATAAAAAGAAAAAACCTAAGTTATGTTAGACCCTCCCCCACACCTATCCCATGCATTGTCCTCAATGTAGGAATTAATGCATAGATGTATGAAAAAGAAGAAAGGGAAGGAAAATATTACCTTAAGGTGGTGGTTCCGGTAGAGGTCTGATTGGGCCAAGCGTTTCTGCCCAATCTAGATATTGTGGATTTTCATGAAACCCACCTTTCATCACCTCTTTCTTATTAATATTTTTATAATCCCCAACATGAACAGGATCATGCAAGATCCTAGCATGAAATTTTTCCCGGTTATATGACCAGTCTTGGGATATCATCACAGAGTCATATTGATCTAAACCTTGGTCCAACAATGGAATGTGATTTTGTGGAATGGATGATTTGGGCTCAACAATAAAGGGAATAGAAACCGATATTGACTCGAGAATAAAACTCAAATCAAGTTTAAGTTCAAGAGTCGGAGTTGGTTCATGGATTTGGTCCAAATCATAGAATTCAAGTTCACAATTATTTTTCAATAATGAAATATGACTATCCAATATAGTTGGTTCATGTTCAAGCTCTATAGGGATAGGAATCAGTGTTGGCTTTAGAATTAAGTCTGAATCGGGTAAGGATACTGGAGTCAACATAGATTCAAAAAGTGGAACTGAATCACAATATTGAGAATCGGTATCACATTCATCTTCAAGTTCAATCTCATTGAAATAAAAACTTGCCAATTTATCAATGGGTTGATATTGGTCAAGTCCAAAGTTTTGTGATGAAATCGAATCTTGGTTAAAATCTCTAAGATACCATGATTCTTCGTCAATATGGCTAGGAGAATCAGGAGTGGTTGAAAATATGTTAGGTAGAGTTTCCTCATTCCTATCATTAATTGTTTTAACCAAATGACTCACTTTTGCTTCTAGCCTATTAAGAGATTGGAGACGATCCATTTGGGATTGAACACAATTATTTTGTGACTGAATCATGAATTCCATATTCTTTTCTAAGTCAACAGGTTCTTGTTGTGGATGGACTTGGAAACTAGAGTAAGGATCTTGGATTTGGGAATTGTTTGGGAGAATTGAGTCCGCTATGATTTGTACTTGTCGGGTGGACTCAAGAAAGGCTTCAAAAGTCTTTTCTAAAGAAGATTTCTCTTCCATAGGTTGGTCTTGGTATGAAGCGATTTGTTGGTAAGGTTGTTGATAGTAAGACTTAGGGGAGTTGTATCCCCACTGACTCGGTGGAGAGTGGTGATGATTGTCCGATTCTTGTTCATAATACTGGGATTGGGGCATATTATGATTCAGATAAGACCAATCTGGCATACTTGATTGGTTAGAGTTATGTAATGCCGGGTCGGTAATATCTGAACTGAAAGAGGTTGGGGTGAAATATGGATTTGAGTTATAATCAGAATAATTGTAATTATAATCCATTTTCACAAGAACAAACAAAAACAAACAAATAACAAACAAGAAAAAAAAGAAAAATCTAGCATGTGTTAGGGTAGAGCTTAGACCTAGACGACTCCTAACGGGTTAGACTGTCCATAGGAGGTATAATACAGACTTTGACCACAAGCTAATCAGCCAGGTCAGGGCAAAGTTGGTGGGAGGTTATCCGTCAAAGACGTTCCTTAATTAAGTAACCACCAACCTTCGGGCTTTCGGCCCTTAATCCCCTTCCTAGACACTGATTTGGCAGAAGTCAAATTCCAATATCTTTCCCCTTAGGATAATCTCCTAATTGAGTCCGAGATGTCCCTAGGGCCAACGTCTACTTATTTTTAGTTAGGCTTGGGTTAGTGAGTGAGGAGATTGTTTGTGGGCTAAGGGAGGGTAATGACTTCCCCACCTTATCTTGTTTATAGGACAAGCCCTTAAGATTGATTTAGTGCAGTGTACAAGAAAAGCAACACTTAAGCAATGTAAACAATCTAAAAGTGTTCTTATACTAGATGCTATGCACACGTACCTTTGCTCCAGCACTCTTCAACAGTAAATAGAAAATGTAATGAAATAGACGCGTGCCTAAATGCAAAGTATAAATCATTTTTAGCATTTACAATCAACTTTTTACTGTTGTATTAGAAATATATATACAGTGAGTCAAACAAGGAGATAAATGCTACAGAAATTCAGATTTTCAATTCAGCCAACCTGCAAAAATACAGGTTAGTAGTTCACTCAGTTTTGCCACTGGAATGCAGCAAATCTGAGGGCTTCTTGGCTCTGCTTTCTTGAGCAGAATCCAAGGCCACTTATGTGTCCACTGCAGCAAGGATTCCTTGTTATTAAATCTGTACAAAAAAAAACAAAGAAGAAAGTTAACAAAAATGTAAACTTTAAAGAGAATTACTTACCGTCCCTCCCCGGCAACGGCGCCAAAATTTTGATCGAGCCAAACCTGCACATAAAAATACAGAAATTTAGAACAGTGCAAGGTCCTCAATTCTACCGTGTAGCCTAGGGCTAACGGGTCGTGATCCACAGGGAGGGACAACGATGGAAGCGTTATGTAAGTTTCTTCTTTTAATTTACCAAAATTAGTTAATACTTATCTTCTCAGTTAATAAAAAGAAAATAAAAATGTTAAATTAAGTTAAGAAGAAGATGATAGAAGAAGAGATGATGGTATCGTTGTTGTTTATTTATAAAAGAAAAGAAACAAAAAAAAAAGTGTGATGCAAAGATTAGAAATAAAAAATGCAAAGATTAGACATAAAAAGAAAAAAAAGAAGAATATTTACCTTTACTGTTGAACCATAAATGAAATTTACCTTCGCATCGAGTAAAGCAAAGTAGTATAAAAGAATAAAGGAAAGAATGGCTTCGGCGAGATTGAACACAATGAACCTCCATTGATTGTCACCTTCAATATAGGCTTCTTGAAGAAAAATTACAATAGTGTCACTCTAAAATAACTCTTCCTCTCTTTTAATCATGC
Organism: Agave tequilana; assembly: GCA_038442645.1. Lineage (NCBI taxonomy): Eukaryota > Viridiplantae > Streptophyta > Magnoliopsida > Asparagales > Asparagaceae > Agave > Agave tequilana. The sequence continues at coordinate 49,928 of JAVJIF010006808.1, read as the reverse complement.
AACTCTCTCTAGCCTAAAAATAAAATAAAATAAAGAAAATAAAAATTACATTGAAGAAGAAAAGAAAAACCTAAACTAAAGCTCTCTCTGAAGTGGTGCCTCTCCTCTGAAGTGGTCCTCCTTTGAAGTGGTCCTCCTACCCTTGCCTTTGAGATTGCAGGTATTTATAGAAGAAATGCAGAGATTAGAGGAGTATAAAGATAAGGAAAGCTGGCTTTTTTGAAATTTGAATCCTCCCCTTATCTCCATACTAGATTTATCCAGAACTCTGTTCTGCAGCTTGATGACGTGTTTAGTACTGAATATTGCTTAACAGATGATAGAATTAGAATGAGTGATCAACAGAAGAATTGTAGCCCTTTAAGTTTTCTTTCTGTAGAATCTTAAATCATAAGATTTGAGATTCGGTAGCAAAAGATATGATTAAAATGCTAAACTGTATCCAGTCTGATTTGCTCTGATCTTCAGCTGAACATTTGCCCAGATCCTTAATTTGTTCTAACTAGATCTGGGATCATCCTTAGCTAACCAAATAGATCCAGTTAAAAATGATTTTAACTGGTATTTATTTGGTTTAATCCTCTTTCTCTTCATTATTATCTTCTGCAAAATAAATATTTAAGACAAGGAAATTAGGAGATTTATTACACGATAAATGTAGGAATGTAATGAAAAGAATGCAAAATATGTGTATGATCAACTGGCATATGGAACGTGAGTCATATACTCACGTTCTTGAACACTCTTCGGAGACATCTTAGTAGACAACTTGAAGTGAGGGGTCATAGGTGTACTTACAGACTTTGTATCTTTATTGATATTGAACCTCTGTAGTACCTTCTCCAAATAACCCTTCTGAGTCAAACTCACCCTGCCAACTCTTCAGTCTCTAGTGATCTTCATGCCCAACACCTTCCTAACTTCACCAAGGTCCTTCATCTCAAACTCTGAAGACAGATCCCTCTTCAGAGCATCAATAGCAGATCTCGACCTCGAAGCAATCAACATATCATCTACATATAAAAGTAGATAGATATATTCCCCTATTGATAGCTTGTTGTAGTACACACTGTAGGATCAACTAGGGGGGGGGTGAATAGGTGATGGCTAATCTAATGGTCACTAAATGCCAAATAATACAGAATTACAAACTATTATGACCTAAACAAACTATTACACTAAACACCACGTATAACACAAGAGTGTTGCTGAATTCCCCGTGAAGGGCTCTGGACAAACTCCTCTAAATTCCCCTAGATAAGGGTTGAGGTGCCGCGTTGGCTCTCTTGGTTGAATACAAGTGTTAGCAAACAATCCCCAAGTATATAACAATTAAGCACAATATGAATATCAAGCATGTAAGGATAAGCACAATAATAGCATGCAAGATATAAACAAGAGACAAAGAGAGAGTGTGAGCAATCGCAAACACAAGGGATTTGTTTCGAAGTTCGAGCACACTTGCTCTACATCCCCGCCTTCGACACACGAAGGATTTCCACTATAATCAATCCCATTGAATCACTCCTCGGTGCCGCAACACCTACAAGCCCTCGGACTCCCTAGTCCCGTACACACCGCAAGCCCCATAAGCTCGCCGAGGCCGCACCTCAAACAACAAGTTCGCACCTGAACTCGAAACACCGCGGTGATCACAACTCTTGATCACCTAAAATCCTCTCACAAAAACACTCCTATAGAATGAATATGTCAATGGGTTGCTCAAGTGTTTGTGAGAAAACAAGGATGAGAATGGTGGAGGAAAAACTCAAGAAAATCTCTTTTAACACTCTTGATAAAAACTCCCCTTTTGATTGGAAGTATTAGCTCTCAATTTAGTGGAGAAAACTCTTTTAAAGAAGTGGGAAAAACTGGCTCAAAGTCCACTAGAAATCTTAGAGAAAAACAATGCCCAAACCCCCAAATTTATAGGGCTAGAAAAACTAGCCGTTGGGGTCTGTCAGAACTGCCGGTCGACCGGCCGGTCGACCGCCAACGGTCAGAAATCCGACCGTTAGGGCTTCGGTCGACCGGCCCGGTCGACCGAGCCTCTGGAACAGAGAGCAGTTTCTCTGTCGGTCGACCGATCCGATCGACCGGGGTTTTCCAGAGAGCAGAAGCTCTCTAGCGGTCGACCGGGTCGGTCGACCGGCCCTCCAGTGCACAAAGGCGTGCACGTCTGTGCACGTCGGTCGACCGTGACGGTCGGCCGACTTCCAAGCCCGGTCGACCGTCCGGTCGACCGGCAGAAGCCAGGTTAGGGAATTTCTGGGATTAAAAAACTAAGTCATTTTGGCTCAAATAAATTCCCATAAAATTATGAAAAATCTACAAAAATAGTATTAACATTATACTTTGATAATTAAACATGCTTGCACAAAATCAAGGCATGTTACAAATGATTTGGACTATTTTTGTAATATGGAAAAATTGGCTCAAATGAAAACTTGATTTTTCAAAACTTGTTTTTCCAAAACTTCACCAAATACAAAAACAAGATATTTAAACTCATTTGAAGCATAGAGTGTATGGATATGATCCACTACACAAACATGGTGAAATATCTATGTTTTTGACATTAAGCTCTAAATATGGTTTTGGTTAAAACATAATACTTGAATACCAAAAATCAAAATGATATTTTGTAAAATAGAAAATCTTTTGTAAAAACAAAACTATCAAGAGTGTGTGTGTATATGTACTTGAGCAATCCACCAACTATTCTATCCTTTACATTTTATCTAAAACAAAATCTTACAAAAACAAACCTAGACTCAAGTCTTCATCTTCTTGAAGTCTTCATTTGAAGCCTTCTTGACTTGGTCCAAACATCGTGCTAGCTCCAAAACTTGACTTTAAATCCTTTGTTGAAGCTATGCACCTACTAAGATCTTGATCATGAATCTGTCACTAATTAAACACAAGATCATTAGTACTATAACTACATGAGTTGATCATCATCAAAAGTAGAGTGATAGGCCTTCGGGCCAACACACACATGGGTCATAGTGGCTACGTGTGTACTTCTTCCTTCTGATGAAGCTGTCGAACCGCTTGTACCACTGTCTAGGAGACTGCTTCAGTCCGTACAGCGACTTCTTCAGCTTACATACTAATTCTTCCTTCCCTGCAGTCTTGAACCCTGTAGGCTGAGTCATGTAGATCTCCTCCTCTAGATCGCCGTGGAGAAAGGTGGTCTTCACATCGAGTTGATTAAGGTGCAACTCATACTGCGCAACCAAAGCCAAAAGAATACGAATTGATGAATGTTTAACAACAGGAGAGAATACCTCATTATAGTCAATTCCTTCCCTCTGAGCATAACCTTTAGCTACCAACCGAGCCTTGTAGCGCACCGAATCTTCTTGGAGAGATCCTTGCTTCTTAGCATACACCCACTTGCAGCCTATAGCCTTCTTCCCTTTGGGCAACCTGGTGAGTTCCCATGTGTCGTTCTTGTAGAGAGATTTCATTTCTTCATTCATGGCTTCTTTCCACATCCTCGATTCTGAAGTGATCTCAGCTTCTCTGAAAGTTGACGGAATAGCCTCCTCGACGATCGGAAGTGCATATGCTACGACCATATCTGTAGTGAGCCAACCTAGTCTCCTAGTATTCCTCCTTGGTCTTTCACTACAGTAGGGTCAGGAACATTACCCATGACCTGTTCTCGACCCTCTTCAACATCTTCAGCACCTTCTTCAACTGCGCGATCACTGCCCTGTGTCACCCTGGGAATGATCCTCACCGATGCTGAATCCTCTAGAGATGGTGGATTTGCATCAATCTCCACCTACTGCAATAGCTCCTTGGTCTTGCTAGTCTCCACCTGCTCAGAGACCATAGGCTTCATCATGGAAGCCTCAATGAAAGTGACATCCCTGCTGAGTAGAAACTTGTTGTCCGTTGGATCCCAAATCTTGAACCCTTTGATTCCACGCTTGAAACTGACGAACACACCTTTCTTTGCCCTTGGGTCTAACTTATCATCTTTGACATGATAGTAGGCTGGACATCCGAAGACCCGTAGCAAATCATAGTCAGCAGCTGCTTTTCTTGACCAAACCTCAAGAGGAGTCTTCCCCCCTATCGCAGACGACGGCAACCTATTCACAAGGTAGCATGCATACGCCAAAGCTTCAGCCCAAAACTTCTTTGACAGTCCTACATTGGATAACATACACCGGACCTTCTCTAGCAAAGTCCTCTTCATCCTCTCTGCTACCCCATTCTGTTGCGGAGTCTCGCGTACCGTGAAGTGTCTCTCTATGCCCTCATCAAGGCATAGCTGTAGGAAAGGATCCGATTTGTACTCTCCTCCATTATCTGAACGGAAGACCTTGATCTTCCTTCCCGTGCTTCTCTCCAAGTTAGCCTTCCATTTCACGAACAGTTCTAGGACTTCTCCTTTGTGTCGCATGGTATATACCCAGCAGCGCCTAGAAAAATCATCAATAAACGACACAAAATAATAGTTACCTCCAATCGATGCAGTCTTGATAGGTCCCCAGACATCCGAGTGAACATAGTCAAGAATCCCCTCGGTGCAATGTGATGCTGTGCCGAACTTCACCTTGGTCTTCTTGCCGATGATACAATGCTCACAGAATTTCACCTTGCAGGTTTCGGCACCCTTCAGCAACCCTTGCCTCGCAAGAGCTTGCATTGACTTCTCTCCTGCATGTCCCAACCTCATGTGCCACAGCCTGGTTGAATCTTCCTCTGAACTGGTAGAAGCCGCCACTTGCCCTGTCACCGTATTACCCTTCAAGTAGTATAGGTTGTTTCGGCGATCGGCCTTCAACACCACCATCGAACCTTTTGTCATTTTAAGGACTCCTTTCTTAATAGACACCCCTAGGCCCAATGACTCCAAAGCTCCTATGAAAATCAGGTTTCTCTTCAACTGAGGTACATACCTCACTTCCTTCAGCTCTCTCACCATCCCATCAAACATTCTGATTGGAATTGTACCAACACTCTTCATGATGCACGGATGATCATCGCCCATGACGACCGAATACCCCTCCAGCTTCTCAAAACTGGTAAACCAGTCCCGATTAGGGCATACATGGTATGTAGCACCTGTATCCATAATCCACTCATTTTCACCTGAGTAGCCTATAATAGGAGTAGTAACTGAAAATGAGAACACCGACGAATCTGAGTCTGATCCATCTGCCTGTGATTTACTGTTAGGACTGTTAACCACCTTTGTTAGATTTGCCTCAGACTTTGATTCCTCTTCTTCCCCTTGAACTTCGGACAGTCCACCTTCCAGTGCCTTATCTCTCTGCAGAAAGCACACTGATTCCTTTTGAGATCCCTAAACCCTGGCCTGGACTTTGATCTTCCTCTTACCTCCTTGCCCTTTCTTGATGAACCCCTAAATCTTACTTCCAGTGCCTCCGCCGATGAGCTTGACTGAGAAGGATGTCTCTCCTTTCTCCTCGTCTCATAACTTGTCAGTGCAGACGACACCTCATGGTAGTCCAGAGTCTGCCTACCATTGATAAAGGTCAGAGTGAATGTCTCATACTCCTCCTCCGGGAGTGAATTCAGGAGAATGATCGCCTTATCTTCCTCATCTATCTTGACATCCACGTTCACCAAATCTGTAAGAAGCTTCGTGTAGCGGTTGATGTGCTCATTCACTGTGCTCTCCTTCTTCATCTGAAACCGGTACAGCTTACTCTTAAGCTGCAATCTTGACTCAACACTCTTCGTCAGATATTTCTTCTCAAGGGTTTCCCACAGATGCTTCGCCGACGTCTCATGTTGCGTAAGATATTTTATGTCTTGCGTTAAACATGAACGAATCAACCCACACGCAGACCTGTTCATCTTTGCCCACTCTTCATCAGTGGTCGTGCTTCTCTTCTTCTCCAGAAGTAGAGTATCCTCGAGGTTCGATGCATTCAGGGCATCCATAACCTCACATCTTCACATCCCGAAATTATTTGTGCCATTAAACTTCACCACGTCAATCCTCGGATGAGGATTCATGGTCTTAACCTAAGCAATTTCTTCTGCCATCTAGATTACTTGATCCTCTATCTATGCGGAAAAACAACCAACTGGAAATAGATCACTACTTCGATAAAAATTGGATTTTTACCTTTCCCTTAAAACCCTAGATTGAGTTTCTTACCGGATCTACTCCACCAAAGATTCCTTGAGCACTCCTTGCGTCCTTCTAAGATCGACACACGATCCCAAGAACACGACTACCTCTGATCTGAGATCGACACACGATCTCCACCGAATCAGATCCCGAAGCTCTCCGAATCTCCAGAAAAATTTCAAGCGGAACCTGGGAAGCTCTGATACCACTTGTTGTGCACCGACAACAACCAGAAGAGGAATCCCTGAATCTCCCAAGTACGAAGAACAATTACCAAAACAGCACAAATATCAACCACCAGAGAAAGAACACGCAAACAATGATTTAACGAGGTTTGGCCTCAATGCCTACGTCCTCGGGGCAATGAAAGAGAGATTTTAATTGATTTGGAAAATCGATTACAAACTTACAGCTCCTCTTATCTCAAGAGAGCTCCAGATTTCCCAACATACAACAAAACCCTAGAAATCCCGTTTATATACAACAGGTTTCTAAATCAGCAAAAACCAACCCGCACCCGCCTGTCGGTCGACCGGGCGGTCGACCGACCCTATGCGCCTGTCAACCAGGCAGTCGATCGGGCGCCCAACAGAGAGTTGGGTCACTTCAGTCGGTCGACCGGGCGGTCGACCGAGCTTCCTCCTTGTGCATGTTGTGCACATCGATCGACCGGACTGGTCGACCGATCTCCTGCTACTGCGGGCGGTCGACCGGGCCGGTCGACCGATCTCCTGTTGCTTCTGCTGTTAACCTGTTTTGCGGCTGCTGCTTCTTTCGTCTTTCGTCGACGACTTCCTTGACGATCCCTCGACGATCCTTGTCGACTTCCTTGACAATATCCTCTCTCTTTCCAACACAAACAAGAATCTCCTCAGTTTGGTTAGATTTTTTTTTTTTTGGAGTTTGCTGGTGTTTAGTGATAAAAATTGAATCTTTAGGCTAGACGTAGGGATTTAGGGGTTGCCTATTAAAGTAATTTTAGGTCTGAATTCCACAAACCTGGACCGAAAATAGAGTGATTTTATGTCAGTGTTTGTCAAACCCGGATCTAAAATTGTCTTTAATTTATGCTCTAGTTTATATCCGGATTCTCAATACCTGGACCAAAAAATTGCTATCCCACGTCGCCTAGCGCCACACAGGTAAGGCGAAACCACCCAACGCCTACGCGGCTTATCAGAAGTCGATTCTGTTAGCCCTATTGTGTTTTAATTTGATGATGACTACTCATTAAGGTACTTATGTACTACCAATTTTTTTAGAGATTTGTGTTTTGATTTAGTAGGTCAAAGCATTTAATTGGGGGTTGGATGGATTAGAGCTCATATTACTATATCAATTAAAGAGGTAGCGACATATTTTTAGCCCAACTTACTCAATTTATCAAGATTATTCAAATTGGAGTTAAAGTGAAGAGACAAAGAATGCAAAATCTATTGAAGCAAGAAAATTAAGCTGAAAAATTGCTAAATCTTCTTTAGATTACTATGTAATATAAGAATAACTAAGATAAGAAGTTAAATTGACACTAAATTGCATTTTCACACTGCACATATATGTTTGGTTTGATATCATGTATGTTTTTTTTCAAGTTTTATTAAATTACCCAAAAGCTTTTAAATTGTATATAAAATACCAATCTGGGCTAATTTACTTTAATTTTACACCTATTAAAATTTGTACAAATTTTCTCATATTATTTCAAAGTCATTTAAATCAATTTTTGGATTGAAGTTCTTCGGATCGTCGAATTGGAGTTCTTTGGATCGTCGCTAGAACGCAACGGCCGATCGGACTAACAATGTAACTTCTGAAGTTGTGCAGTACGTAATCGAATCGACCACATGGATGAGTTAGATCATCCGCCATAACTCAGTGCCCTCGGTCACGATTACCTAAACCATGCAGATTGTCTGCTAAAGCTTAGTCTGATCATTCTTTAGACGCTAGTCTTCGACCTGAATTCTCTGTTGGGTCTCAGATTGACCATCAATTCGATCACCATCAATAAAAATCTGCTTTTGTCTTATTCTCGATCGATCGCCAGTACGATCCAATTTTCTGCAGATTTTTGAATTTTTGCGGGAACTTTTTGAAATACTTTTGCATTTATTATTTGAGTGTACAGTACAAGTCACCAACGGCACAATCACATGTGACTGATGTTTTTACTATTCATCCACAGATCGATCAGCAATTTTCCGCTGATCGTCTCCTGGATTGACTTTTTTACTTGAACTAAGCTTGAGCGATCAAACCAATCGACCGTCACACTTCAGCAGCCGATCAAAAGAGTACAAAATTTTATTTTGAGAAGATTTGAACACGAAATTTTGTGTTGAATTTCTTTTCACTTACTCTTATCTTCTTCTCACTATAAATACTATTTATCACTACTTTTTTGGTAACTTTTAAAAAACAAACTCACTCAAAGAAATTTCAAACAAATACTTCTTTTTTCCAAGCTTACTCCTCAATCTTTTCAAAGAGTGATTCAAGTGTGTTTTCTAGTTGTGGTTGAGATTTGATTAACACATTCTACTCTCAATCTCAATCTCAATTTCTTTAAAAGATTATTTAGATTTCAGATCAAGCTTTTAGTTTGATTTTCAAGCATCTAGATTAAAATTGTCAAGTTATACTTACCTTGATTTTCTTACTGTTAAGCAGAATCAATCTGATAACTAATCAAGATCACTGAGATATCAACAATCTAATTGGCCAGGTCGGCAAATATCAGGTGGGAGGTTTTCCGTTCAATAGAACGTTCCTTAATTTAAGAACCACCTTTCAATTTTCTTCCTTGGTTAAAGCACCAATTAGACTGAATCTAAGTCAGTTTCGATATACTGTAAAGTATATCCCCTGTATAAAGGATATAATCTACTTATATAGTATTTAGAGTGAGGTACGCTTAGAGTGAATCTCCTTAAGACAATTACGTCCCCCGCACCGGTGCTAACGGGATAATGGACGCTGGTCTCCCAAGATACAACACTCTTTCACGGTATTTGGATAGCACTACCAAATCACCGTACGGTCGAACCGTAGTCAACCAGTACCTTCACAGGATCTTTGAAGCAGCGGTACAAGGACAAATTTCAAACGAATATTTGCATTTACTCTCTAGAGGAGCACCCACTGTTGAGGACGAAGGAAGGTTGATGAATATTATTTCTTCAGAAGTACCAGATTCAAACAACAATTCTTATAAAAGAATCTGTTGAATTTTCTGATTCCTCTTTCAGAACAATTTGGCAGAATCTCCTTTTAGGAAGTCGCTTCGGATTCCCACTTCACGCTGGAAGTCGCGGATTCTCACTTCAGGCTGGAAGTCGCTTTCACGCTGAAGCCCAGTTCAGAACTTAATTCAGAACTTTAGAGAGAGAAAGAGAGAGATCTTTCTGTTTTTCGGTGTGTCTGAGAATGAACCTCTGGAGCGCTATTTATAGCACTCCGGAAGGGTATTCTCGTCCGCCAAAAGTCAACAGTTGCGACGGTTCGGACAGAACCGTCGCAACCGTTCAACCGCCCAACGGTGGCGAACGGTTCGGATCCGTTCGCGCGGACACCCGTTGGCGGGCTGAAGCGGATTGGGTAGTGGAGTGGAGCGGATCTGTTCGGCCCATACCCTGAGACCCGATTCAAAAAGAACCAGTCCAGGTAGGAAACCCGAACTCAGACTCAAGCCCGAGCCCGAGCCGGCCGGCCGCCGCCAGCGGAGGCGCGCGCGCACACGCACGTGCGAGCATAGTTCCCTCCTTTTCGCGTGCGAAAACTCCAAGTACCCAAAGGGCACGCCCCTTGTTCTCAATTTTCTCTATTTATACATCACAAGCTTCCATCCCACGGCCAATGTGGGACTAAATGCTTGTAGCTAACTTTAGTCCCATTTGGCTTTGAATTAGGCAATCTTTGGACTTGAATATCTCATTCATTCGAAGTCAGAATTGAACATGTGAATATACCACGTTCATCCCCAATGGAAGGAGAACACACTCCAACCATCATCCAGTTGATTCGATCAACGGATCTCGCCATAATTCAGCTCGAAGATTCATATACATATTCTTCAATTCCAACAATCCCCCACAATGAATGGAGAATTCAAGGAAATGACACACAAAGAGACTGACTCTATTGTGAAAGGTACTTGAGAAAAGAAACTGCATAAGGATAGGTGAACTAGGTCTTGAACCTTCCATAGTGAAAGCTTTATCGGACTTACTGGCTAATCAGTGAACTAGGTCTTGAACTGTTAGCCGTTAGTGTAAGCCAAGTCAACAAGCTTCACACAGTGACTTTCCAAATCAACTTTGGTTCTCGGTTGTGTCCGTTTTGGCTCTGGACATTCTTGGTTTCAGAGAGTATCTTTAGAGAATAACAGCCTCCATAGAAATTTTCTGTAACGCCCCGATCCCGGCGATACGGGGACGTCACTGCAACGTATATACGTAGGTCAGAACTACCCTCCCGTATATACGCTAAGCATCAGTACAGACAAGAATCAGAGTACGGAAGCAAATGGTGCATTATACATTCCAACACATATATACAATTACAGAATTATCACCAGTAGTGATCTAATATTACATGAATATCATATCACTAATATGCGCAAATGCGGGAATACAAGCAGATGTACAAGAGTAAAACAGCATAAAGGTACTCACGAGTTTAAAAAGGAAAACTCGAGAGACTCACAGGGGCCTGGAAGGATGTGGCTCAGGACGGTCGGCTGGAGATCCACGCTACTGCTGCGTTACTCTGAACACACACTCCTAGCTCCAAGACCTGGACGTGAGAATCCAGGGGAGTCAAATAATACTCCCCAGGCGAGTGTAGAAGCAAAACCAAGTGGTGAAGCAGGGTGAGCACAATAATGCATATATCAAGTGATATCAAGTAGGAAATACTCAGGAGGCAGATAGGTTAGAGCAGGTAAGAATAGATATGGCATGATAATCATAAAACAGGAAATCAGAATAAAACCAAGGACGAGCTACAAGGTAGTCATATCATAATACTCATAAAACATGAAATCCGATATAAAGTCCGGGAAAAGCAAATACGGTAAGGCACAGCACAAATTCATAGCCGTTTAAGTTGCAGGCTTTGGTATGCGTCCCATTCCACATACCTCTACTTACAACTTAAAGAGCCGGTTATTATGACACTTTATTATTACTCGTCTAACCCATATATCTAGGTATGTGGCCTGGTGTACGGCCAACTCACATACATCCATATATAAGCAAGTCGAGGTTGTTATTGGAAACAGCGGGGGTATCAACGAACTATGTTTACAGTGGGTCCCGTGCATGCCCGGGACCACGGTCCAGGATTGTTCCGTTGCATGGAAACGGAAGCCAGCCGCAAGGCCAAACAGGAGGGACTTATGTATGCCCTTATCAATCAGGAATAAGGGAGCCAGCTCTCCCCTCGGTCCCCTGGAGTACCACAGGTCAGACCGGAAATATAGTGCACAACCTAAAGCCACTGTAAACACGAACACATATCGATATCCGCATATTTCCCCCGACCCAATACAAGTTGGTCCTTTTTAGGATTTATTAGTTTAATTATCACTTTACGGGAATAACAGGAAATGGGCATGATCAGGAATAAGGAGTACATAAGTATTATATAGTCAGGTCACTGCATGTAAAGCAGGAAAACAGGTCACTGATCATGACACAGAATCATAAGTCAAGGTCCCCGTAAAGATGATAATCACAAGTCAAATCATCATGCTGGGTGTCAAGTGATAGCATGACCGAGTGGTGATATTTAGTAATCAACCAAACATAACAAGAGATGGATAATAATCAGGTGGCAAGTTATGTCAAGAGATTGATAATAGTCTGGGTAAGTCAGGTCATAACCAGAGGTCTAGCCAAATAGTAGTATGTCAGGTGGTCAGGTGATAACACTCTAGATGTCAGGTGATATACATGTGTTAAAAGGAAACATGCAACTAACTAGTCTGAAGTAATGGTATGGCAAGTGGTAACATAAAAGTAATGACCCAAAGTCCAACAAGTCCAACGACCACGAAGGGTCGGCCACGCATAGCATAAAGCAATAAAAGATATAAAGCATGAAATACAATACATAAAGACTAGAGCGAGTATACTATCATAATCAATGGAATGAGAAGCAAGAGGGTAGCGAGTGAGAACACTCGCCTGAGTCACCAATATACCGAAATATCCGAAATCCACGGAAGCTTGGGATGCGCCACAAAACCTGATATAAATATGTAGAGTGAAGAGGAGAGAGAAAGAGAGAAGGGAAGTGAAGATGGTGTTTGTCAAGTGACAAGTCAAGTAATACCAATAGATGAGGTAAGTCTAGAGGGAGAAAGTGGGATTTCTAGAGAGAGAATCTAGAGGGAGATTTCTAGAGAGAGAATCTAGAGGGAGATTTCTAGAGAGAGAAAATCTAGAGTGAGAAAGAGTGATTTTTAGAAAGGGATAACCTAGAGAGAGAAAGAGTGATTTTTAGAGGGAGAAACCCTAGAGAGAGAAAGTGGAGGTTTTAGAGAGGGTCTAGGGAGGAGTTAGAGAGAGAAACTGAGGAGAGAGAGGGAGAGAGAGGAGAAGAGAGAGAGAAGGAAAGAGAGAGAAAGAGGAGAGAGAAAGTAGATGATGAGAGAGAGAGAGAGAGAATCAGGAGAGAGAGAGGGTGCGGTTGAGAGGGAGAGAGAGAGAGAGTTAGAGTGAGAAAGAGAGGAGAGAGAGAGAGCTAGAGTGAGAAAGAGAGAGAGAGAGAAAGAGAGAGGAGAGAGAAACAGTGAGAGAGAGAGAGAACAAGAGAGAGAGAAAGAGAGAGCAGAATAGAGAGAGAAAGAGAGAGAGATGAGAGAGAGAGAGAGCTAGAGTGAGAAAGAGAGGAGAGAGAGAGAGAGAGAGCTAGAGTGAGAAAGAGAGGAGAGAGAAAGAGAGAGGAGAGAAACAGTGAAGAGAGAGAGAGAGAGGTTGCAGTGAGAGAGAATGAGAGAGAGGGAGATGAGAGAGAGAGAGAGGGAACAAGAGAGAGAGGACAGGGGCAGTGGGGCTGCTGCCCCCCTCTCAGCACAGGGGCCGCCGGCGGCGGTCCTGGCCGCCGGCGCGCCCAACAGAGAAGGAGAGAGGGGAGGCCGCGCCTCCCCTCCACACGAAGTGGCCGCCGGCGGCTGTCCGGGCCGCCGGCGTGCCCAATCAGAGGGAGAGAGGGGAGGCTGCGCCTCCCCTCCACAGACAGGGGCCGCCGGCGGCGATCCTGGCCGCCGGCGTGCTCAACAGAGAGGGAAAGAGAGGGGAGTGAAGGGGAGAAGAGAGGGGGAGAGAGGGAGATCTGAGAGAGAGAGAAGGGAGAGGGGGAAACTGGCCCCCCCTTCTCCGGCCAGTGGCCGCCGGCGGCGGTCCTGGCCGCCGGCGAGGTCAACAGAGAGAGAGGGAGAGGGTCGGCGGTCTCGTGGGCGCCAGCAGGAGAGGAAAGAGAGAAGAGGGAAAAAGAAAAAGGAAAAAGAAAAGAAAAGGAAAAAGAATAAATAAATAAAATAAAAAAAATAAAAAAAGATGGGAGATGGTGAGGTGGAGATATTTGTTGATGAGGTGGAGAGAAAATGGAAGTGTGTGGAAGTTGGTGGAAAAAAGGAAGGAAAAGAAAGGAAAAGAAAGAAAGAAAGATTAAAAAAATAATAATATAATAATAAGGTTGAAAAATCGACTGTCTCCGAAAAATCCCCAAAAATACCCGGAGGTGGAAAACGTCATCCTGATGATAATATGAAATCGGTTTTCAGAAATAAAATCCCGTTTTCAAATTAAAAATCCAGAAGTCAACCGCCGATACCGGTCTATCCGGGTCGGCCGGATTTTGATAAATTCCGAAAAATCTCAGAAAATGTATTAAAAAAGAAAATATGATTTTAAGACATAAAGTGAAAGCGGAATTCAGAAATTCAATTCCGATTGTAAACTAAAAATCCTGGAATCAGTTAACTACCGACTCCGAAGGATTTTCATAAAATCATAAAATCCTCAGAAAAAGAATGTAGGTAGGAAATGTAATTCTAAAAGATAAAGTCTAAAGGACCATCATGAAATTCCTAACTGTTTGAGAATTAAAAATCAAGGAATCGGTCAGCGGCACTGGCCGACACCAGTTTTGAAGACTTTCATTTTAATTCCAGAAAAATCTAGAAAATTATAGAAAATATATAATATTGGAAAATGATATTTAAAACTAAAATCGGTCGAATCGGATAACCAGAATGTCTAAAACAAGTAAAACTCTGAGATCGAGTCCCCGGCTCAGACCAAGGCTGACTCCGAGTTCACCGATCCAAATCCAAGGCAAAACGATCATATAAGGAATTCATAATACAGAATAAATACAGGAAACAAATCGAAAAAATACGATCGAAAATCTGAATACGCAACTAAGTACGTATTCCGGGAACGGGGTATTACAATCCACCCACCTTACAAAAAATTGCGTCCTCGCAATTTCGTTAAGGGGCAAATTGAATACAAAGGGGACAAGGGTGAAATTTATACCAATTAAGATATGAAGCACTATAGGTAGGGCTCTCAAGTCAACTGAATAAAAATCATACTCTGCATTTCCGGCTGAAGATGTCGTGGCTGTGTAATAAATCTTTAGAATAATGCTGAATAATACTGATGATGTCGTGGCTGTGAAATAAATGAATACTGATGATGTCGTGGCTGTGTAATAAAGAAAACCCCGAAAATCCTGAGCATAATAAAGAAGACCGATAATTAAGAATCCGACTGCTGTCCTCTGAAAGATAGCCAGATCAAGATCGATCTGGAGAATACCAAGCTTCATAGAATTGGCCGAAGAGATCACATAATAGCTTCATTCTGAACCAGCCACTACCTTTCTAAGAGATCACATAATAGCTTCATTCTGAACCAGCCACTACCTCTCTAGTCCAGTCATATCTTAAAATAGTATAAGGCTTCATAAAACCAAAACATAAAACCAAAACAGGGAAAGGATAGGAGTGATTAGGAATCAAAGGAAAGATAGTCAAGGAGGGATTTGAAATCAAAGGAAAGATAGTCAAGAAATAGATAACTCTGCACTTGCAGTTGGAATGTATAACCAAGACTCATGTATTCCAGTTGCAAATCTCTTTACCATTGATTTGCCTTCTGGACGTACTGAGGAGGTTAGAGCCTAAGCTCTGATACTAACCTGTAACGCCCCGATCCCGGCGATACGGGGACGTCACTGCAACGTATATACGTAGGTCAGAACTACCCTCCCGTATATACGCTAAGCATCAGTACAGACAAGAATCAGAGTACGGAAGCAAATGGTGCATTATACATTCCAACACATATATACAATTACAGAATTATCACCAGTAGTGATCTAATATTACATGAATATCATATCACTAATATGCGCAAATGCGGGAATACAAGCAGATGTACAAGAGTAAAACAGCATAAAGGTACTTACGAGTTTTAAAAGGAAAACTCGAGAGACTCACAGGGGGCCTGGAAGGATGTGGCTCAGGACGGTCGGCTGGAGATCCACGCTACTGCTGCGTTACTCTGAACACACGCTCCTAGCTCCAAGACCTGGACGTGAGAATCCAGGGGAGTCAAATAATACTCCCAGGCGAGTGTAGAAGCAAAACCAAGTGGTGAAGCAGGGTGAGCACAATAATGCATATATCAAGTGATATCAAGTAGGAAATACTCAGGAGGCAGATAGGTTAGAGCAGGTAAGAATAGATATGGCATGATAATCATAAAACAGGAAATCAGAATAAAACCAAGGACGAGCTACAAGGTAGTCATATCATAATACTCATAAAACATGAAATCCGATATAAAGTCCGGGAAAAGCAAATACGGTAAGGCACAGCACAAATTCATAGCCGTTTAAGTTGCAGGCTTTGGTATGCGTCCCATTCCACATACCTCTACTTACAACTTAAAGAGCCGGTTATTATGACACTTTATTATTACTCGTCTAACCCATATATCTAGGTATGTGGCCTGGTGTACGGCCAACTCACATACATCCATATATAAGCAAGTCGAGGTTGTTATTGGAAACAGCGGGGGTATCAACGAACTATGTTTACAGTGGGTCCCGTGCATGCCCGGGACCACGGTCCAGGATTGTTCCGTTGCATGGAAACGGAAGCCAGCCGCAAGGCCAAACAGGAGGGACTTATGTATGCCCTTATCAATCAGGAATAAGGGAGCCAGCTCTCCCTCGGTCCCCTGGAGTACCACAGGTCAGACCGAAAATATAGTGCACAACCTAAAGCCACTGTAAACACGAACACATATCGATATCCGCATATTTCCCCCGACCCAATACAAGTTGGTCCTTTTTAGGATTTATTAGTTTAATTATCACTTTACGGGAATAATAGGAAATGGGCATGATCAGGAATAAGGAGTACATAAGTATTATATAGTCAGGTCACTGCATGTAAAGCAGGAAAACAGGTCACTGATCATGACACAGAATCATAAGTCAAGGTCCCCGTAAAGATGATAATCACAAGTCAAATCATCATGCTGGGTGTCAAGTGATAGCATGACCGAGTGGTGATATTAGTAATCAACCAAACATAACAAGAGATGGATAATAATCAGGTGGCAAGTTATGTCAAGAGATGAATAGTCTGGGTGGTAAGTCAGGTCATAACCAGAGGGTCTAGCCAAATAGTAGTATGTCAGGTGTCAGGTGATAACACTCTAGATGTCAGGTGATATACATGTGTTAAAAGGAAACATGCAACTAACTAGTCTGAAGTAATGGTATGGCAAGTGGTAACATAAAAGTAATGACCCAAAGTCCAACAAGTCCAACGACCACGAAGGGTCGGCCACGCATAGCATAAAGCAATAAAAGATATAAAGCATGAAATACAATACATAAAGACTAGAGCGAGTATACTATCATAATCAATGGAATGAGAAGCAAGAGGGTAGCGAGTGAGAACACTCGCCTGAGTCACCAATATACCGAAATATCCGAAATCCACGGAAGCTTGGGATGCGCCACAAAACCTGATATAAATATGTAGAGTGAAGAGGAGAGAGAAAGAGAGAAGGGAAGTGAAGATGGTGTTTGTCAAGTGACAAGTCAAGTAATACCAATAGATGAGGTAAGTCTAGAGGGAGAAAGTGGGATTTCTAGAGAGAGAATCTAGAGGGAGATTTCTAGAGAGAGAATCTAGAGGGAGATTTCTAGAGAGAGAAAATCTAGAGTGAGAAAGAGTGATTTTTAGAAAGGGATAACCTAGAGAGAGAAAGAGTGATTTTTAGAGGGAGAAACCCTAGAGAGAGAAAGTGGAGGTTTTAGAGAGGGTCTAGGGAGGAGTTAGAGAGAGAAACTGAGGGAGAGAGAGGGAGAGAGAGGAAGAGAGAGAGAGAAGGAAAGAGAGAGAAAGAGGAGAGAGAAAGTAGATGATGAGAGAGAGAGAGAGAATCAGGAGAGAGAGAGAGGGTGCGGTTGAGAGGGAGAGAGAGAGAGTTAGAGTGAGAAGAGAGGAGAGAGAGAGATCTAGAGTGAGAAAGAGAGGAGAGAGAAAGAGAGAGGAGAGAGAAACAGTGAGAGAGAGAGAGAACAAGAGAGAGAGAAAGAGAGGAGCAGAATAGAGAGAGAAAGAGAGAGAGATGAGAGAGAGAGAGCTAGAGTGAGAAAGAGAGGAGAGAGAGAGAGCTAGAGTGAGAAAGAGAGGAGAGAGAAACAGTGAGAGAGAGAGAGAGGTTGCAGTGAGAGAGAATGAGAGAGAGAGGGAGGAGATGAGAGAGAGAGAGGGAACAAGAGAGAGGACAGGGGGCAGTGGGGCTGCTGCCCCCCTCTCAGCACAGGGGCCGCCGGCGGCGGTCCTGGCCGCCGGCGCGCCCAACAGAGAAGGAGAGAGGGGAGGCCGCGCCTCCCCTCCACACGAAGTGGCCGCCGGCGGCTGTCCGGGCCGCCGGCGTGCCCAATCAGAGGGAGAGAGGGGAGGCTGCGCCTCCCCTCCACAGACAGGGGCCGCGGCGGCGATCCTGGCCGCCGGCGTGCTCAACAGAGAGGGAAAGAGAGGGGAGTGAAGGGGAGAAGAGAGGGGGAGAGAGGGAGATCTGAGAGAGAGAGAAGGGAGAGGGGGAAACTGGCCCCCCCCTTCTCCGGCCAGTGGCCGCGGCGGCGGTCCTGGCCGCCGGCGAGGTCAACAGAGAGAGAGGGAGAGGGTCGGCGGTCTCGTGGGCACCAGCAGGAGAGGAAAGAGAGAAGAGGGAAAAAGAAAAAGGAAAAGAAAAGAAAAAGGAAAAAGAATAAATAAAAAAATAAAAAAATAAAAAAAGATGGGAGATGGTGAGGTGGAGATATTTGTTGATGAGGTGGAGAAAAATGGAAGTGTGTGGAAGTTGGTGGAAAAAAGGAAGGAAAAGAAAGGAAAGAAAGAAAGAAAGATTAAAAAAATAATAATATAATAATAAGGTTGAAAAATCGACTGTCTCCGAAAAATCCCCAAAAATACCCGGAGGTGGAAAACGTCATCCTGATGAATAATATGAAATCGGTTTTCAGAAATAAAATCCCGTTTTCAAATTAAAAATCCAGAAGTCAACCGCCGATACCGGTCTATCCCGGGTCGGCCGGATTTTGATAAATTCCGAAAAATCCCAGAAAATGTATTAAAGAAGAAAATATGATTTTAAGACATAAAGTGAAAGCGGAATTCAGAAATTCAATTCCGATTGTAAACTAAAAATCCTGGAATCAGTTAACTACCGACTCCGAAGGAATTTTGATAAAATCATAAAATCCTCAGAAAAAGAATGTAGGTAGGAAATGTAATTCTAAAAGATAAAGTCTAAAGGACCATCATGAAATTCCTAACTTTTTGAGAATTAAAAATCCAGGAATCGGTCAGCGGCACTGGCCGACACCAGTTTTGAAGACTTTCATTTAATTCCAGAAAAATCTAGAAAATTATAGAAAATATATAATATGGAAAATGATATTTAAAACTAAAATCGGTCGAATCGGATAACCAGAATGTCTAAACAAGTAAAACTCTGAGATCGAGTCCCTGGCTCAGACCAAGGCTGACTCCGAGTTCACCGATCCAAATCCAAGGCAAAACGATCATATAAGGAATTCATAATACAGAATAAATACAGGAAACAAATCGAAAAAATACGATCGAAAATCTGAATACGCAACTAAAGTATTCGTATTCGCGGACCGGGAACGGTATTCATTTTCAAAGAGCCGACCCAACTCTATACTCACATAGGTGATGGACCTATTAAGAGTAGTCTACTCTACTCCACTTGTTTAGAAACAAGATATAGGCATCATTAAAAGCGTTAAGCTTATCCTTAACCCACTTGTAGAAAGTACTTATGTGCACCATAGGAATGGATTGGAGTCAAGCTCCCAAGTGCTTACTTGCTGAGTCAATCATAACTAGTTTTTCCTCTTGAACTTAGTCCGTGGGATCTCCAGTCGCTAAGTGAGGTTTCCATTAAGCTGACTCGGTAAGGTTAGGCTTTTAAACCCATTCCCCTCGATGCGCAGTTTATACGCTCTCCACTTAAACCTTTAGTAAGCGGATCCGCTAAATTATCCTTTGACGATACAAAGTCAATAGAGATAATTCCATTTGAGAGCAACTGCTTCACGGTATTATGTCTACGACGAATATGTCTAGACTTACCGTTTTATATAACATTTTGTGCCCTAGATATAGCTGCTTGATTATCGCAGTGTATACATATAGCGGGCACTGGCTTTTGCCATAATGGTATATCTTCTAAGAATTGTCGAAGCCATTTTGCTTCTTCTCCTGCCTTATCTAAGGTTATGAATTCCGATTCCATAGTGGAACGGGCAATACATGTTTGCTTAGAAGACTTCCATGATACCGCTGCTCCTGCTAGAGTAAATACGTATCCGCTAGTTGATTTTGATTCCTCAGAATCTGCAATCCAATTAGCATCACTGTATCCTTCCAGTACAGGTGGATACTGTCCATATCTCAAGGCATATTCCTTGGTATGTGATACGTAACCCAATACTCGTAGTAGAGCGGTCCAATGTAGATCACTAGGATTACTAGTGTATCTACTTAACTTGCTTACAGCGTAAGCAATATCGGGTCTAGTACAATTCATCAAATACATTAGACTTCCGATAATCTGAGAATACTCCAACTGGCATATTCCAGTTCCTGTATTCTTATGAAGGTGGACGTGTGGGAGAAAAGGATTTGTATTCTCTTTTTTCCCATGATCCTTGAATCTTTCTATCATCTTATCCACATAGTGAGATTGAGATAGACTGATTCCATCTGGTGTTCTAGTAATTTTAATTCCTAAAATTAGATCAGCAACCCCCAGATCCTTCATATCAAAACTGTTGGATAACATTCTTTTAGTGGACTTAATAATCTCAATATTAGTCCCAAGTATCAACATGTCGTCTACATAAAGACAAACAATGATACATGCGTTTCCAACTGTTTTCCTGTAAACACACTTATCGCATTCATTGATAGTGAATCCATCTTTGATCATGACACTATCAAATTTCTCATGCCATTGTTTAGGAGCCTGCTTTAAACCATATAAGGATTTTACCAATTTACACGCCTTGTGCTCTTGGCCCTTGACTATAAATCCTTCTGGTTGCTCCATATATATCTCTTCATTTAATTCACCATTTAAGAATGCAGTCTTGACATCCATTTGATGGATATCTAAGTTGTGCAATACTGCAATTGCAATTAACATCCGTATGGACGTTATTCTTGTTACTGGTGAATAAGTATCGAAGTAGTCAAGTCCTTCTTTTTGCCGATAACCCTTGGCTACTAATCTAGCCTTGTACTTATCGATAGATCTATCGGGTTTTAATTTTCATTTGAAAATTCACTTACACCCAATTGGTTTACTGCGAGGAGGCAAGTTTACCAATTCCCAAGTATGATTACTTAGTATGGATTCTATTTCGCTATTTATAGCTTCTTTCCACATTTGTGCTTCTGGGGTTGACATAGCCTCTTTAAATGTTTGAGGCTCGCTCTCAATAGCGGATGCTATGAAATCTGGACCAAAAGATTTTGAGATTCTAGATCTCTGACTTCTTCTTGATTCAGTTTCCGCATTTACATTCGGTTCCTCGGAACTTTCGTCCCTGAACGCCATCTCGTGTGTTCTTTTCCCAGAAGTCTTATCTGCTTCCCGTTTGTACGGAAAGATATTTTCAAAGAACACAGCATCTCGAGATTCGATAATCATGTTTACATGAATATCAGGTATTTCTGATTTATGAACCAGAAATTTGTAGGCACTGCTATTCAAGGCATGACCTATGAATATGCAGTCCATAGTTTTTGCTCCCAACTTAGTCTTTTGGGTAATGGTGCCAGCACCTTTGCAAGGCACCCCCACATTTTGAGGTAATGGTAGGAAGGTGTCCTTCCATGCCATAACTCGAATGGTATAGACCAAGTTTCTTGTGGGGTACTCTATTTAGAATATGATTTGCAGTTAATAGAGCTTCCCCCCACAAGTTCTGCGGAGCTCCAGAACTTCCGAGCATGGAATTAACCATCTCCTTCAAAGTTCTGTTCTTCCGTTCAGCAATTCCATTCTGCTGAGGAGTGTATGGTGATGTAGTTTGATGTATTATACCAAAACTAGCACATAACTCACTAAGATCATTTGATTCATATTCTCCGCCTCTATCGAATTTTAGAATCTTGATTTTCTTGTTGAGTTGATTCTCAACTTCGGCTTTATATGTTGTAAACATATTTATTGCCTCATCCTTGCTGTTTAAAAGATACACATAACAGTATCTTGTATAGTCATCGATAAAAGTAATGAAATACTTTTTACCTCTAGTTGGCATAAACTTCAAATCACACAAATCGCTATGAATTAACCCTAAAGGTTCTGTATTTCGATCAATTGAGTGAAATGAATTTTTCGCCAACTTGGCCTCAACACAAACCTCACACTTGCGAATTTCTTCCAAGTTGAGTTTAGGAATATATACCAGATTAGACAAGTTCTTCAAAGACTTGTAATTTACATGCCCTATTTAGCATGCGACAAATTAGGAGACTCAAGCAAATAAACAGAAGAATTTCCTTTATTTATTAGCTTTGGGTATAAATACACGGACTTTTTATCTACCACTGTAACATTGGCTTTAAAAAGTCCACCAACAAGATAACCCTTTCCCACATACATCCCTCCCTTAGTAAGTACAAATTTGTCAGATTCAAAAATAATTCTAAATCCTTTCTTACTAAGTATTGATCTGGAGATCAAATTCTTGCGGATGTCTGGAACATGAAGCACATCGTTAAGAGTAAGCTCTTTCCCCGATGTCCACTTTAGGATGACCTTGCCTTTTCCTTCAACCTTTGAGGAAGCTGAATTACCCATGAATAGCTGCTCATCTTGCTCTAGCCTTTGATATTCTGAGAATAACAATTTCTCCGAGCAGATGTGTCGGGTAGCTCCAGTGTCTACCCACCAATCCTTGTTGTTGGTTGTCAGATTCACTCCTGACACCACAGCTGAAAGGCTTGGAGATTCATGGTTGGTCATGTTCGCCTGTGGTTGGCTCTTCTTATTCTTCTTAAGACGGCTGCGACACTCATTTGCTTTATGACCTTCTTTGTTGCAGATGTAACAGGTCCCTTTGAAGCGCATGTTTCTGTCGTCTTGAGCCTTACCTTTGTACCCCTGGGAAGGCTTCTTCCTCTTCAAGCTTTTGGAAGAAGACGCTTTCCCCTTTGAGTCCTCGATCACATTTGCTTTTGCTTCGTAGGAGTTCTTGCTGCTCCTTTTCTCGGACTTGCGGTTGTCCTCCTCTATATGAAGCCTCACAATGAGATCCTCCAACTTTAGCTCCTTTCTCTTGTGCTTCAGGTAATTCTTGAAGTCTCTCCACGCAGGTGGGAACTTCTCCACAATTGTTGCAACCTGAAAAGTTTCAGGAAGAATCATACCTTCGGCCTCTATTTCGTGCAAGATAAGTTGGAACTCTTACACCTGACTGATGACAGTCTTGCTATCCACTATTTTGTACTCCAGAAATCGTCCTACGACGAACTTCTTGGTACCAGCATCCTCAGTCTTGTATTTCTTGTCAAGACTGGTCTATAACTTCTTTGCCGTAGTGATAGGACTGTAGACATTATAAAGAGAGTCATCCAGTCCATTTAAAACATAATTTCGGCAAAGGAAGTCACCTTGTGTCCAAGCATCGACTGCAAGGACTGAGTCCCGATCAGTTCCGGGTTCTGGTGGATCCTCCTGCAGGAATTTGGCCAGATGAAGAGTGGTCAAGTAGAAGAGCATCTTCTGTTGCCACCTCTTGAATTCTGTGCCGTTAAACTTTCCTGGCTTCTCCGGCTTCGGGTTAGGAAGTGGAGTAGGCATCAAACTTTGGAGCGGTATGCTTGTTGCCTTGCTGGAGCTATCTTGATTTGGCTCAGACATTTTCTGCAAGTTTAAGCAGAACAGAAGTAAGAAACGCTAATTGTCTTAAGAATGTTGGGTATTCTGCTTAACAAGAATCAATCTGACAACTAATCAAGATCACTGAGATATCAACAATCTAATTGGCCAGGTCGGCAAATATCAGGTGGGAGGTTTTCCGTTCAATAGAACGTTCCTTAATTTAAGAACCACCTTTCAATTTTCTTCCTTGGTTAAAGCACCAATTAGACTGAATCTAAGTCAGTTTCGATATACTGTAAAGTATATCCCCTGTATAAAGGATTTAATCCACTTATACAGTATTTAGAGTGAGGTACGCTTAGAGCGAATCTCCTTAAGACAATTACGTCCCCCGCACCGGTGCTAATGGGATAATGGACGCTGGTCTCCCAAGATACAACACTCTTTCACGGTATTGGATAGCACTACCAAATCACCGTACGGTCGAACCGTAGTCAACCAGTACCTTCACAGGATCTTTAAAGCAGCGGTACAAGGACAAATTTCAAACGAATATTTGCCTTTACTCTCTGGAGGAACACCCACTGTTGAGGACGAAGGAAGGTTGAAGAATATTATTTCTTCAGAAGTACCAGATTCAGACAATAATTCTTATAAAAGAATCTGTTGAATTTTCTGATTCCTTTTTCAGAACAATTTGACAGAATCTCCTTTTAGGAAGTCGCTTCGGATTCCCACTTCACGCTGGAAGTCGCGGATTCCCACTTCAGGCTGGAAGTCGCTTTCACGCTGAAGCCCAGTTCAGAACTTAATTCAGAACTTTAGAGAGAGAAAGAGAGAGATCTTTCTGTTTTTCGGTGTGTCTGAGAATGAACCTCTGGAGCGCTATTTATAGTGCTCCGGAGGGTATTCTCGTCCGCCAAAAGTCAACAGTTGCGACGGTTCGGACAGAACCGTCGCAACCGCCCAACCGCACGGTCGGTTTTCCGACAGCGGTTGGCGAACGGTTCGGATCCGTTCGCGCGGACACCCGTTGGCGGGCTGGAGCGGATTGGGTAGTGGAGTGGAGCGGATCTGTTCGGCCCATACCCTGAGACTCGATTCAAAAAGAACCAGTCCAGGTAGGGAACCCGAACTCAGACTCAAGCCCGAGCCCCGGCGCAGGCCGCCGCCAGCGGCGTCGCGCGCACGCACGTGCGAGCATAGTTCCCTCCTTTTCGCGCGCGAAAACTCCAAGTACCCAAAGGGCACGCCCTTGTTCTCAATTTTCTCTATTTATACATCACAAGTTTCCATCCCACGGCCAATGTGGGACTAAATGCTTGTAGCTAACTTTAGTCCTATTTGGCTTTGAATTAGGCAATCTTTGGACTTGAATATCTCATTCATTCGAAGTCGGAATTGAACATGTGAATATACCACGTTCATCCCCAATGGAAGGAGAACACACTCCAACCATCATCCAGTTGATTCGATCAACGGATCTCGCCATAATTCAGCTCGAAGATTCATATACATATTCTTCAATTCCAACACTTACTAGTAAAGGCTCAAAGTTGTATTTTTTATTTTATCAGAGCTTTATTGGTTCTACTCTTATTAAGAGAACAAACTCTTCTTGTAATAGCTTGTTGTGAGAATATCCATCCGCTTGGGAAGTCAGTTCAGTTCATGTGTGTGAGCGACATACACATATTATAAGAGAACTGATCTCATGTTGACACGTAAGATTGACGCTCTTATAATATTATAAGAGGTTCAAAAACTTTAAAGTTTTGTATCACTGAGACCCGACATCTTATCCACGTGTCAACGCTGAATTGACCCTCTTATAATATGTGTGTGTGACTCACACATGTGAGCCAAATCTCTTGGGAAGTGGGTTGATAATATGTCTACACTTCTACCCAAAATGAAAGTGAATTGTAAGATCTAGACTTCTACGCAGAAGAAAGTCAAAGTCTAAGTTTCTACCTGGAAAGAAAGACACCAAAAGAGATTGGTTGAAATCTTATACATGAGGCCTTTAGGTAGTGAAGTATGACGGTTGGTGACCGAATCACTATACATCGCGTGTCAACTCTCATCGTACTATCTCTCTCACTTTCCCTCTCCCTCTCTTTTATTTAATTGCTTATTGGTATTTGACTGTTATTGTTTACTTGTGATTATTAGTGCTTTTTGAGAAAACAAATATAAAGTAATTGTTAAAACTGTATTCACATTTTAATATATTTACTAAGTATTAGGTTTAGGGGTTATATATTATTCTTAACAAATATTCTTGCCCTCCTGCAAGAAATTATTGAGCATGATGCATCTATGGAGTTCCAAAATTCCATTAGATCCAGTAATATTTTGTTTATTTGCTGTTAGAATCATTTTTGAGTAGCTGAGATGCTCATAGTTGGTCGGTGTTAGATATAGTAAAGTATTAAGTAATTAATTATATTATAAAATTACAAAATTATTTAGTCATAGAGACCGAGTGGTATTACGACTTGATTTTGTTTTGGGTCATATAAGAAGAGAAGTGCTATTAGTAATTCTTCAAGAGTCGATTACCTTTGTAAATTTTTATCAATAATAAGTATAATTCCTAAAGTTTTAGTTAATTAATTGTTATACTTTTTTCCTAAATTGCTTAATATTAAGTTGGATTTTGGATATATAATCAGATCACAACCTAAATAGCTCAAGCTTTTAGGTCCTGTGACTGTCAGGTAATTATAGTCTAATAAACCCTTCTCACCTTAGCAAATTATGTGCATAAGAAGGCCAAAAGTCATTGCTGTGAACAATTGAGCATAAAGACCATAAAGAAGCTACTCTCAAGAGAAGGAAGTTCACAAGCAAATAGCTACAGGCTAAAAACATATTTGTTATGGAATTTAAGCATAAAACATATGACAGAATTTTTAAAAAAATAATCCTTACCTGTGCTTTTTTTTTAATCCAGGGTGTTGCTGATATCAATCTCTGTCAACCAAATAGGAAGCTTCAGTGTGGCTAACTTATGCAACACAGCCCTCATCAGAGGAAAGTTCAGTTTAGTGAAGTGCCCCCTCCAGTCCAATCCCCTCCAATATAGCTCCCCCATTCTTCAACTCTTTTAACCTTGAGACATACGAATCCACTGTGGAATTCACATCCTCACAAGTCTCCACAACATTAAAATCATTCATGAACAAGGTAGCTCGTGGGTCAGCATTCTGCGCCGTGTCAAAAAATTCTAATGTAGCATTAGGTCCAAGGCGCTCCTCGTAGAAATCAAAATGAAGCATCTCGTTGCTCACATCCCAATGCATGAACTCTCCTTTGTATCTTGACATCAGGCTCTCGATGCGAGAACTGACAGCGGAGCTTAAGGCATCTGTGGTGAGGTTGCGAACCCAGGCTGTGGTATACTTTGGGTCCTCCCAACAGATGTTGTGACCCCGGACCAGAATCTGGTTAGAATGGATGAAGTCAAGCATTTGGTCAGCTAGAGTGTAGTTTAGCTTGCCTTGCTCAGGCTCTGTCGCGTGCCACTTGAGTTCGTTCTCAAAGACTGCAGCATTGAACCGGTCGATGAACCAAGCCTGAAGGGAGTTAGCATCGGTATCGTATTTTGTGGCAAAATATAACAAGAAGCTAGAGAGTAATCTGAGTCTGCACTTGAGTAGTCCCAAATTGGTTCAGCTTTCTATATCAGAATTGGTTTGTTTGATGATCATTTAATATTTCATCATCTAATTTTGTACAAAATAATAGAAGGCATTAGTCATATAGGTTTTAACGAAATGTAGAATCATCTTTGCAATGTGAGTAGGCTGCATATATCCATCCATCCATATGTAACCTGGCTTCATGTAACAAAATTAGGTGTTAATTTTGTTTTATGATCTATACTCATCATTGACTGATGTAAATTTGATGGTCTCTGGAACCATCAGAAGAACAATAATGCTTCCACCACCAACCCCTGGCTTTTTAAGGGTAGTAGAGTTGATTACCTGTAAGCAGAGTTCCCTATGATGGTTTTGGCTATTGCAGAACCAAAAGGGGAGTCTTTAGATAGTTGCTGGGCCGAGACGGATGCTCCACCGAGACGGATGCTCCACTGAATGGCAACTGCGCGCTTTCACTTCTGCATCACGTATTCCAACAACAGTAACTATATGTCGCATCTGGCCAAACTACTTGAAGTGGAAGAGGGAGTAGCAGCAGAGTATTACCGTTCGTATAGTTTCTTGTTGGTGCTTCTCCCACTGCTCAACTGAGAAGGGCTGTAAAGAAGCACTTCTCACCGAGATATCAATAGGATTGTTTTCTGTCATCTGTACAGGAAAAAATGAAATTGGTTTGCTGAGTAAATTTAACATGTACTATTTAAATGTGATGAGAAGTTCTGGATAACCTCGAAAAAGAGGAGTGGCGCTTTAGAGTATGAGTCAAGTACAAAACCTCCCTTGAGAAAGGACCAGCGGCCACTCTTCGCCACCACTGTCCCTATGCATTTCAATGTCGAATTATCTGCGGATAGTCTTGCATTCAGTAGAGCTGATTCGCCTCCTTTGATTTTCACCCAACCTGTCAACGATGATCTCAGTGAGATTTGTACTAGGATGCACTTGTAGGAAGAGAGAGGAAGTCGAGGAAGTTGACGAGGACAAGGGGCCAAAGAAGAAGAAGAAGAAGAAGAAGAAGAAGCAGCAGCACGGTCGACCGGGCGGTCGACCGTTGTGCACCAACGTGCACAGGGCTGCAGCGGTCGACCGCAGAAGGAGAGCGGTCGACCGCCCCGGTCGACCGACTGAAAGTGCTTAACTCTCGGTTAGGCACGGTCGACCGGCACGGTCGACCGGTGCCTGGGTCGGTCGACTGACCGGTCGACCGACAGACGGATTCAGACTGTTTCGAGAAAGTTGCTGAATTGAAAATCAGCCCAAATTGGAAGCTGATTCCTAGGGTTTCCTTGGGTATATGAGAGAGGCAGAGCTCTCTTCATATGTAATGCTTGTAATACTTGTATTGATTATCAAATCAATAGAAATCTCTCTTCCTTGCCCCGAGGACGTAGGCAAAATTGACCGAACCTCGTTAAATCTGGTGTTTGTGTTCTTCTCATTGCTTAATTGTTATTTGATGTTGGTGGTACTTCTATAGTGCATCTAGGGCTTCAGATTTCCTCTACGTGGTTGTTATTTCTGCGCACAACAAGTGGTATCAGAGCATCCCAGATTCGTCGTGGGATCATTTGGCAATTCGAAGGGCATCGGTTGCTGATTTGGTGGAGATCGTGTGTCGATCTCATATCAGCGTTGGGTCTGTTCGTGGGATCGTGTGTCAATCTCAGAACAGCGCGTGAAGTGCTCAAGGAATCAGTAGAGGAGTAGATCTAGTCAGAAACTCATCTAGGGTTTCGCGAGGAAGTAAAAATATGATCTTTATCAAAGTTGCTTATCTAACTCCTTTGGTTTTTCGCATTACATAGAGGATCTAGTCAAAGAGATGGCAGAAGAAAGTACATCTGTGAGGACCATGAACTCTCATCCAAGGATTGACGTGGTGAAATTCAATGGCACTAATAATTTGGCATGTGGAGGTGCGAGGTGATGAATGCGTTGAATGCATCGAACCTTGAAAATACTCTACGTCTGGAAAAGAAACGAAGCACAACCACTGAAGAAGAGTGAGAGAAGATGAACCGATCAGCGTGTGGCTTAATCAGATCGTGTCTAACACAAGACATCAAATACCTTGTGTTACACGAAACATCTGTGAGACAGTTGTGGGAGATCCTTGAAAGAAAGTATCTGACCAAGAGTATTGAATCCAAATTACAGCTGAAAAGCAAGCTGTACGGGGTTCAGATGAAGAAAGGATGCTCCGTGAATGAACATCTGAATCGCTACACGAAGCTTCTTACGGATTTGGTCAATGTGGATGTCAAGGTAGATGAAGAAGACAAAGCGGTAATCCTCTTGAACTCTCTTCCTGCAGAAGAGTATGAGACGTTTACCTTAACCTTCATAAATGGTAGACAGTCCCTTGATTATCATGAAGTGTCGTCTGCTTTGGCTAATTATGAGACGAGGAGAAAGGAAAGACAGCCTTCTCAGGCAAGCTCATCAGCAGAGGCGCTAGCAGTAAGAGGCAGGGGTTCATACAGGAAGGGCAAAGATGATAGAGGGAGATCGAAGTCCAGGCCAGGTTATCGAGATCTGAATAAGAACCAGTGTGCCTTCTGCAGAGAGTTAGGGCACTGGAAAGTAGACTGTCCAAAGGCCAAAGGGAAGAAGGAGTCTAAGACTGAGGCAAATCTTGCAAAGGTGGTCAGTACTCAGAGCAGTACCTCACAGGCAGGTGGATCAGACTCGGACTCGTCGGTTTTCTCATTCTCTGTCACTACTCCCATCATTGGCTACTCAGGAGAAAATGAGTGGATATTGGATACTGGTGCTACATACCATGTATGCCCGAATAGGGATTAATTTTCTAGCTTTGAGAAGCTGGAGGGATGTTCAGTCGTTATGGACGATGATCATCCATGTATCATGGAGGGTGTAGGAACAATCCAAATCAAGATGTTTGATGGGATGATAAGGGAACTGAAGGAAGTAAGGTATGTACCTCAACTGAAGAGAAACCTAATCTCTGTTGGAGCTTTGGAGGCATTGGGCCTTGTGGTGTCAATAAAGGAAGGAGTCCTTAAGATGACCAAAGGCTCGATGGTGGTATTGAAGGTCGTTCGCAGGAACAATCTTTACTACTTGAATGGTAGTACTGTTACAGGACAAGTGGCGGCTTCTACTGATTCAGATGAAGACTCAACCAGGCTATGGCATATGAGGCTGGGACACGCAGAAGAAAAGTCTTTGCAAACTCTTGCAAGACAAGAAGTTTTGAAACGTGCCCGAACCTGCAAGTTGGAATTTTGTGAACATTGTATCATCGGAAAGAAGACCAAGGTGAAGTTCGGCACAGCAACACATTGCACCAAGGGGATTCTGGACTATATTCACACTGACGTTTGGGGACCTACCAAGACTGCATCAATTGGAGGTAACTATTACTTTGTGTCGTTTATTGATGATTATTCTAGGCGTTGTTGGGTATATACCATGAGACACAAAGGAGAAGTCCTAGAATTGTTTGTGAAGTGGAAGAAGAACTTGGAGAGAAGTACGGAAAGGAAAATCAAGGTCCTCCGTTCAGATAATGGGGGAGAATATAAGTCCGATCCTTTCCTTCAGCTATGTCTTGATGAGGGCATAGAGAGACACTTCACAGTGAGGGAGACACCGCAACAGAACGGGATAGCAGAAAGGATGAACATGACTTTGCTAGAGAAGGTCCGTTGTATGTTGTCCAATGTCAGTTTATCGAAGAACTTCTGAGCTGAGGCTTTAGCATACGCATGCTACCTTGTTAACAGTTGCCTTCGTCTGCGATTGGGGGGGGAAACTCCTCTCGAGGTTTGGTCAGAAAAACCAGCTGCTGATTATGATTTGCTAAGGGTGTTTGGTTGTCCAGCCTATTATCATGTCAAAGAAGATAAGCTAGACCCAAGAGCAAAAAAGGGCTTGTTCATCGACTTCAAGAAGGGAATCAAAGGATTCAAGATCTGAGATTCTACGGACAGGAGTTTCTTTTCAGCAGGGATGTCACTTTTGATGAGGCTTCTATGTTGAAGCCTAAGGTCTCTCAGCAGGTGGAGACTAGCAAGACCAAAGATGTATCGCAGCAGGTGGAGAATGATGCTAATCCACTATCTCTAGAAAGTTCAGCATCGGTGAGAATCATACCTAGGGTGATACAGGGTAATGATCAAGCAGATGAGGAAGATGCTGACGATGAAGAGGGTCAAGAAAAGGTCATGGGTAATGTTCCTGACTCTATTACAGTTGGAAGATCGAGGAGAAACACACGGAAATCAGGTTGGCTCACTACAGATATGGTCGTGGCTTATGCACTTCCGATCGTTGAGGAGGCTATTTCGTCCACCTTCAGAGAAGCTGAAATCAGTTCAGAGTCGAAGATGTGGAAAGCTGCCATGGAAGAAGAGATGAAGTCTCTTTACAAGAACGACACTTGGGAACTCACAAGGTTGCCCAAAGGAAGAAGGTGATAGGCTGTAAGTGGGTGTATGCAAAGAAGCAGGGATCTCTCAAAGAAGATATGGTGCGCTACAAGGCCAGATTGGTAGCAAAAGGCTATGCTCAAAGGGAAGGAATTGACTACAATGAGGTATTTTCTCCTATTGTCAAGCATTCGTCAATTCGCATCTTATTAGCTCTTGTGGCACAGTACGAGTTGGACCTTGATCAGCTCGATGTAAAGACCGCCTTTCTCCATGGCGATCTGGATGAAGAGATCTACATGTCTCAGCCGACAGGGTTCAAGACTGCAGGGAAAGAAGATATGGTGTGTAAGCTGAAGAAGTCGCTGTATGGGTTAAAACAGTCTCCTAGACAGTGGTACAAGCTGTTCGACAGATTCATTAGAGGAAAGAGGTACACATAAAGTCACTATGACCCATGTGTGTATTACAACAAACTACCGACAGGGGAGTATATCTATTTACTATTGTATGTAGATGATATGCTTATTGCTTCAAAGTCTAAATCTGCAATTGATACATTGAAGAGGGACTTATCTTCTGAGTTTGAGATGAAGGATCTTGGTGAAGTAAAGAAGGTGCTAGGCATGAAAATTACACGAAACCGAAGAGTTGGCAAGGTGAGCTTGACACAGAAGGGGTATTTGCAAAAGGTACTTCAGAGGTTCAATATCGGCGAGGATACGAAATCTATAAGTACACCACTGGCTCCTCATTTCAAGTTATCTGCCATGATGTCTCCAAAGACTGTTGAAGAACGTGAGTACATGACTCACGTCCCATATGCTAGCGCAGTTGGTAGTCTTATGTATGCTATGGTGTGTACAAGACCAGATCTGTCACAAGCTGTCTCTATGGTCAGTAGATATATGCATGATCCAGGACAGGGTCATTGGTGTAAATCACCTAGAGGGGGGGTGAATAGGTGATGATGCTAATTTAGAAACTAAATGCGCTAAATGCGGAAGCTTAAAAGAAATTTGCAATCACACTTAATACAACACACAAGTGTAGCCGAATTCCCCGTGAAGGGCTCTGAACTAACTCCTCTTGATTCCCCTAGATATGGGTTGAGGTGCTATATGAAGCTCTTGTGGTTAAGTATAAGTGAGGCACACACAAACAACCAAGCATATAAGATGAATAGGCAATATGAAATAATGCAAGGCACAACACAAGCAAATATGATATGATACTAAGAATGATACTATGCACAAATGTAAAGAGAGAGAGATTAGAGACAAGTGGATCAAACGCAAACACAAAGATATGTTCCGAGGTTCGAGCCCCTAGCTCTACGTCCCCGCCTTCACCGAGAAGGATTTCTAATCCACTAAAGGAGTACCGAACTCCTCTCTCAACCTTACAATGCCACCGAGGCAATACAACAACAATCCACCTCTACCGAAGAGGGATAAGGCCCGTAGCCAACAATAAACACAATCACCTCTACCGAAGAGGGATCCAAACCAATACCACTCCGATCAACCTCTACCAAAGAGGGATACACAAACACAAGGAGGGTTTACAACAAGTAGTTACAAAGACCACAAACTATCTCTTTTCCACAAAATAAAGATCCTATAGAATAGGATAGAAGATATAGCTCAAGTGTGGAAAAACAAAGTGTTTTGATCAAAGAAAATCTCTTGGGAAAATACCAAATTGATATAGAAATGAAGAACAATAAAACAATTTCTCAAAAACCTATTTCCTTTGAAAATAACAAAACACTTAAAACAAATAGATGAAGCTTTTTGGCACTTAAAACTCTTTTGAAAACTTGTAAAAACACTTCAGAAAAGTAAGAATTTTTGTTCTTGAAAATCTTAGCTAAAACCCTAAAGAGATGGGGTATTTATAGTCCAAACAGAAAACTAGCCGTTAGGCTGATCTGGCAGCCTGACAGGCTTGCGGTCGACCGCCCGGTCGACCGCCAACGGTCGAAAAATGACCGTTGGGGGCATCCGGTCGACCGTCCGGCCGACCGCCCAGATAAAGAGAGCAAAGCTCTCTGGTCCGGTCGGCCGCCCGGCCGACCGTCCCTGTGTCTGCCAAACGTGCACAAGCTTGTGCACGTCGGTCGACCGCAAGGGTCGACTGGCCTTTGGTGCGGTCGACCCGTGCGGTCGACCGACCTGGCCTGTCAGCCACAGTCTGGGTCAGAAAACTGGTTTTAAAAATATTTCTAAAAATCCTTTAAGTCTTTGTAAAAATACCCAAAATAGTTTTATCATTTTGCATTGATACATAAACATGTGATAAAAGTTTAGCTCAAATATCAAGCATATAAAACTATTTTTGTATTTAAACATTTTTACCAAAAACCAAAACTTGTATTTTATCAAACTTGGATTTTTTAACACATGAATAGGAAAGTCAAAATAAGTTTGTATAAGAAGTTTAAGCATGCATGTATAGAAAGAATACATCTACTATACATAACCAATTAACTTGTTTTGATCAATCTATTCATGAAAACAAATATTGGTTAAATCAAAACCGAAAAACTAATATCCAAACATAAAACGTGTGTGTTGTGCACTTGAGCATATCAACTATTCTTATCTTTACAAATGGATCTAAACACACTAAACTCTAGGATACCTAAGTCTTCTTGACGATCTTCCATCTTCAAGTCGACTCGGTCTAAACACCGTGATCCAATGAGCATGGCTATGTATCATCTTGACGCTCGGGCTCGGGAATCACCATGTGAAAGCTTCCAAACTCCTCCTTTTGAAGCAATCACCAACTAATATCTTGCTTAATGATCTGAAACTAAAATCACAAGATTATTAGTAAACATAACTACATGAGTTAATCATCATCAAAACTAGAGAGGAAGGCCTCCGGGCCAACAATCTGCCCTTTTTGATGATGACAAAACTCATGGAGTTATATATGCATGGATTAAAGTTAAGCTTCAAAGAAGCTCCCCCTTAACTCATGCATAAACGAATAAATATAAAGAATATGCAATGAAGGCTCTTAAACATGAATGCATAGAAATGCATAAACAATAAAAAGGTTCTAGATACACAATGAAATGTTCAAAATAAAACATGCTCTACATACTAATTAAAATTAAACTAAATTAAACTTAATATATGCAAAACATAAACATGCATATATAAAACTCAACCAAACTCAAAGTCTTTCTCCCCCTTTTTGTCAATCATCAACAAAGGGGTAAAAATCAAAACAAAACAAAATCTTCTCCCCCTTTTTAATACAAAGAAACAATCATCAATAAGGGGTAAGTAAAGACAATGTTCTCCCCTTTTTGTCTAAAACAAAAACAAAACCAAATAGGGGTGACAATCAATTAAGGTATCAATTTAAAATATGTCAAAGTAGTATCTTGATACCAATTGAAAGTAAACATAGATCAATAAATAAATGGTATATGCGATATACATTCATGAAGAGGAAGATGTGAAGCTTCCCTACATAGATACATTACATGAAGGAGGGATGACAAGCCCAAATTCACATAACATACACTATGTAATGTATAAGAGGAGATGTGAAACTCCCCTACACACGTGTACCACATAAAGAAGAGATTGTCAAGCTCTTCAATACAAGATACACTCATCATGAATCTATATGTAGAAGAGATGTTAAGCTCTCCTTACATATAGGCAATATAAATCAAAACTTTTGTATTTAATTTTTTTAAAAAACAAATTTTGAGATACCAAATTTTAAAAATATTCAAATAAACATCTTGATATCAAAAGAGTGTATTTTTCTTTTTAAGGTATATGATATCAATTTTATTTTCTATCATAAAGTAAGGGAGTGGAAATACAAATACCAATTATAAACATGAAAATCGAATTTTCTCCCCCTTTATGAAATACCAACAAAAAAAATGCATAGGCTTGAAATAAGATACCAATTAAAAATTGAATCAATTGAAACAAAGTTAAAACTCAAGCTTAGCATAAACACAAACATATATATGTATGAAAAATAGATACCAATTGAAATTGATATTCTTTGAAATGCAAGCATATATATATATACAAACATATATGAGTATACAAGAAAGGTCAAAATTGATACCAATTGAAAGAATTCAATGATACCAATTGAAACAACAATAAGATCAAATGTATATCTCATATAGCTACCACCCAACCATGTTCAAGTTTAAAATGATTTTCAATATAAAGCATACATGAGCATGATCTCCCATCCAACCACCCATTGATGGTAGGGGTTTTCAAAAATAGATTTGAAGATTATTATATGTTTGAAAACATCTACCAAAATGAAGAATATCGCAACTAGTTATATGTAAAATTTGTAAACTAGTACGAAATCCTTCAAGTAAGGAATAAACAAAATTATTTTTCATGAAAACATGAAATTCACAAAATAGTCAACACTCATAATCAATTAAGTATAAATATGACTCATGAAAACAAACACATGAGTAAACAATAAATGTGAGTGTACAAATAAAATGTGAATATCATAATCATGAAAGATGTTCAATTAAGCTCAATTAATTCCTTGAAACAAGAAAACATGAAAATCATCAAAACTATTTAATCTTCAAGGTATATGTATGTCCTATACAAATTAAAGTATACATACATATCCAAACACAACGAGTCCACAAAGATATATGCATAAAGGCATGTGGCTCAACAGGATGTATATGTATAAACAATAATTTGGATAAAACAGACATATACATGAAGTTAAATATAAACACAAAAACATGAAACAAATTCAAGAATGAGAATACAAGTTTAAAATGCATGGATCATCAAAACTAGACTATACTAGCACATCTAATGGGTTCAAATAAGCATTCAAGCTCAAACATATATAGATTTATTTGTGGCCCACTATATGCACAAGTATATACCAAGTTTTAATGAAAACTAACATCTAAATATATAATCAAATCATTAGGCATAAAACAAGATGTAAATCAACATGAAAAACATAAACATGATTATTATGCAAATCCACATGTTATTAGATCTATGATAAACATGATAGCTAAACAAAGGAGAGAACACAAAATAATGATCCATATTAAATATGGATGTCTCAAAGGCTATACATGCATGTCAATGGTCTAATAATCATGGCATTTTCATAATAATCTCAAACATCAAACATGCTAATAATGAATAAAATGAAATGCATGTAAATAATAATTAGGAGTTAGGAATCGTTACCAAAAACCTAGAAGGCAACTTTCCTTGTCTCCAAAACATGGCGGTCCTCTCCACCAAACTCCCTTGAAAGTGATGCATCCAAATGATCTCCTTTTAAGTACGGAACACATCCACTCCAAGGTACGGCTACTCTCACGTCATGCGAGAGCCCACACCTACATCATAAACAAGAGGGGTGGTCTTTAGTACCTACAACTTTTTGGGTCCATGGGGATTAGTACCATTCCTAACCCAAACAAACTTATTTGCTAAATTAGAAATATGTATACGATCATAGCAAAATTTAGCAAGGTGGCCCTTACGTCCACAATGTGTACAAGTGTACACATGAGCATACATAGTGTGATGGTGTCCGTGAGGAGCATGTGTATGCCGTGGAGGGTGTGCATGAATAATAGATGGAACTTGTTTCTTTCGAAACAAAGATTCCAAACGTGTATGGCTCACAACACATTGGCTCAAAGTGTAGCCCAAACAATCAACACTCTTGTTTAAAACATTTATATCATTTTTAATCAAGGAAGAAGTGGAGCATGCAAGGGGTGATCTAGGTGAAATTACCCTAGCATGGCAAACATGAGAAACAATATCATTTTTCAAAGATTTATTTTTATTTAAACAAATTTCTAATTCTTTTGAAATAAAATCAATTTCATTTTTCAAAATATTGTTATCTCTTAAAATAGAATCTACTTTAGAAGATAAAACCTCATTATTTTTCAAAACAACATGGCAATCATTTTTAGATTTTAAAAACTCATTTTCTTTAAGTGCAAGATCTAGTTGAGATCTCAATGAATACCTCTCATTATAGACCTCAACCTTCTCTTGCAAAACATTGTTAAGTCTAGAATGCAAACTCTTATTTCTTTTTCAATTCCTAGACTTTTCTTTTTCAAAATCTTATATTTTTCAATTAATTTTTCACAAACAATTGAGAGTTCTTCATTCAAAGCATGGGCATCAACAAATTCATCACATGAAGAACTAGCACTATCTAGTTGAGTATCCGAGTGTACCTCAAGGGAGTCATTCCCTTGGATCATATAGCATTATTGTGGCTCGAATTCATCTCCACTAGATTCTTCCTCCGGTTGGATTGGCACTTGAAGCTTGGAGGTGGTGGTTGTCAACATATTTCACACTGCAAATGCGGAATCAAAGTTAGAAGCAAGCATAAGATATTCTTTTGAAAGCATGCTTCTAATGGCCTCAAGGGCTTGTGCATTGGCCCCTATATGCTTGCTATCACTAAGGTAGGATTCCTTGGTAATGGCAAGTTGAACCTTATAACCTAGGATTTGTAGGTAAATGGACATCCTAGTCTTCCAAATAAGAATGTTGGAAGGGTCAAACATAGGTGGGGTCATGAAGTCCATGGATGTAAACTATATGTGTGCAAACAAGCAAATGCAAATAAGATTAGCAAACAAGGATCTCACTCCTAGGATGTTAAGCCTAAGTATCAGGAGCGTAGGCTCTGATACCAATTGTAAATCACCTAGAGGGGGTGAATAGGTGATGATGCTAATCTAGAAACTAAATGCGCTAAATGCGGAAGCTTAAAACAAATTTGCAATCACACTTAATACAACACACAAGTGTAGCTGAATTCCCCGTGAAGGGCTCTGGACTAACTCCTCTTGATTCTCCTAGATATGGGTTGAGGTGCTATATGAAGCTCTTGTGGTTAAGTATAAGTGAGGCACACACAAAGAACCAAGCATATAAGATGAATAGGCAATATGAAATAATGCAAGGCACAACACAAGCAAATATGATATGATACTAAGAATGATGCTATGCACAAATGTAAAGAGAGAGAGATTAGAGACAAGTGGATCAAACGCAAACACAAAGATATGTTCCGAGGTTCGAGCCCCTAACTCTACGTCCCCGCCTTCACCGAGAAGGATTTCTAATCCACTAAAGGAGTACCGAACTCCTCTCTCAACCTTACAATGTCACCGAGGCAATACAACCACAATCCACCTCTACCGAAGAGGGATAAGGCCCGTAGCCAACAACAAACACAATCACCTCTACCGAAGAGGGATCCAAACCAATACCTGTAACGGACCCAGAAAAATAAATCCTCAATTTACATAACATCCACTTATACCGACCGATTATGAAAATCATTTCCACTTTCTTAAAAATTTCAGCAGCACCTCCTTTGAAATTACTGGTCGGATATGATATCCGATACAAGTATGATAATTTCGGCTAACATTGGCCTACTTATTTTCAATCCAACCATATAACTGAATTCAAAATCATCCACACAATCATGAAAGTATTTCAGCTTGACATCGCCTACTTAAGGAGAAACATAACAACATAAACTCTAGAGTTTCTCTCTCGGCATCATAGAGTTTCAGAAATAATAACTTTCAACTTCTCATGGGCATCAAATTGATAATACACCTCTTGTTACCACAACCCAGTAAAGATATCTCACATATCAACTAGAATTGAAACCACTACAAAGGTTCTTTATATATATATGGGTATGTACAAGATTAATAATCTATCCCAAGACCCACATGTATCATCCACAAACACAAATGTTCCAAAATACAAGGGATGGATCGATTCAGAACGAACCTTGCGCAGCATAGCCCTGACCCCTGCCTTCGAGCAACCTGCAATATACCAGTCTGTGGGGGGGGTGAGCTCGACAGCTCAGAGAGTAAGGTAGGAAATAAATCAAGAAATGATAATATCTCAATGAGAGCATAAATATTCACGCAATAAGAGAAATCTGAAACAGTAAGAAGTTAAGGAATCAGTGGCATCCCATAATTTTAAAAACAAGACCCCAATCTCTTTAATTTCTGAGGACGATCAGACTCTTATGATCGTACTCCCCAATTTCTTTCTTGAATTTTCATCTTTATGTGTGATAAGGTCTATGAGTTACATAAACAAACTCTCTCGTCTTATGTGTACATAGTGTGTATTACTCACGTGCCTTGTATTCCACGCTATAATACACTAACCACCAGAGTTATGCCATAAACCTAGTTTATGCA
The DNA here is from genome assembly GCA_038442645.1 of Agave tequilana. Lineage (NCBI taxonomy): Eukaryota > Viridiplantae > Streptophyta > Magnoliopsida > Asparagales > Asparagaceae > Agave > Agave tequilana. The sequence continues at coordinate 9,993 of JAVJIF010006808.1, read as the reverse complement.
TTCAAATAATACTTACATCACAAGCCATAATTATAGAACATACAATCATATCATATTTCTCATTATGCAATAACGCATCACACTTCAAGTAATGCACGGATTCACATGTACACTTTCACCCAATATATGGTATTCATTTCAATCAGCTAAACTTGTATTCTGATGTTTTCATCGTCATATACGATAAAACATCCAACATACCCCTAGTGTCACACACACACACACACACACACATTTGTATCACACATAACCATTCATTCTCAATCATTTGTAAGGATGCAATTATATGTATATCATAGCACCGTCTTCGCACTCCGCCTGTGCCATACAGGTCCCTTCCTCCCAACATGATATATAGCACCGTCTTCGCACTCCGCCCGTGCCATACGGGTCCCTTCCTCCCAACATGATATATAGCACCGTCTTCGCACTCCGCCCGTGCCATACGGGTCCCTTCCTCCCGACATATGTATATATATAGCACCGTCTTCGCACTCCGCCCGTGAAATACGGGTCCCTTCCTCCGTAACACAATGTGTACATACATAACAGCACCATATCAGTGCATTCAATTTCATAAGATTCATAGATCATGCACACCATTTCTTATATAAAAACAATCATACTCTCAATTAATGTTTATCTATTAGACTGTATTCTTATAGGAATATTCACGCAAATTGCTTAATCAGAACATGTCACCCATGTATATTATGTACATAAAATCAAGTGATATACACCCATCATATTCATATCATTCATAATGATTTCTATTCAGTAAGACACATGCCAACGCCCTTGTACACCATATTCCCAAATTCTATATTAAATGCAACACTTATTACACAAGATTGTGTTCAGTTCTAAGCATATCTGACTATCCCTTTAATGGTGAACATGAATTAATTATTGGCTCAGTGTCTAATACTCGCAAGACTACCCACATTTAGTGTAAGTACTAATTTACCGCAATAAACCCTCCTTCGACCATAAGATGGTGAAGCTATCCCTTTATTCTTGTAACATGGTATATGTGTGTAGATATATAATATGGGTGCTTTCTATGTGATGCTCTAAATGTATTTGAATAGAGGAACGACCATGTTCACATGGTTTACACATGCATAACGACCAGATAGTACATATGTATATATGCCACATACTCATATTTCTCACTTTCAAATCTTCATATACGAGATTTCAAAACATTCATTATTACGCCCATTAAAGTTGATCATCGTCTCAGATAATCGGTTTATCCCCTTATCTAGAATAATGTGACGCCACAATTACTCTTTAACCCCTGACGTAAATCAAGACATTATACTCAAAAGAGAAAGGAATTCAATAAGAATTGAGAAGATATAACACATACGATTAAAAGTGTTTATTTCAAGTATATCATAAGTTTGGTTACCTTATGGGGCACATGCTAACTGTATGCAAAAGTATTACTTGCACCAACATCCAGGCTAAATGGATGGGTAAGTTGAGACTCACTAGATTCCTGCCAGTATTGAACTTGATACTGACAAACCTATCACCCTGACTTCTCAATCTTTAATATTACAATAAGAAAATCTTTCCTTTCAATTAGTATGCATGTTCACTCATCTATTAGTCTATTGTCCATACAATTTAGTGCTGGCCGTTAACTTGACCATTTATCAGCGAATTACAACTGATCGGTCTATCATCCTTACCATTAACTTTCGGCGCTTCAGAAATTTCTACTGACTATGTGCCAATAAATACTCTATTCACAGTCCAGTTACTAGGCCACCTAAGCAATTACGTGTTAGGATGAAATATATCTTTTGAAGTCCATAACACGATAATTCCTTATTTCTGGTAAAATTAAAGTAATCTGAGTCTGAGGATAATCACCAGCACACTGAGTGTACGTGCAACCTCTTATGAGACATTATTTTAAAGGGTCGGCATTTAAATAAATAAGTATGACACACCTGTGTTCATAACATGCGTTACTGAAGAAAAGTGTTTAGTTCTAACTCAGCACAACATGCCTACATATAAATTTCAATAGATTTCCCCTAGATCCATCTAATTATGTTTCATCGGATTTGACCCCCAGGACAATCAAAGATGATTTGATTGTAACTTCTACTTTTGATATTAGAATGACACAAAGGGACTTCCCTTAAAACTTAGATTTACTGATCTTTCTAGTAATATATTATACGACCCACTTAATTCGCACGAATAGCTGAAATAAACAAAAAATCATTTAGACATCTAAATTCTGCAACTTTGCACTTTCGACTAGTTGTCATGTTTCAGTGACAATTCCCAGCACAGACATTAGATTAGGACACCGTAAGAGCGGTTGGAAAGTAGACTCGATTAGCTTTCCAACGGTATATCACATGACCTATTCCCTATTAATATCCTTACGAAAGAAACCCCAAGTTTCAGGTTTCAGATCTGGACAGACTTTAACAGATTTGTATTGTTATTACAAAAGTGCTTTGAACTACACAAATTCTCAACTCTTCCTTTTATTTCCTCATCTAAATTAGATCATGAGTAAGTCATGAACTTAAGTAATTAGACTTTTGATCACGAGAAATTTTATAAGAGCACTCATAGTTCGATCACCACATGATTTATCACAAACCCCTCTTTAAGTCACCTCCAACTTCATAGTTTAACTTATATCGTAAAATTTTCTTTTATCTCACTAACATGACCAAGATCAAATTTTGATTTACTTGCATAGTTATTATGAAGAATGGCATGAGGCTCAACCCTCACAAATGTAAGAAGCTTCAAGATTCACCATCTATACTAATGGTTAGGAGAGCTCTATAACTTGATGTCCCCCAATTGGAACTATCCACGGATTTATGATACTAATTCCACGCTTAGGATTAATCTTGTCTTCTAATAATACATTAATTGTTACTTGGACTTTTGATATGATGTCACTCAAATTTTGGCTTAACCTCATTTACTTAATGATAACCAATACTAACCTCCGATCGATTTTCCAAGATAGAATCATATACAATTTACAAGAGAGTATACTTCTTGATAAAATTTAAACTAACTCAAAACCATAACCCTTCTTTGAACATTATGCTTTCATATAGGATTAATAGTTTATCGCCAAAAGGCTAGGTTGCATGTTATTACAAGGGAGTCACATAATTACAAGAGAAGTTCTACTATAAGAATTGCAACACCTAGCAAGTTCATCATGCATTAGACCAAATGATTCTATGAAGCATTTTTATTCCAATTGAAGGAAGAACAAAATTTCACAAACATTAGTCTCACAAACTCTCAATGAAAGCTTCATCACCATCAACTCAAATTGTGAGGTTGAGAATTCTAGGTTTAAGACTTACACCAAATCTGAAAATTTATAAGCCCCATCTCTATATGACATATCTCATCATGCAACCTCCTCACCCATCAATTTATATAATGGGATTAACTCATATATCTCAAGATCAAATTTTGATTTACTACATACTTTAAAAAGCTATGAAATTTCAAGGGATAATAGCATGAATAGCTCAGGGAAGAATTTTCATTCAACCAATAGATCAAACTTAGGGATTTCCAAAAGATGCAATTTGAGAAAAAGAAAGAGGGGAAAAACCCACTCACCATCATCCAATCGACCGGCCCCGTCGCCCTCCGCGGCCCGGCTAGCCGCCGCCCAGCCGCGGCCTGGCCGGCCGTCGCCTGGCCGGCCGCCGCCCAGCCGCGGCCTGGCCGGCCGCCGCTGCTGGCCCCGCGCGCGCGAGCCTCCAGATCCAAGGGGAGAGGGGGAAGGAGCAAGGGTAGGGAGGAAAATTTAGTGAGAGAAAATTTTGGAAGCATGAAATGGAGATGGGGTTTCATTTAGGTTCTAGGGTTTCTTCTCCATGAAAAAACCTCTCTAGGATGAGGATGAAGGAATAAAAATTGTCTTGACTCTTTTAAGGTCCCCACTCCAAAATATTACAAGTTTGCCACCCCCCTTTCATCCAAGTGTCACTCCCCCAAATCAAGAAGATCTAGGCCCTTGATATCCCATCTCATGCATACCTACTCCCTCCACTAAAAAAATATAATATAATAAATTGCCATGAATGTATTTTCTTAGCAAATACATGTATTTCAAGTATAATACTAGTATTTCATCTCATTGAAATACAAGTCACATATATATCATGATATAGGTATATTCATATATACCACTAGACATTCCCAACAATAAGTTAGAATTCATTACACATTCAGTTAACATAATACTTCGAGATTATATTTTTAAATCAGCGTTTAAAAATTCGGGGTGTTACATTCTACCCTCCTTATAAAAGTTTCGTCCTCGAAACTTGCTACTTGAAGAGAGTAAGCATAAACTTTGCATTTCTCTTGCATATCACAAAATCTTCCTTTGATGCAATATTTTTCTCAATCATTCTCTTCAAGATTCATTATTTCTTGATCAATTCTATACTATTGTACTTACGATCCAAATTAATCTTGACTCACTTGATATTTTTATCATTCCCTTACTCCAGTGTCCCATACCACTGGCAGCTCATACTGAGGGCCCACACCCTAGCAGAGCACATCCGAATTATGGAATGTGGGTACCATAATCTGAATATAAGGCAGTGATCAAATATCTCGTGGTTCGGGATTAATCATACACGTATGAACTCCTACCCCCTTAAACCAACCATATCAAACAACATTTTCACATACATGCATAACATAACCACGCATATCAATCATACCAATCCAATCCTCTTTCTATCATAACTATTCTAAGTCTATCATCATTCTATATCCTGCGCTCTGATACCAACTGTAACGGTCCCAGAAAAATAAATCCTCAATTTACATAACATCCACTTATACCGACTGATTATGAAAATCATTTCCACTTTCTTAAAAATTTCAGCAGCACCTCCTTTGAAATTACTGGTCGGATATGATATCCGATACAAGTATGATAATTTCGGCTAACATTGGCCTACTTATTTTCAATCCAACCATATAACTGAATTCAAAATCATCCACACAATCATGAAAGTATTTCGGCTTGACATCGCCTACTTAAGGAGAAACATAACAACATAAACTCTAGAGTTTCTCTCTCGGCATCATAGAGTTCAGAAATAATAACTTTCAGCTTCTCATGGGCATCAAATTGATAATACACCTCTTGTTACCACAACCCCGTAAAGATATCTCACATATTAACTAGAATTGAAACCACTACAAAGGTTCTTTATATATATATGGGTATGTACAAGATTAATAATCTATCCCAAGACCCACATGTATCATCCACAAACACAAATGTTCCAAAATACAAGGGATGGATCGATTCAGAACGAACCCTGCGCAGCATAGCCCTGACCCCTGCCTTCGAGCAACCTGCAATATACCAGTCTGTGGGGGGGGTGAGCTCGACAGCTCAGAGAGTAAGGTAGGAAATAAATCAAGAAATGATAATATCTCAATGAGAGCATAAATATTCACGCAATAAGAGAAATCTGAAACAGTAAGAAGATAAGGAATCAGTGGCATCCCATAGTTTTAAAAACAAGACCTCAATCTCTTTAATTTCTGAGGACGATCAGACTCTTATGATCGTACTCCCCAATTTCTTTCTTGAATTTTCATCTTTATGTGTGATAAGGTCTATGAGTTACATAAACAAACTCTCTCGTCTTATGTGTACATAGTGTGTATTACGCACGTGCCTTCTATTCCACGCTATAATACACTAACCACCAGAGTTATGCCATAAACCTAGTTTATGCATTCAAATAATACTACATCACAAGCCATAATTATAGAACATACAATCATATCATATTTCTCATAATGCAATAACGCATCACACTTCAAGTAATGCACGGATTCACATGTACACTTTCACCCAATATATGGTATTCATTTCAATCAGTTAAACTTGTATTCTGATGTTTTCATCGTCATATACGATAACACATCCAACATACCCCTAGTGTCACACATACACACACATTTGTATCACACATAACCATTCATTCTCAATCATTTGTAAGGATGCAATTATATATATCATAGCACCGTCTTCGCACTCCGCCTGTGCCATACAGGTCCCTTCCTCCCAACATGATATATAGCACCGTCTTCGCACTCCGCCCGTGCCATACGGGTCCCTTCCTCCTAACATGATATATAGCACCGTCTTCGCACTCCGCCCGTGCCATACGGGTCCCTTCCTCCTGACATATGTATATATATAGCACCGTCTTCGCACTCCGCCCGTGAAATACGGGTCCCTTTCTCCGTAACACAATGTGTACATACATAACAGCACCATATCAGTGCATTCAATTTCATAAGATTCATAGATCATGCACACCATTTCTTATATAAAAACAATCATACTCTCAATTAATGTTTATCTGTTAGACTGTATTCTTATATGAATATTCACGCAAATTGCTTAATCAGAACATGTCACCCATGTATATTATGTACATAAATCAAGTGATATACACCCATCATATTCATATCATTCATAATGATTTCTATTCAGTAAGACACATGCCAACGCCCTTGTACACCATATTCTCAAAATTCTATATTAAATGCAACACTTATTACACAAGATTGTGTTCAGTTCTAAGCATATCTGACTATCCCTTTCATGGTGAAAATGAATTAATTATTGGCTCAGTGTCTAATACTCGCAAGACTACCCACATTTAGTGTAAGTACTAATTTACCGCAATAAACCCTCCTTCGACCATAAGATGGTGAAGCTATCCCTTTATTCTTGTAACATGGTATATGTGTGTAGATATATAATAGGTGCTTTCTATGTGATGCTCTAAATGTATTTGAATAGAGGAACGACCATGTTCACATGGTTTACACATGCATAACGACCAGATAGTACATATGTAATATGCCACATACCCATATTTCTCACTTTCAATTCTTCATATACGAGATTTCAAAACATTCATTATTACGCCCATTAAAGTTGATCATCGTCTCAGATAATCGGTTTATCCCTTTATCTAGAATAATGTGAACGCCATAATTACTCTTTAACCCCTGACGTAAATCAAGACATTATACTCAAAAGAGAAAGGAATTCAATAAGAATTGAGAAGATATAACACATACGATTAAAAGTGTTTATTTCAAGTATCTCATAAGTTTGGTTACCTTATGGGGCACATGCTAACTGTATGCAAAAGTATTACTTGCACCAACATCCAGTCTAAATGGATGGGTAAGTTGAGACTCACTAGATTCCTGTCAGTACTGAACTTGATACTGACAAACCTATCACCCTGACTTCTCAATCTTTAATATTACAATAAGAAAATCTTTCCTTTCAATTAGTATGCATGTTCACTCATCTATTAGTCTATTGTCCATACAATTTAGTGCTGGCCGTTAACTTGACCATTTATCAGCGAATTACAACTGATCGGTCTATCATTCTTACCATTAACTTTCGGCGCTTCAGAAATTTCTGCTGACTATGTGCCAATAAATACTCTATTCACAGTCCAGTTACTAGGCCACCTAAGCATTACGTGTTAGGATGAAATATTCTTTTGAAGTCCATAACACGATAATTCCTTATTTCTGGTAAATTAAAGTAATCTGAGTCTGAGGATATCACCAGCACACTGAGTGTACATGCAACCTCGTTATGAGACATTATTTTAAAGGGTCGGCATTTAAATAAATAAGTATGACACACCTGTGTTCATAACATGCGTTACTGAAGAAAAGTGTTTAGTTCTAACTTAGCACAACATGCCTACATATAAATTTCAATAGATTTCCCCTAGATCCATCTAATTATGTTTCATCGGATTTGACCCCCGAGACAATCGAAGATGATTTTATTGTAACTTTTACTTTTGATATTAGAATGAGACACAGGGACTTCCTTAAAACTTAGATTTACTGATCTTTCTAGTAATATATTATACGACCCACTTAATTCGCACGAATAGCTGAAATAAACAGAAAATCATTTAGACATCTAAAATTCTGCAACTTTGCACTTTCGACTAGTTGTCATGTTTCAGTGACAATTCCCAGCACAGACATTAGATTAGGACACCGTAAGCGCGGTTGGAAAGTAGACTCGATTAGCTTTCCAACGGTATATCACATGACCTATTCCCTATTAAATATCCTTACGAAAGAAACCCCAAGTTTCAGGTTTCAGATCTGGACAGACTTTAACAGATTTGTATTGTTATTACAAAAGTACTTTGAACTACACAAATTCTCAACTCTTCCTTTTATTTCCTCATCTAAATTAGATCATGAGTAAGTCATGAACTTAAGTAATTAGACTTTTGATCACGAGAAATTTTTATAAGAGCACTCATAGTTCGATCACCACATGATTTATCACAAACCCCTCTTTAAGTCACCTCCAACTTCATAGTTTAACTTATATCGTAAAAATTTTCTTTTTATCTCACTAACATGACCAAGATCAAATTTTGATTTACTTGCATAGTTATTATGTAAGAATGGCATGAGGCTCAACCCTCACAAATGCAAGAAGCTTCAAGATTCACCATCTATACTAATGGTTAGGAGAGATCTATAACTTGATGTCCCCCAATTGGAACGATCCACGAATTTATGATACTAATTCCACGCTTAGGATTAATCTTGTCTTCTAATAATACATTAATCGTTACTTGGACTTTTGATATGATGTCACCCAAATTTTGGCTTAACCTCATTTACTTAATGATAACCAATACTAACCTCCGATCGATTTCCCAAGATAGAATCATATACAATTTACAAGAGAGTATACTTCTTGATAAAATTTAAACTAACTCAAAACCATAACCCTTCTTTGAACATTATGCTTTCATATAGGATTAATAGTTTGTCGCCAAAAGGCTAGGTTGCATGTTATTACAAGGGAGTCACATAATCACAAGAGAAGTTCTACTATAAGAATTGCAACACCTAGCAAGTTCATCATGCATTAGACCAAATGATTCTATGAAGCATTTTTATTCCAATTGAAGGAAGAACAAAATTTCACAAACATTAGTCTCACAAACTCTCAATGAAAGCTTCATCACCATCAACTTAAATTGTGAGGTTGAGAATTCTAGGTTTAAGACTTACACCAAATCTGAAAATTTATAAGCCCCATCTCTATATGACATATCTCATCATGCAACCTCCTCACCCATCAATTTATATAATGGGATTAACTCAATATATCTCAAGATCAAATTTTTATTACTACATACTTTAAAAAGCTATGAAATTTCAAGGGATAATAGCATGAATAGCTCAGGGAAGAATTTTCATTCAACCAATAGATCAAACTTAGGGATTTCCAAAAGATGCAATTTGAGAAAAAGAAAGAGGGAAAAACCCACTCACCATCATCCAATCGACCGGCCCCGTCGCCCTCCGCGGCCCGGCTGGCCGCCGCCCAGCCGCGGCCTGGCCGGCCGCCGCTGCTGGCCCCGCGCGCGCGAGCCTCCAGATCCAAGGGGAGAGGGGAAGGAGCAAGGGTAGGGAGGAAAATTTAGTGAGAGAAAATTTGGAAGCATGAAATGGAGATGGGGTTTCATTTAGGTTCTAGGGTTTTCTTCTCCATGAAAAACCTCTCTAGGATGAGGATGAAGGAATAAAATTGTCTTGACTCTTTTAAGGTCCCCACTCCAAAATATTACAAGTTTGCCACCCCCTTTCATCCAAGTGTCACTCCCCCAAATCAAGAAGATCTAGGCCCTTGATCTCCCATCTCATGCATACCTACTCCCTCCACTAAAAAAAATATAATATAATAAATTGCCATGAATGTATTTTCTTGACAAATACATGTATTTCATATAATACTAGTATTTCATCTCATTGAAATACAAGTCACATATATATCATGATATAGGTATATTCATATATACCACTAGACATTCCAACATTAAGTTAGAATTCATTACACATTCAATTAAC